>CM052357.1:13591313-14191313 GCA_028551475.1 Casuarina equisetifolia
GCGTGTTACGAACAAGAATCAATGAATTATTCATGTTTCATTATGATGGTGAATCGGTGTTCACGTTTCTTTGTATGAAATCTCCTTTCCGTGAATCCTAAGAGTGGGTGGAATCAAGTCATGTCACGTTCTCCATGAAATGAATGCTTCCCTGCCGACACTATTATTTGAGGCATTCTTATTTGGTATAATTGCACCCTTTTCAAAGGGTAAATTTTTTTTTTCTCTTTCTTCTAAATTATAATATAATCCTATTGTTAGGAATTTTTACACAATTCCTTAACAAAAGATTAAACACAAATATGCACACACACTAACATAATAATTCTAAGGTGGTTGAGGCCAACATCGTCTTATATTCTTCTCTATGTTCATTAATATTTTGATTATTATAATTTTAGCCTTTTGAAGTAAAATAAAACATAAAAATAAAAATCTTAACTTTATAATATTTTTTAAATAATCAAACACTTGGTTATTAGTATTACTTAAGTTTTTTGTTCTACTCACTATTAGGGACAACTTAAAGGCTCTTTTATAGGCCTTCTAATTCCCATGTGTGACATGGAATCTTACCTAGGAGACTTGGAGTCTTTTCTTTCTCAAGTCATGTGAGAGATTCTTGTGAGATTTTGAAGAGTCTCTAAGACTTATAGTGTAATTTCTTGACTTAGAGTATTGCTAATCAGCCTAATTTAGGTGTAATATTTACTACTCATTTTTTTCTACCTTTCTTCCTATTGAACCTGAAATTTCTATATTCTCATTTTTTTTAATGTCTTGTATAAAAAAATATGAAAGAATTTTGAGATGAGGTTGTCCTTACTATTAACTTTAGAGCTTTTTTAGTTACCTTTTTCCAACTAAAACATCATTAACATGAAATGTTGAAACTTATGCTCATGCATGGTGGGGGGGAAAAAGGATCAAAACCTACGCTAATACGTTACACAAAAGTCAAACGGCATTATCAAAAGGTCGCATCAAAGACGGCTTTTTGTAACTCTGTTAGGCAGCTAGTGATAATAAGAAAATGTAATCCAGAATCATTGTGTAGATATTATTACTCATGCTTCTTAGAAATTTTACAATAGCCCGAATCTTAATAATTTAGTGACATTCGAGAACCCACCCTACCACGTGAGAGGTTAGATTCAGGTGTCTCTCTCCCCCTCCTCGTTAAAAATGAAAAATGAAAAATAAAAAATAAAAAGTTCTACCATTGGGCCGAACATTGGTTTTTGTTAACTAATATTTTTACCCAAACCATTGGACAGCCTAGTTTTAAATTTCCAGGACAAAACCAAACCCATATCCTCTACAATCATGGATTCAGGATTGAACCAAAATACAGTGGTACATGATGATTACCATCAGGAATTAGAAATACGTGGAACAGTTTGCTTAATCAGTTTCAAACCTACGTTTTTCACCGGGGAGCCTTCCGGATGTGCAGTAGAAGGTCCATTTGAGCCGCTCGATGCCTCTAAGACTTGGGTGCCAGGCTTTTGGGGTAGCCCACACACTTCATCAACACCCTCTTTTCGGAATCAAAAGCACTGAAGAAAAACCCAAGTGCTGTACCACAGGATTCTTCCCTCTCTCTGTCTTCCGCACGACTTTGCATCCGTTTCACACACTCATCTAAACCCCTCTGCTATGAGCCTCATTCTCTCCTGTGTTCATGGCCTAGATCGCTGACCTACAGGGAGAACCATCAATCGCGAGTCGACTCCGAGCCATACCAGAACAGGAGGTGGACATCTCGTCCTCGGACTCACAATGAGTCTCGGTTGATCATCGAGATCGATCCTTACAGACCCAGGTGTTCGATTTTCTGCTCCTCCTTTCAATTTTCACTCTTTCCGCTCGTAAACCCCTAGGTTTTTTTGACCAAAGTGTTAGCATAAGAGCAAGATGTCAAAGTCAGCGTTTTGATGACTTAAACCTCGTTGAAGCTTCCAATTCATGCGTTATTTCTAGGGTCCCGTACATGGGTTATGTGAATTTTGGCTTAAATTGACGGATTTCAATTTGGGTTTCTTCAATTGTGTGGTAAATTTCGGGTTCTTTACATTTGGGTCTGTTTGTTTTTCTTTGAGGGGAAGTTAGGGTTCTTGCGTCGATTTCGTCGAAATGCATGAAAAATTGGGGACTTTTCAATTTTGAAATAAAGCAGAGTTCGTTTAGCCAGGGGCGTAGAATTTTGAGAAAAAGAAACTAGCGTTTCTAATCCGGGTTGGGTCGTTTCCGATGGCTGAGGAGATATCTGATACAATGAATCTTGACTTGAACCTGGGTCCTATTCCCGAGCCTCAAGCGGGATCGCTACCCACTGACCCGGTGAATCTGGATGACTGGATTGAGGATCCTGCGAATAGATTAAGGGAAGCTCTTAGGCTCAGAGCACGGCAACGGAGGAGATGGCGCCAGGTACAAATTCCACATGAAGCCCGGACTATCTCAATGGAGTTGAACCAATTGATGGTCAATTCTGGCGATATAAGTACATTGCAGGCAGGCGAGGGTAGCGTGCCTGCAGAAGAAAGACGGAATGAAACCCCAAAAACTTGCGAAAATAACAATGGGATTTTGGAAGACGAGAATTCAGAGAAAAGTGATGCTGTTGAAAAGGCTAGTAGCAACGATGGAAGTTTTTTCGACTGTAATATATGTTTGGACTTGGCGAGGGACCCTGTGGTGACTTGCTGTGGCCATTTGTTCTGTTGGCCATGTCTCTACCGATGGTTGCATGTCCATTCAGATGCACAGGAATGTCCAGTGTGCAAGGGAGAGGTGACAACAAAAGGTGTGACCCCAATTTATGGTCGTGGGAACAATATTCGTGAGCCAGAGGAGGACGGAAATCTAAAAGTCCCTCATAGGCCAAGTGCACGGCGGGTTGAGAGTGTGAGGCAAACCCTTCAGAGAACTGCATATGGTTTCCCAGTGGAAGAAATGATTCGCCACCTTGGAAGTAGGTTTGATTTGACCCGGCACTTTATACAGACGGAGGAGCCTGGCGGGGCACATGAAACAGCAGAAAGAAATAATTCCTTATTGAACCGGATTTTGACTTCTCGTGCACGCAGAGAGCAAAGTTCAGTGGCTCCCCCTGGTGATGTTGTGGATTTGACACAGACTGATGTGAGTAGCCCTGAGACTAGAGAGAGCCGCCGACCGCATTCCCTTTTACTTCGAAGAGCACACCCTCACAGAACAGTTTCTTCGCTTGCGTCTGCCGTGACTGCTGAAAGGTTGGTTGAGGCATATCTCCGTAACCATACTATAGGTAGAAATCAGGAGCAGCCCCAACCAGTCGACGATAGGGATTCTTTCTCAAGCATCGCTGCTGTCATAAATTCAGAGAGTCAGGTCGATACTGCTATGGAAATTGATTCGTTGGTGTCCCTTTCAACCTCATCATCCCGAAGAAGAAATGATGCTTCAAGGGGTTCAGATGTGGACAGTGGAGATTCTCGTGCCCCTAGAAGAAGACGGCTGAATTAAAAGGTTTTCTTCTATCCTAATATTCAATCATGCTGCTGCTACTTGTGAAAATACTCCACCTATGCAAGTTCTCCTTGCCTTAATATTGCTTTCACTCTGCAATGTATTACACCTTTTGCTACCCCCTTGGCTGTCATGAGGTGATTATAAAACTGTTGCAGCCTTTGCTGCGTACAATATCTGGCTTGAAATATTATCTTTCTTCTTCAAGGGGCCTGTTCTGTCAATTTTAATGGGGAATCAAATTTGTAGTGGAACATGTGGGATGCTCTATTAATTTTTCTGGTACAGAACTTCGCAGGCAGTTCCATGTGATCGAGGATGCTTAGTTTCTTTGTTTCTTCTCAACTCTTGAATTTTAGTGTCTAAACTATCCATTTCTATAAAATGGGATAATCACGCATATAATTCTTATGCTGGCATCATTGTTGCAATCGGATTTTGGTTTACTTGCTTCTTTCTCTGGTTTTACGTTACCCATCTGCATCAAGACTTCGGTAAAAAAGAATGCTAAAAAGAAAGAAAAAAAAAAGGAGGAAGGGGGGGGGGGGGGGGGGGGGGGGGGCGCTGTGATTAGTGTTCAGTTTCTCTGCAAGCGGCAAAGCTTCATTTAACGTTATAATGCTATAATGACAATGCTGGCCCCTTGAACTTACTCTTCCATCGCTTTCACTGTAAATCTTACTTTGTCACTTGTGATATTTTTTAACTTTGATTGGGTTGCATATGACAAGAGAACTTATTGTTTTCATATTTTTGTTCAGCAGTCTCCTCTTTTAATCCCTCAGTTCTATGTGCAGTACGTTCTACTAAAACTTAGAAGTATTGAGTATTTTGGTGAAATTTGGTCCATCAGGGGGTGATTCAACCGAATCGGAATCAATCATAGAACAACCCATTTTTTCATTTGTTATACAGAAGATATAAGGAACACAAGGAGGTTTAGATTGCTTAAATATTAATTTTATATAGAAAGAGATAAAAGAAAAATAGAGAAAAATTTCAAACTTTTAACAAGTTCTAATCTTTGAAAATTAGGGCAACCAGAGTCGCCTAATTCTTCTATTTGACAAAATGATTTATACTTATCTAGTTGTTCTGATTTTTCCTCATCTTAAAAGTCCAGAGTCAGAAGGTAGGTTGACATGAAGTGTTACTTCGATGCTCCTTTAAAGTAAAGAAAAATCTACATACATAAGAAAATGAAGAACAAAAGCTTTGAAAGTTTGTTGCTTTGAGATCCTAATTACATAGGTTTATACGTTTTATAAATCTGTCATCGACTGGCCACCTTATGAAGTTTGTTCTCTATCTGCCTTTTTTATCCACTTTTCATTCGTCCTTTCCTAGGTAAATTTGGTGCATTCTTTCAATCTCATACTCGATAGGCGCAGTCTGAGCATACAGCGGTAGGTGTCAAGGGAATAACTATTGTCTGGTGTTAGATTCCCTGCCATTTTCATTGTTTTCTAAGATCAGTAGGAGAGACCTAATCTTATAACAAGTTTGCATTAAACGCTATATGTTTTATCAAGCTGAGGGATCAAAGAGAGAGAGAGAGAGAGAGAGAGGCGCGTAGAGATAAACAATGAAAGAACCACAAGATCGATGCAGCATTGCCATTTGAAATCAGCCAGTTGGACATCGGTGACTGGTCGCATCAGCAGCACCCCTTTTAACTCCACTTTAATAGTTAGTATTCAGAGGGGATAGAGCTCATGTGCCTCCGCAAGCACAAAATACCTCCAGAGAAAATAGGCAGGAGTTCCCCCAGATTTCAGAACAGCGCAGGATTTAAAATGGCGAAGGCACAGAGAGCCTTCTTCCCAACCACGTCGGGAACACCCGTTTGTCGCCTCCCTCATGCAACCAGTGAACCGAAATGACCCATTTTTCTTGCTAAGCGAATGTACAATGGGCACATGTATCGTCTCTTTCAAGCTAATGGCACCAGGAACTACGTTCTTGGAGCCAAGAAATGATGATTGCTTTTATTAAACAGAAACAAAATTGTCTTTATTGACGTCAGGTTCCCCATTTGGTCGAAGGATTCCCCCTATTTTCCTCTATGGAAGAGGGGCAGCTGCATCTTTCTTTATTGGATTCTCAAGTAATTCAATGAAAAGCTTCATGAGGGACTTATTTACACAACGAATCCAACAAATCTGTGGAAGGAGACTCACGACTAAGGCTTGTGCCTTTTCCTATCATGAGTAGGGCATCGGCTAGAGAACAAAGCGTCCACCATTAACAACTAATTGGCTTGTAGTCTTTGATTATGTTTTAATTAAGTTGATGTAAGTCTTTGAGGCCATAATTTGGGAGTCAAATGTTAGTTACTGTTGGGAAGTAAGAGGTGCTGGGGTTATAATGCGCTGTTGAACACTTGTATGCCCACATAAGCCTAGTTTGGTGAACAGGCATTGTCTAATACCAACCAGGTTTCACATCTCAAGGATGCGTGAATGAGGGGTGACGACCTACATGAATGAGAAGTAGAAATTATCCTAAAACTATTCTATAAAGGTCCAAGTTCTCTTCAAAGAATCCATAAACATTCAAGCAGCAAGTCTGGGGAAGGAAAAGAAAAAAGTTCTTCTCAATTTCTAGGGGGATTACACGTTTGGTTTCTGTGGGTCAGGAAGTGGGGAAGGACGATCGAACGATGCCAACACCATAACAAAAGGTAGCATCTGCGAGTTGTCAAGCTAGATTTCGCTAGCTACGAAGGCGGAGAAACCCTAGCAAATGGATATGCCTAGTGAGCTAATTCTTTGAATAACACCAAACTCATAATGAAGAAAAAATGGCCTTGGCCTCTTGGTACCACACAATTTTGGTTCTAGTTGTTGAAGAACAAACACTATTGAGAAAAAGGTCTAAACTTTTTTCTTTTTAGATATAAGAAGAGATGGGAAGAGGAGAGGCAGCCACGTCACTTGTGGCTGCCATAATGGATCACCAAATAGCAGCTACTCACGTAGCTACTATGTAGTCCCTTCACCCGCAAAGAATGCAACTCACCCTCATCGGCGTTCTCATTTTCATTATAAAAGAATGTATAGCTTACAATTAGAACTTAACACGGGAACCATTATCACCCATTAAAAACCTAGATTGTATTAGGGTTTTCCTTGTTATCAATGAAGAGCAAGCTTTTCTCCTAAATATGATTGTATTTCGATATGGCATCAAGAGCTTTGGTTCTCAACTTTGTGTTTTTCCCGAATTGAGCTTAATACTTGTTCGATTTCTTCTATCCAAACTCACTTTAACTTACAATCCATAAATTGGAGTTTTCTATCTATTTTTTGATCAAAATCAATCGCAAAAAGCCCTTCAATGACCTTTTCTCTTCAATTGAATGGCATCCTGATGCATCATTACATTATTTTTTTATGACCTAAGTAAAAATGACATAGTTGTGGTCTAACCAAAACGACAACGTTTTCCCTTCTCAATTTTAAGTGCAACGACGTCGTTTATCACCCAAAATTGCAAACTTCTGAAATGATGTCGGGTGGTAAGAACAACATTGTTGCACGAACTTTGCAACGACACGTTTCTTCTTCTAAATTTAACCTTTGACAACATTATTTGAAGCCTCTTCGTTGAGATCACCATGATGGTAGAAGCTAGCGATGTTTTTGCCTTATGTTCCACCTCACCAAAGAAAGAGGGGGTGGAGTCTCTTGCATACCTTTGAGGACTCCCCTGTGCACTTTGCTACCAAGGACCCCAATTTAGATGCCAAAGGACAAGCACAAACCCTAGATTGCACCAATCCTTTGTATTTACTAACGAGAGACACCAATTCAACAACACTTGTTTGGGTAAAATTGTAGGGAATCTCCAATTACGTCGTTTGGTTCAAAACAATGTTGATTACCCTCTTGACCAAGAACAAATTCAAATTTGTTGATAGGTCATATGCAAAACCCAAACCTAGTTTGCTAACCCAAACCTTTTGATAATTTTATTTTTATAGAGTTATTTGATTATTTTAGAGAATAAATAATATATTTTTGTGAGACAATATTTTAACTTTCTTATATTTATTTAAATTTTTATTATTTATGTAGGAAGTCTTAAAAGAGAATGAGAAAGAAAAAAGAAGAAGAAGTTGCCACAATAAAAAAATATAAGGAGACAAACAAGAGGGGCACAAAAGGACAAAATAAAGGGACAAGAAAGTAAAAGGAAAAATGAGGCATGCATTGTCAAGAGAGAGAAAAAGGGCACATCACACAAGACCATAAAAATAAAAAAATAAAAAAGGAGAGCAACGTGAATTGGGAGGTGCCGCATAAGAGAATAATTAGAAAAAAAAAAAAAAGGGAGGGCAGGGGGAGAAAAGGCCGCCAGAACCAAAAGAGAAAAAGAGAAACCAAAGAAAAAAAGAAAAGAGGCATGAAAACTTACCTCTAGTTTATACAATTCTTAATTTTGGTTTGATTTGTAAGAATTTTATAAAGAATTCTTGAAGAAAAAATAGTATGATGACAATTTTCTTGTTTTTCATTTAAGATGTTTTATTTAATTCTTACTGTTATTTTGGTTTATTATTCCATTATGTTCTAATTTTCTTTTGTTAGAGTGATATGTAATCTAACTATGATAATATAAATTGTATACATTTCTATGTTTTGCAAGATATTTTATTTATGTGAGTTATATATTATTATACTTAATACTTTTAGGTGATTAGTTGTCACTTAAATGATCTGATTTGCATATTTGAGACTAAAAACAAATGATATCCAATTGTTTCTTATAATATATAACTATGAATTGAATATGGATAGATAGATACCATATTGTTTGTGTGGCTTTTGATGATAAAATGATCGAAAGATTTATTATAAGTTAGGAATATTCATAGATCCTAATACACTTTATTTATTTCAATTCACTTAGAAATATAGTGAATTAATAAATGGAATAAGTTTACTAACTTAGATATAAGATAGTAAATAAATTAAGAAGTTCTGTCATTACATAGGTATAATCATTTTTACAATCATAAACTATGAAAATTCATATCTAGTAGTTATGGTAAAATTGGATGTTCTAATATATTTCTTATATTAATTTCTATTATGCAAGTGCTCTCTCTTCGAGGTTTTAATCTCATCGAGGTACTGAGCTACTCTGTTCTCCTGTTCACCTTCTTTTACAATGTGAGTTCTTTTACAATGTGAGTGTGAGTATCAAACGGCTGATGGCCTGAGAAATTTCTTTGCTTTGCGTCTATGACCTTTAGGTCATACCCGGCAGCTGGTTCCTTATGCATTCTATGAATTGCAAAGTGCAACGATGTTGTTGGTTTGGAGGTCCCAAATGATTTCAATCTCATACCACTAAGTTTCATTTTTCCTTCCTTTTTTTTTTTGTGGGGTACCTAAAGTCTAAGATAAATCCGTCTACCCAATATTGACTAACAAGCGCCCAGGATCTCTGGCACTTACTTTCTCTATAGGATAATGCTCCCATTTTGATGAACTTCTATACATTAGGGACATAGGGAATGTTAAGTTGTTGGGGTCAAGTAAATATGAATGTGATCAGCTTGAGTTTTTAATATAGAATTGAAATGCCTTTTCTTTGTTGTGTGATTTTTATTTTTATTTTTTAATTTGATTTTATTCACTTTTCACAAACCATGTTGCCAGCCACATGTTTTAATCCTCCTATCTTTTCTTATCCCGTAAGGTAATGGATGCAAAGGGCGAGAAATCACTGGCATTGTTTCCGGCTAAGTTTCAGAAGAGCATGTGGATTAAACGAGGTTAGCTTCATCTCAAATCAATATAAATTCAGAAAAACCTTGAATCCCAACTACTTTAGCTTTGAATCAAAGCGAATCTCCATCTGGAACGCCATCAAACTTATAAGTTGTTAATATCGTCATAGTCTTTTGTTACTCGCTCGTGGTTAATCAATTTCTTAAGAGTCGTATGTATTTTTCATATACTTCACAATTTAAACCTTTCTAGCAGTCAGTTTACTCTTGGCTGGACCTGAAACTCAAAGTTGACCCATGTCTTTGGTTCTGGTTTTTCCTTCATTAATTAGCCATTTATAAATTCCGTCGGTACATTTTGCTTTTTAAGGATTATTAGGATGTTGATTCTTGGAGTAGTAAAGAAGCCATGTTCCCAACTTGAAAAGCAGATGATGTACAACCTTTTTTTCTCGAGTAAAAGAGATATTCTTGTTGATTGGTTGAGCTCGGTAGCCTGTTTTTAGAAAATCTCTTGAACACTCACTCCATAGTCTTTTGTGCTTATAACCATTATCTGAGAATGATGGGCTTCAAAAGTGAGTAGAATTTTATTTATGACCAGTTATTTTTCCAAGTTTGAGATCTAATTTGGCTTTGCTACTAAGATGGCTCTTAGTTACTGAATGTTTCAAATTTGGGGGGTCTGAGACTGCATGGGATAAAATTGTTATTTTTTCATGTGTGTGTGTGTGTGTGTGTGTGTGTGTGTGTGTTTTCCGAAGGACGTAGTTACAATATGGAATAGTTCTTTTGTCAACATGCAGGTAGTTTCGTTGTTGTTGATGAAAGGGGAAAGGAAAGGGCTCTTGAATCTGGTAGTAAGGTGGCATGCATTGTTTCTCAAGTTCTCTTTTATGAACAAGTTCGTGTGCTAAAGAAATCTCCAGAATGGTGAGTTGTTTTTCTTATCTTAGCTGCAAATTGACATAGTGACCTGCTTTTTTAGCTAGTATCCTTGCTTTCTTCAGTAACATTACCATGAGTGACCGCTGAATTGAAATTGGATTCTGGCATTAACTTGGAACGAACAGGCATATAACATAGTAGCTCAGCTCTGTCGTTAATGCAAACCTGGTAAGATGGTGATGTTGGCTCAAGAAGTTTTTGCAAAAATTAGTTTACAACTAGTAGATGTGGCAGTCTTATTTGCTATGTTCCCAGCAGGAAACATGCATGCCAGTTTTTCTATATTTTCTCAATGTTCTTGTTTGGAAATACAAGCATGTAATTGGTTCTAAATTGTTTTGGTGTTTGTTCTTTCTGGTTTCGCATTTTCCTCTTATTCTGTTTCTACCCCTCAATGCAGGCCAGAAACATTCAAATGTACAGATGTGGATGATTGTAATGGGAGTTCGCATAGGCAAACCTCCGAGCAAGAGGAAGGAAAGGAAGAGAATGAGTTCGAATGTAGTGATGATGAGGGGCTTCCTCCAATTGAAGTCAATACCAACAGAATCAAACCAGTTGAGTTTCAAGTGGATGCGGAATCAGATTCTAGTTCAGATGCGGATTCTTAAGTTATTGTATATGAGACCCCTGGGTTTGTGGTAACAATTGCAGCTGCAGCCAGGACGACAAAATCTGTTGATGGAAAAAGTGTCTCAAGAACTGAAATTTGCGTTCAATATGCTCATTGGGATTCTTGATGAATTGAAAATGTACACAAATCTTGGCAGTGAAAGCACACCGCGCCAATATGGGAAAGAGTTTTGTCCTAGGAACTGAAACATTCGTCCAATTTGCTCGAGAGGATTTTTGTGTATGATCTTCAAGCAGCTGAATCTTTTGTTAATACCTCCATTTGCTCGAACACTGTTGTGTTTCTACACGAAACGTCACTCATCCAGAAGTGCAGAGTTGGTCCGCCAATCTTTCTGACAGTCAACAGCACGTGGAACTCACATTCACTTTGTGCATTTAAGTTTCCAGAGTCAGATAGTTCAACTGAAGGGAACATTTGCTCGTGAAAATTACCATGATTTTCAGTCCTTGTTGATGTTACTTCCGCTGTGGTGAAATCTTACCTCAACCCTCAAATATGATTTTTGCAATAAGTACCCAAAACAAACCTTATTGGATTAAAACAAGGTTCGTAGTTTATTACAATAAAATCCCTAACTTTAAATTCACCTAGCAGTTTCTAGTTGTCATACCGGGGACCTAAAATAAAATTTCTTGATGAAAAGGAAAAAAGAAAGAAAATCCTACCATATACAGAAAAAATTAATTCGCCTAGTAACAAGAAATAATTACTGGGTTACAGAACCTAGAGTGACACGTCAGACAAGATGCTCACGAAGAACATGGCGTCTGCTCCATGAGTCTCCTCTCAGCTGCTATACCAGCAGCAACAGAAGGTGGCAAATGTCTGAGAGTTTCAGCCGAGTTTTCTTCATTTCCCGGAACTGCAGGCGCTGCTACCGCAAACAGTGATTCAACATCTTTAAGCGTCAAAACAGGCTGATCTTGATTTTTCGTGTTCCCAGAGATGAATGAATTGGTATTCCTGCTTCTATTCAATTTGCATAGGCTCTCTTCAACGGTGCCCTTAACCTACACAAGAATGACTCATTTAAGTGAACCGCTTCCTAATGCATCTTGCTTGATTAATATTCTCAAGAAATTTCTGTATACCTTAAATTGGCTTTCTTTGGAAATTATTTTTAAAAAGGTGTGTTTTGGTATTTGAAAACAGAAAATTTACCAAAGATAGATCTCGTTCGCTGTCTGTGTCAGTGTGCCTTTATTTTCATCTATATACGTCATGAAGAGTGCATAACTAGATAGATTCACCTACCATAAAACGATGGACGAGTGTCCTATTTTCCTGTCCAATTCGGTGTACCCTGCTGATAGCCTGGGCTTCTGCTGCTGGATTGAGTAGCGGCTCTACTAAAACAACATGCTGTGCTTCTAGGAGATTGAGCCCATTGGCTCCATGTTGTATTAGGATCAATAACACCTGAATATTTGATGCTGCTTGCTGGGCATGTGCTTTCAGAGTTCCCAGCACACTGTTTTCTTGTCCTCTAAATTTGCTGATGGCAACGTGTGATTTCCTGTACTTACAAAGTAATAACCATAAGCCGTAGGCAACCACATGCATGCATCCATATATTTGTCAAAGCCGAGAAATTTTTAGCAACTACTAATTAAGATCTGACAACAGAAGTGATGTTACTCAATAGATGGTTAATATGTTATAAAACTTTGCAAATAACAATTCTTTTTGGGAAATCAGATGATAAGAATGATGTCTGTTTATCCAGGAAACAAAATAACAAAAAAGGGGGGAAATCTGGGCTGGGGTTGGGGGGGGGGGGTGTTGTGGGCGGGTGGTGGGGGTGGTGGAAAGCCTAAGCGGACAATCCTTCCTTCCATTAGTTCAGTTGTTTAACTTCCTTGCACATAGCAAATGGGAGCTCTAATATACGCAGCATGGTATTGAATTTTGAAGAATAGATGCAACACTCTAAGTTCCAACCCTATAATGTCTCTCTTCCCCTTAAAATGTTATACTAGAAGCTTGATTATATATCATTACAATTCTTTTACAATCTGTTTGACATTGTCTACAAGAAACAATGGCACTTGGAGCCACCAAAATAGGAAATGGTTCACATCTCAACAGTTAGATCTGAATTATTTTCATGTGATTTTCAATGATGGCAGGTCTTCCAAATAGTCACTGTTAAAGCCAATGCGTTGTAACTGAGAATGAAAAAGCATGTGGTCCTCAGAGTCTGAAGAAGAAACGATGATGAAGTTTCCAAGAAATGGACTTACATGCATGGTTTGTACAAGAATTTAAGTCAAATTCAGTAAAATTAGAATGACGTTTTGACCAGTTCATTAATGCAGCTCTGATGAATGCCCAGAACCAAACAAGGGGCCAATCACTAGTTCTCCCTCTGGACTGATGGTCCAATTCTCCATAGTTTCATCAGTGACAACCTAACTAAAAGATCAGGTTCGTCTTCATCCAGTACTGCATGAAGTGTTTTGGCTACTTACAGTCACCTAGATCAGCAAGTAAATTCCAATATGTGTTTGTCTGAAGGATCTCTCACCTGCCTCCTTTCATCCGGATATAACTGATGCCATTAGAAGCGAAGGCATGTTCCAATACATCAAGGACATCATTCCAACTTGAGAAAACAAGAACTTTCGATTTTGGCTCTGTATGCTTGATCCACAGGATTCTCCGTGTGACAGCTTCAATCTTCATAATAACCAAGATAATATTAATAAGGGAACAATACCCAACTAGCTTGTATAGATGGAATTAACCCCTAGCAAGTAAACTTACATCAGAAAATGAAGGGCCAAAAAAGGCCTGGACTTGGTAAAAGTGGATACATGTGGCCCATAACTCGAAAGAGAGTTCTACTAGGTGGAACCCTACATTTAAGGTTCCACTAAGTGTGCAAAGAGCTTAACCAACTCCAAGTTCCAAGCAGTATGAAGCTTAAAATTCTATTCAGCAGTTTGCCATGAAGGTACAATATTAAACATACAAAAGCACAAGCCTAAGTAGACCAAAGACTATCAACATTTGAACCAAACATATGAGTAGAAATGTTGAAACAAATGAGTAATGACACTGATAACTTCAAGGTAGAGTCTTCATCATATGGAGTAATGCAAAAGTAAAAATAAGAGCGATTAAAACCCCAGGAAAAGGACAAGGACAATCTGGAGGCAAAAGGATAATAATAGCTGCACACACTGACATGTGCAGGCACAAATGGAAAGCAGATAATTGAAAGGCAAGACATGCAAATTATATCCAAGGTAGTAATTGGTGATAAGGCACTAGAAGGGGCATACCTTTGTTCCATAAGAGCCCTGAACAATCACTGATGCTTCACACTTTTCCTGATCATGATCTCTATGCCTCACAGACAAATTACATGATTCGCTTTGTCTGTCATCAGCTAAAGCAATATTTCCAAAATCTGTATGCTGTCGACATGTTGGGCACATTACCCATTTAACTTGACACGTTACCCATTTGACTTGAAGCTTATTATCATGCGCTCTCCGCTCAGTCATTGAAAATAAACCTGCAAGATGGAAATGTGAAATTGCAATTAGATGAAATTTATGATGGAGGACATCTATCAGAATGAGTGGAACTGCCAATCAGGAAAGAGAGAAAACCCCAAAAGAACAGATGTTATTATGGTAACATAACTCCAGATCATGGTTTAGATTGCCGGCATAGTCTTCATTTTATTTTTCGTCAAAAGAAGTACACCATATCACATTACAAATAACATTTTCCTAAAGTTTACGGAGATCTTGTTTCCTTTTCAAAGTGGTTTGGTTAATATTTTTCAGATATGAAAAACAAAATCTCTGTTTTCTGAGCAACAAAATCTCTTGTTTTCCCTACTTTTTCAGGGAAAATAAATAATAATGCTGCACACAAGAGACAAAGTCTTACATTTACAGCATGTAACATGTCCACATTGAAAAACCATCTTTTGATTGCTCAACTTTTCTTGACAGACAGGGCATGTTTCCTCATTAGGTTTAGGAACACAACCACTTTTCAGTGCTGAAGGAGTTACCAAGCTGCCTATATCTTGAGTTAGTGAGGAACCATTTAGGCTTTCCAGAGGTGATCTTTGTTTTGATAGCACCAGACCCTGTGAAAGTTACACAGTATCAACAGCAGAAAAGGAAACATACTCATGGAAACCACTCATAAACTTGCAACTTCCAACTAAACTAAATGTCCGTACCTTCAAATAACGAAGTTTCCCTTTTATGCGGGACAACAGGGCCAAAGAAATGAACTTGTCATCAGAGAATTGTACACTAGCTGAAGGTAACTCTTCCTCGCCTAAGGCATCAACAGTTTTATCATTCTCATTTTCTCTAAGGTGCAATCTTGTGGTTGCCATTTTAATTTCATCATGTGCACATAGAACTTGAGCCTGAGCTGTTGCTAAGGACCGTGCATGGCCATACTCCTTTCGCATGCCCTTAACCAAGTGAAAAGAAAATGTAAGACATTTTGAAAAATCCTTTACGTTGCAGAGTTGCAAGCAGGATATTGATGGAGTATTGAAAAGTTTTGAACAGTTAATCAACAGTTGAAGAAAATAAGAAGTGAAGTTCCTCTACTTCAAATCTTTTAGTGCTAATGGGTTATTGCCTCATGGCATTTAAGGAATTGTGGCCAGTAAAAAGGGATCGATCATGGTGTACCTCAAGAATATGTAGCTGTTTCTTGGCTGCCAACATACCCTCCCTTCCCAACTGAGCCTTGCAATAACTCTTTATAACTCCAAGAACAATTTCCAACTCAGACGGAGATTTTGAGACCTACCATAAATATCACAACCAAAAGAAATCATGAGAACAAGTACTACTGAACATTGATAGAAAGAATTGAAAATGACAAATATAAATTCTCAGGATATCAACATGAAACCCAAGCCAAGCTTTAGTTGCTCTCTAGTGCTCGTGGGTTTACTGGGTTTAGGATATCAATATAAACCCAAGCCTAGCTTTAGTTGCTCTCTAGTGCTCGTAGGTTTGCTGGGTAATGAACAGGAGTTTTATTCTTTCATTACATGCCACACCATAAACAGAGAAATAACAAAATAGACTGTGAGGGGGACCGGAGGCAAGAAATATGTATTAAAAAATAATCCAACTGCAGGATGGAAAAATGTCAACTTCACAAAATTCTCTCCAGAAGATGATTTATCTTTGGCTTCTTGTACTCAAATTTATCACAGATTAACATAAGAAAATAAGAAATAGAAACCAACTTAACCCAAAAAAAAGAGTTTTATCAATATGAAAGGTCCACTAAAGAAACTATTCAGATAGTCAGAATAAAAAGTCTAGGGCCATCATGGGGTAACACATGAGCCCCTAGTAAATCATAGCAAAGCTAACGACAAATAAAGCAATCTGTTTCAAACAACTAGACCCTGAAAAAAAGGAGCAAGAGAATGTTTCTGAAACTCAGAAAGGAGAAGGAGAAGAAGGCTTCAAATATCTGGAAATAAACAAAAGAAGAATCTGAGTTTCATTTGTGTAAGAAGAACATGGATGCAAAGCATCATTTCAGGATACACAGAAGGCACTGCAATCATGACTAACCACAACTCTTTCCCCAACGTCTCTCTTCTCTCTGACGCTGGATGAAAGTGAATTTATGTCTGGCTTTGGTATATCCCAGTAGAAATGATTGAGTGCAGATTTCTTTTTCTGCAAATCTAATGCCTCTTCAGCAGATGTGATAATCCCTCCACGTTCCTTATTAAGACGAAAGAGCCTAGCTTCATAATCCTGGAGAAAGAAGTCAAGAATTCTGAAAAGCCATCATAAGTGCAACCATAAAGAAGTTAAGGTTAACTGAGAGTTGATTAGGAAACCTGAAATAGCGAGTCCAGTTCACAAGCAACGCAAGCAGGCCCATCCCCATTAGCCATGCAATTCTGACAGTATCTCACCCGTTCAATATCCTCCTCTCTTGGTTTCTCCATTGTTTCATCAATTTCCAGAAGTCGATCAAGTAAGACTGCCCTAGAGGTTTCCAACAGATCCAAACCAGTCTGGATCTGATACTTGATAGAACTTATGCTTCGAAACCTGGACTAAAAGCTATAAAATTTACTACCTGATAGGAATATAGTATATCACAAGGTTATATTCAGTAGTTAACTTCCATAGAGAACATATGCAAAGGGCTTTACCTTTGCCTATCATAGCATATTCTAGTAGCGATGGAATCCTATGATTTCTAGCCTCCTTTCTGCTTTGAAAAGCCAGGCACAAGGTCCAAATCCATGTTTACGGAATGGAGAGATTCGCAATGATTCTCATGCAATGTCTATTTAATTTAAACCAAGAATAAAATATTGACCTAATTTTTATGTCACTAATTTTAATGAACTCCAGATCTCATTCGCCTTACAAATTCATGTCACTAATCTTTCTGTTCAAAGTATACCTGCCTAGGGACATTCTATAACCAAAGTAAGCTCAGGAGTTGATATAAAAAGTTAGAACTTGACCAGGTTTTGAGTGTCTTCTGTTCTATGCTAAACAACCCTTTCCAGAAATAAAAGAATTCAAGACTGATAGGTAGTTGTTTCTTCACAATAACTGGTGATAACTAGCTGGTATCCCTCAGAAAAAATATAAACACCACGTTGAGATGGAAAATATATACTTACAGATCAAGAAAATTATGAATAATGGTTTGGGAAATCAAATAGAGAAGCAGCTACTATCTTTAATGCAAAATAGCATATTATAAAGGACAAAAACAATAACTAACCGGGATAAAATTCTTGATGACCTAGAATTGTTTGCAGTTCCGGAGATGGCCTCTTCAATCTTTTTAAGTAACTCACTTGAGAAGTTGTTCTGCTCAGTATGGTGCAGGGCTTCTAACCACCAAACTGTCTGTTGATCCTTTCTGTCTCTAAGTGATTCACAAACCTCCAAAAACCAGAAGAAAAAAACAATAATGTTGTGATTTAGGACACACTATAAGAAGCAACATTCAACACAGAAATTATGACCTACATGATTATCTATCCTCTTTGAAACTTTAGAAGGAAATTCCTTAAGAAGTTGCTACCAGAAGCTATGAAGATAAATTAAGAAAACCTCAAACGTGCAACACTATGACATTTCTATCACATTGCAGTGATTAGTTTCAGCAGGATATTAGTGAAGCATAAGAAGAAATGATGCACCTTAGAAGTTTTCTAAAATGCAACCAGAAAAAAAAAAAACATAGAAGTCTGGAAACTACTGTAGAAGATATTTCATTGGAAAAAAAAAGGGACATATATTGATACAAGGTTGTGGTTTACTATCTATTTTGCACAGAATTCTGCAAGAAGGGCATAACAGCAGTGGGGCCTCCCCCTGTTGTTGGCGGTCTCTTAATAGTGGCTGCCAGCGAGCAGGCGAGAGTGGATCACTAGAGAAGGCTATTGTACACTCCAGTTCAGCAACGTCTCCTACATCAGTGCAACCTGAGTAGGAATTATCTGATTTGGCACGGACATAGGAGTTCACAAGATTTTGAGAAATATTACCACTGTTATTGACTTGACAAATGCAGGGAATTGTTGGTGATCCTCAAGAACTCCCTTAGAGGATGTAAACAGTGGTTAGGTAGATTTCTAAACTTGCTGAGGGTTTAATTCTTGGAGGTCTAGACAAGTATAGCAGACAATCTATAATCTCTTCATTTATGTAGTTAGAAAGATAGGTTTGAATGAACTTCCTCTCAGAGCTTTGGTGTAGCATAAGAAAGACGCTAATGGATCAACATTCTTTAGATGATTCTTAGAAAACTTTTCAAATTTTACGCAAAGATTTCTAAGCTGATTGCACATAGAATGGTATCAATTGTAAATGTAACCAGATTACTGACAAATTGATAACAAATCCATCCCATCATTGTGCACCATCATATTTAATATGTTAAAATTTTATGAATTCTCCAAATGCCATGACGTCATGGAGGAAACATACCTGCATGTAAGATTTTCTGAACTCTTGTTGAGCTATGGATAGCTTTGAACTGAATGCATACAAGTACTTCTGCTTTATATTCTCACATGCTGATCTTAAAGATTTTTCACTGATAAGAGTGGATGACGCATGTAGTTTCATATCATGTGCTTGATCACCATTGAAGCCATTTTCTGATATTCCCGCAGTACAAGCCGTTGGATTCTCAACGTCAATTGTGAAATCCATATTTTCTTCCACACTGGCTATTTTTCTCTTCTCAGTATGTTGATCACACTCCTCAATGCCATGCATCTTGCGGGCATTCTTTTCACAGCTTCCAGGGAAATTTGGTCCCTGTGACAGGAGTTGTTCTGAGTAGTTTGTAGCCAACGGGAGTATCTCAGCAAGATTATGATGAATGTGGATATTGAGTAGAGGGTCCAGATGGAAATCTTCAGAGTGCTCCTCAACTAAAGCCAGTGCTTCCTTGTACAATGATACTGCTTGAGAAAAATGCTTCGGTATTACAGCTATCCCAGCAAGCCCGTTTAAAGCGACAACGATTCTCCTCAGAGCTTCTTCCCCTTCTATCTTTGTCTTACCAATGAGAACCTGTAGAACAAATATGTTTAGGCAAAAAGAACCACTTGCTAAAGTTTTCTATGAATCGAGACCAATAATTTTCTCCTAAGTCACCCACCACCAGTATTTCCTCCATAGACATAGGGGCTTGTTGCAAAGAACGCAACCCTGAGCTTCCTACTTGAGGATGGCAGCAGGCCTGACGAAGCTTCAGGAGTGTGTTCAGCAGCTTTCCAGCCTCCGCATGGGTTATGAAAGGATTGAAAGAAGCATCAGAAGACAGGCAACCTGGAAAAAGTGGCCATGAACAGCGTAAATTTAGATATTACCAGTTCTACAAGCAAATTCTTGTGTTTCTCATAACCAACTCTTATATGAAGTTACTGAATAAAAGTTATAACCTTGGACTTTTCTCTTTTGAAAATCATCTTTCAAACTTTCAATAACTTCACGAGCATAACTCACACAAGTTTCATGTTGCCTTTGGTAAAAGTGCTCTTCAATTGGTGAGAATGTGAGCCAAGAAATGCACTCATCCTGAGGTGGAAGCTGCAACTCATCTGCCACATGTCTTTTTGATGAACGCCGCATAATTTGTTTAAAGAACTTGTGTGTAAATTCCATAGCTCCTGCATCTCTCCGCTGGAAACATAATGGGAAAAATTAAGAAACTGGAAGAATATGCAAATACTTGTAACTTCATAAAGACTTGGTAAAGCCACTCAAGAAAAGAGACAAGTAACTGCTGACATGAATGAATGCAAATGTGAAGGTCCATGTGCAGTGGGGGTGTTTTTGCAAGTGGGGGGTGTTAAGGTAAATTTCATTTAAAAAGGAGGATATTTCACACAATAAGTCTTTTCAAAGTTAGATTTCATTTAGCTGGTTTTGCCCCAAACCACCGATGAGAAAAATATGCAAGTTACCTTCTCACAGATATGACCAAAGAATTTACGAATATGTAACCAGTTGAGAAAAGCGTTAAATTGGAGATTCCAACAAAACATACTCAAAACTCCTTGGAAACAAACTTTCATACACTTGAAGAGTTGTGACGTGCTCCAAAGCTCTCTCTACATGACTGGCATCATTATATAAGCATACAACAATACAAATCCTTACAACTAACGTCATCAATTCCATCATGTCAACTGTTTAGCAACCTAAAGTTAACTTTCTACATGTCATAGTAGTGCAAATATTTTTCATTTTCTGTCGATCCTTTTCATGGTTGCCTAAAGAAACACATATATAATCTGTCTTCTTCCAAGAGAAATATCAAACTCTGCCTTTTCTTTTCTCCACATACGAGGAGCACCACTAACAATTTTTTGGGTCCTTACGAGATTGTCAACATTAAAAAATTTTCTCCCACGCATGTTTAGCAAAGATAAAGACATCAACAAATCAATGAAATCAAACTGTATGATATGACAGTTATACGTAACTTTATTGATGTTGATCAAATGCCTTACAATAAAACCTAGGGCAAGAAAAAGCAGCAGCAATTATTTTCTGGAACATCACAAAGAACATCCCTAAGTGTCCACTATTACACACTCAACCGCAAGGGTGGGACCAATATCTAGCTATGAAAGGACTCAATGGGGAAAAAAGACGTTCTAAGTGAGCCAGTTTATCAGCTCACTAGAAATTTGTAGCATAAGGTCTAAGGAACTATGAATAGCAGTACCATGTGTCCCGTGCATAGCACTTGCAGTCCCATTGCATTTAGTGGATCAAGAAAAACATAGAGAACCTTTTACCTCATATGGATCTCGTATAACTTCAATCCACCACCTAGAAACGTCAAAAGGACTTGCTTTAAGAAATCTTAGAAGTCCATATAAGTCATCCAGTTTGCGCTGAATAGGAGTCCCTGTTATGCACCAACGATGCTTAGCATGTAACCGAAGAGCCATTTCTGTGGCTGCAGTGCCGTTACTCTCCACCATTTGAGCCTCATCCAAACAAATCCTCCACCAGAATATTCTGGTCAGCGGAGTTGGAGTAACAGGATACCTGCAACCAAATGACTATTGTAAAAACATTTAACCCAGAGAACTCTGCATCCAAAAGATCATCACATATACATTTTTATTGCAAAGATAGCTGAACTGCATAACTCTTTTGCAAGGATGAGTTTTTATGAGTGACAAGTAACAGATAAATATCCACAAAAATGACTATGTATTTAGGTGTAGATCAACCTATTCAGGCCTACTCCTGATCTTGAAGCTGATTGTGCAGAAATTTTACATTGACCATGACCAATAATGAGTTTGATAATACTAGTAAGCAATAGGAGGTGGAACACAAAACGAACTCAAACTTGGGGGACACTAAACTAGAAAAGTAGCTCATTTAAGCTTTCAATTTGCTAATTCAAAAACTGCTCCTCTTTCCCTCTCAAAATGTTTTGCCGTGACATCAAACAGACACCCACAACTTTTAGAACTCATTCACCATATATGCAGAAAATTTCAGTGAAGCTAGATCACCTGATATACCTAGCACACTGGATTTATGCTACAAACAAGCAAACAAACAATTTAGGGCACAACTTCTTGTGCTGAAAATTTTGTTAAGAGCAGAATAAAATTACTTCAAAAATAACACATGAACAAGTGCGAGGAAGAGTTTATCAGAAACAAAAACATTGAACCACAAACCTTTTTTGGAATCTCATGAAGCGTCGATCACCTTCATGCCTATCAGAGTCATGTGACAAATCTTCTTTAAGTATATCATATGTGGTTAGCACAATGTCAGCACCAACAAGCTCGCTGATATCCACTACAGATGCAGTTGACAGAGAAGTGATTTTTGCGCCTTCATAGATACAAGTTTTTAAAGAACCTGGACGTGTATGACTAGGATAATAGATTAAAAATAATATGTTAGTCAGTACACATTATATTGATAAGAACAAAGTTAGAACCTTTGTCTGTGTGCGTGCACACACAAGTGCACGAGACTATAAATGTTCATCATCGCACTTATGAGTAAATGTGCTCTGATAAACACATTAGACCACTTGCTGCTAAAAATTTTACTGTAGTGGCTTCTGAATGGCCCTTAGGCAAAATGGTTCTTGGATGACTAGAAAAAGGGCTAAACTACAGGAATTGGAGATCTTCTTATCAAGTCCAACGAAAGAAAAGCCAACATCCCACTAGATTTTCTCATGAACACCAATTGTTTGCAACATATAGGGATCAAGAGTAAGTTCATCTAACCATTCAACATCTAGCGAAAAATTCAAAATTAAACCAAATGCATTATGAAGGGATGCCAAGTGTTAAGAAGAGCAGTAAAATTATACCGTATAATTTCAGCATGCCATTGAGGCAATATAGGAGCTGGGCAGACTATAAGAGTGGCACGAGTAGCAACAGGGGAATCAGTTACTTGCATCAGTTCCAAGCATAGAGGGCAAATGTGTTCCCCATCTCTCATAACTATGTTGGTTGTATTTTTCTTTCTTTTTCGCTTTTTTGAATCAACCATTGACCTTGTTTCACAACCTTTTCCACCACAAACTTCACTCACTGTTAAAGGTTTTCCTTTAGGTGAATACCCAACACAATCTGCATGTTGCCAAGCATCACATATGTCACACTGTACCCATAATCCTTTATACTTCAGATTTTCGCTGACAGCTCCACAGATACACTCAACACGGTCCCTTTTCAATCTCTTAAGATTAGATTTCTGGCTACTACAGATCTCAGATTCAGTAGTCATAAATATGCTTTCTTCCAATTGGGACTTCTGATGAGCAAAGATGCAAGCTAGTAGTTCGACTGTTTTTCCCAAACCCATTTCATCTGCAGAAGTCATAAGACCCATTATCAGGAGGTTGAATCAATCAGAGCCACAACCTTTTCAAAACAGACTTGCAAAATCTATAGGTTGAAATTACATAAAAGACAGCCACCAATCTCAGAGATTCTTTTTTATGTTCTTGCCAATATCATGACTGGTGCCCATTCAAGGAGGATGTAGCTATTTTTCAAGCTTCTCTATGACAAGTCTAGGAATCAACATGCCACCCTCAACATGTGGAAGCACTTTTAAGCCAAGCAATTAGAAATTAATTAGAGATGTACAAGCAATGGCCATAATGTGAAAGCACTTGACTAGGAATCTGAGCTTGATAAGGAGTCATGAATAACTTCATATATGAACCTAAATAGGGTTGCAACATAGGTTATCAGAAAGGCCACGGACTAGCTTCACTTTGGCCATTTGACCACAAGATCCCATGCACATTTTATTAGAAACAACTTTTATGTAGGACATTGAATTTTTCAAGCTGTAAGAATAGCTAAAATCATGCTCAATATCTAATTTTGAACTACATTAATTTTCAACAATTCCAGAGAGTGTTGAAGAAAAAGAAAATAGAAGATTATAATTAAAGGTTCGATATATACAGCACAAAGCACAGAAGTGGCCTACCAGCAAGAATTCCACCAAAGACATATGTTGAAGATTGCTCCAGCTGCAAAGAAACATTTCCACTGAAAAAATATATATCAAAATTAAAAGTAAGCATATATATATATAGATAGATAGATAGATAGATGGATAGATAGATAAGGATAAAGAGAGACCTCAACATGAAGTAGATAAAAATGCAGAATGCAAATATGCTTCACAATACACAAGCACAATTGAGAAGACAATACCTGAATGGATTGTAGAACATTTTTGTACACGTGTCAAGAAAATCCACAGGCAAACATAAAGGAGATAAAAACAAATTTTTCCCACTTTCGACCAAACTTCTTGAACCTCCTTTCTCTCGTTGCACCATCCAGTAGGCTGCCCGACGCTGATATGGTCTCAGTTCAGGAAGCAACTCATCTATGTCATCTACAAGCATTGGATCCTCTCTATACAGAAGATATGTCACTTACTTAAAATTGAATGATTCAAAGCAGCAAACTTTATAAGTTGCAAGGAACAATTGAAGGTATTGCATAATGCAATACAGCATTAAAAAAACAACAACAGTAAGAGAGATGATGCTGTGACTCACTTGGATGGCTTAATGGCTTCATAAAACCCTGCAGCATCAAACCTTTCACGCCTTTTTAAATTGAGATTATCATCTCCCATTTCTGTGTGCAGATTGATTTCCCTTTCTCTTGATATACTTGCTCCATACCTAACCTCTGAAATCATAACTTCTGGTCGCAGCCAAGCCATAACATTCATCATACTTCTTTTCCATTGTTGCCTCTTATTCTCCAAAAGTGACTCACAAGATTCGAAGGCACGTTTAAGAATCTCTACCCTAACTTTGAAAGATGCTATATTCTCTAAAGATCTATTTCCCATAACTGGCCTAAGCGTCATAAACTTCAAACTTGCTAAGTGAACAAGACCACAAATACCCTCATCAGGTCCATCAAAAGCCCCTGATAAAATCAAAGAATCTGTTTCTGTACCATCTCCTGTGCATTTTTTGATTAATTCTAAAGATACATCCCTAGAGGATAATACAGGCCAATGACCTAATTTAATACGACCGACAAACTCACTGACATTACATACCGTAAACCTTAAGTTATACTTGGAATCCTGCAAAAAAGCCTCACTTAATTCAAAACCAGAAAATCCTGGCCCCAATTTCAAATCAGTCAGAACAACTTCTGAAATATCAAGGTGCACATCTGACACCCACGAAGCCCGATCAACTTCCACGAAATACAGCTCATCAACTATATCAAAGTCATTATTTTCCGCTTGCTTGGTATTGGTAGCTTGCTGATTCTGCAGCCCTGCTTCAGCCGTATCATGGCCTTCTACAATTGTCCTACCCGACTGACGGGGGTGGCTTTGCTTCCTTCTACCCATCACTAAAGCAAAAATTACTCATACGTTGGCCATTTATCGAACTGAAAAATAAATAAATAAACAAATAAGAGGCATGTAAACTTCAATAAGCATCTCCAGTTCTCTAGGGCAAAGAGAAAGAAGGAAGAACAGTAGCAGATTGAAGAAACAAAAGTAAAATTGCTAGAATTAGTAAATAGGGAAGAACAAGAAACATAGAGAATGCACGGAGCAAAGTAAAACAAAATAGTTTTAGCATCCGAGAAGAATAAGCGTATCTAGGAACTACAATATTAAAGAATGGGTTAAGAAAGGAGACCATTCAAGGAAAAATGAAACGAATTATAGAATTCAAACCTGAAAGAGGAGTTGGTTTGTGGAGTGTTGTAAAGAAAAAGAGGGCGAGACACAGGTCCCGGCACGAGGTAGAAGTCGCAAGTTTCAAACGTTAAGAAATAAGAGCGCATTCTGTTGGTAGCTTCTTCGGGCATCACTGCTTAGGGCCAGACTAACATGACAGCGAACTTCAGGGCCGTAAGTTGATATCGCCATTATATTCTGCCACGTAACCATTCCCGCCAATGAGAAGTTACTTTCTTAACCCCGCCAATGGACAGCAGAATTGATCCAAAACCAACTTGAGTTTAAGGTAAATCTCGGGAAAATCTTAGCCGTCTGTTTCACCCATCTCTTCTACCTTGCCGTTACATACCCATAACTATCCTTATTTTAATGCTTTTATTTGCTTTATGAAGGGAGCTAATTATTTTGTTTAAGGATCCTTATTAATGTTGTTGGGCCATGGGTTGTGTAAGGCCCACTACTTTATAATCGAGGCATGTTTTCCTTGTAAGCCCGTTAAGGCATTAAAAAAACATTTTGGGGATGGAAATGCAATATTGAAAAACTTAAGAAAAAGTTGGTGTCGTGAGGTTTTAGTTCCCTCCATAGAACCGATTGTCTAAGGTTTGGGTTCCTTCAATAGAACCTAATTTTGTCATTGTTGATGTTGAAACTATAGGATTGTGGAGACATTGAATGGGCATGCAAAAATATAGGTAAGAGACAAATTGTTAGGTTTTGTTTTCTATTATGACCTTATTATGATCTTCGGGCCATAGTGGACTTAGGCTTGTGCGGACCCAAATCAATGATGATATTCAAATGAATTAATCTTTAATTACCCATCAACTCTAAGGCTTTTGACATAATGATCTTAGATCATAACAATAGTATCAAAGTCAACCTCCACATCCTAAGCTTAAACCATAGAAAGGCTGACTTATGGAATCAAATGATTGTAAGATTGGAACTTGGATCGTCACAAGTGGGAAAATAGGCCTTTGTGGGTGGGCTACAAAAGTATGGTGGAATATCACGATCTTAGCACAATTGTAGTATGAATTAGGAAAATAGAAGTGCAATTGCAATAGTATTCAAGAAAACATATCAAGGCTCTATAAAATAAGGGCTTAGGCCTAGGGAAAGGACACTTAAAAAACTTGAAAAATCTAAGGCTTTTGGCATAATGATTTAGGATCATGACAATTGATATCAAAGCCTATCAATCTAATGTTAGGATGAGAAGAAACTATAATGACAACTCACAAATACATCACAGTAGATTCAAATGCTCATTTGGACAAGTTGGTGGAGGAAACCACCTCTTAGCTTATGGAATTAGTAAGGAAACAATTGATGGGAATATTTGATGGTGAAAAAAAATAGATTTCAAAAAAAAATTGGTTACAAGTTCGCACCCCTAAAACCCAAAGATGAAGGAACCACCATTAGAAGAGGTCGAAGAGTGATTATTGAAAGAGATGAAGGAGCCACCACCCGAAGAAATGGAAAAGCCATCACAAGAAAATACCAAAACAGGCAAAAACAACAATAGCCAAAACAGCTCCAACCCACCATTGGACAAAGAGAAGGACAAGCCAACTCCCATTCCACCACTATGAAATTGCATGGTGAATCACTACTAAAGAAAATTAAGTGGATCACGCTTATAAAGGACAATCAGTTATAATTGCTTAGGCAAACATTTGGAAGTCTTAATTTTTTAGAAAGAATGAACAAAAGTCTTAATTTTTTAGAAAGAATGAACAAAAGTCTTAATTTCATTATAATTGTAACATTGGCATCTCACCACCTTGTTAGTACACTTATATGCCCCTACACCCAATTCTTCAATGCTCTCTATGCTTTCCATCTGCAAGATTATAAATTCTTTCAATTGTTTTAAAACAATGAAGGAATTGGCATATGATAAGTTCTACACTCAACAACTAGCTAGAAACGTAATTCTTACCAAAAATTTCAGTAGCAAATAGTTTGATTCCAAATACATACTCAAACCAAAAACATACAAATAATTATCTGCCAACCAACACTAACCAAGCATTTTTCTTAAATGGCTAAATAGTAAAAAGCTAGACAATTCTCATTGTAAATGTGGCATTATTCCCATTCCTTTCATTTCTTTTGCATTGCCTCATCTTGCTAAATGACCACATTACCCTCTACATTCAAATGCACCACATTGATGAGTAAATTAACTATCAATTTTTCATCCTTGCCTTTAAACTACACATGGCTCATGATAATCCTTATCCCTTCAACAAATCCTTGTCCTTAAGAATTGATGTTGAATGATGAAAATTGTTTTGAACACACTCAATATCTTCCTATGTAAAACTGCATTACAAATGCTCTATCCATCAAATCAAAAGATCTACTCCAAGTTCATCTCTTTTTCTCACTATACAATGATCTATCACTATAAGTGGCTTTATTAGTAACTTGCCTTCATAATTAATTAACAGTATCTCTAAATATATCTTATTATGCCAACTAATAGCTTTCTTCAACTGCAATACATAGAAAACTAGATGGATGGTGGCTTTTAGTGGTAATGCTAATTGAAATGCTACTTTCCCAATCCATTAGGTGATCATAAAAGGGTCATAATAATATGGTGACAACTTGTAATCCTTATTATGTGATGAGAAGTATTAACAATATAGCTAAATCTTTAAATATATAAAATCACCAACCTCAAGCTCACATTCCATTCTTTTTTTTGTTAGCATAAGCTTCCATAGGGTCTTAGCTAGCCTGAAGATGAGATCAAATCAATTGTACTCTTTGTATAAACTATAATAAGAAATCCTTAAAGACTCTTCACTAGTGTACCTAAAGTTATGATATATGGGTTGGCTTAGCTTATAGCCATATAATGCTTCAAACTAGGTCATCTGTATGGAAGAATGGTAGTTCGGGTTATACCACTACTCTACTAAGGTGATCCAAGAATCCCACTATTTAGGCATCCCCCCACTAAAGCATTTCAAAATTGCTCTAAATACTAATTGATCCTCTCTATCTATCCATTAGTCTAATAATGGTATGCTATACTATAGTAGACCCTAAAATCCTAAAAATTTCATTCCAAAACTTATTTAATAAATAAGGCATTGATATCTCTTGCATTCACTGATAGAAGTCCATGTAATTTCCCTACTCCATCCATAAACACTATGATCATTTGAGAAACCAGAAAAAGGTAATTTAACCCTATGAAATGAGCATACTTCATAAAATAATGTACTACTACCAAAACGGTTTCCTTACCATTACTTCTTGATAATCCCTTAATAAAATCTAAACTAATCTCTTGCCATGCTTGATTAAAAATTGACAACAACTATAGCAAACCTAGATACGATATTCTTTCAACCTTGTATCTTTAACAAATGTTGCATTTAGTTATGAATACAATTATCATATGCTTCATTGCTAATCGATAAAATTATTGTTCAATTCGGTTGAATGTGCTTGAAATTCCTAAATGACCACCTACATGAGTCATGCAAGTGTTATATAACTTGTTCCTGCAATGATCCTTGCTTCCCCAACATTATTTTGTTGTTATACCTTAACACTCATTACTTAAACTATATCATGGCTTACTATCAAGATCCATGGCAAAAAATTTTAAAATAGGCTATACTTGTTCATCCCCTTCATAACTCTACATCACCTATTAATCCCAACATGACTATAGAACAAAAATGGCTTGCAACTCCATTTGTTCAACCTTTGGCAAAAGTCTCAAAAGTGCATATGCTGCTTAATTCTCAATGCATTGATGATATTAGATTCCCTTCATAACTCTACATCACCTCTTGATTCCAATGTGGTAGTAGGACATAAATGGTTTAGAGCTCCATTTGTTTAGCCCTTGGTGGAGGTCTTAAAAATGCATCTATTACTTGATTCTAAATTCTCTAATGGTATTAGATCTCCTAGTCAAATCCTAGGAGCTTAGTAATCCACTTATACTATACAATGTAGTAACTCTTTACTTTAGCAAATGCTTTAAGTTAGAATTACCAGTCTAAATGATAAAATGATTACCTAACATGTACAACCCCTACTTTTAAACCACTAACATAATAGCTAACAGTCCTTTCTCGTATACAGAAAGTCCCAAGAGTTATTGTGATAAAGTCTTGCTTAGATAAGTAATAGGTTAACAATTTTACGTCAAAATAACTCTCATACCTCCATAACTCACATTGTTATCCATTAGAAATGGCTTTTTAAAGTCTAACATAGTTAACAATGGTGTACAACTCATTGTCTACTTCAGATCTTGAAAGGCTTTTAGGCCTCCTCTATCCATTTGATTCCTCCTTTCCTTAACAACTACATATGATTGAGTAATCTACCTATAATTCTTCACAAACCAAGAAAACTATATAATTGCTTAACCAATGTGGGCTACGACCATATCAACATGCTCTCTACCTTTAAGGGTTTGCTATTATGGATGCCCTAGATACTTTATTTGTATTTGTGCAAAGACACACTTATTATGTTTAGCAAATAGTTTATGTTTTTATTAACAATTGAAATATTGCACAAAGATGGTATATTAACAATTGAAATATTACACAAAGATGGTAGTAGTGATTCTCTAAATCAAGTTTAGAAAACCAAGCTACTTTGTGTAGCTCATGTAATAATTCATCAATAATAAGAATGGAAACTACATCATTAATGGTGAGTTTATTTAGTACCTAGTAATTAAAATAAAATTACCATAACTCATCATGTTTCTATATCAACAATACCGATGAAGCGAAAGAATTATGCTATGGCCAATGATTCCTACTTCTAACATCTCTTCCACCATCTTTCCCATCTTCTCTTTTTGCACAAATGGATAATGATAAGGCCACAAGTTAACTAGTTCACACTCCTTAGGCGTAAAAGAATGCAATGATCAAATACTCACTTAGGAGGAAACTTCGTATGAGACTAAAAATATTTGCAAATCCCTCCAAAATGCTAGTGATCTCTAGCCATATTGTTTCCTTTAAAGAATCCATCGCAATCAACCATAAATATCTTAATATGCAATATAAATGTTCTATCTCCTACATATAAAAGTCAAAAGCACTAATAGCTTAAACCATTTTAGTTTCTCCATTCCTTGTAGCTAATCATCTTCCTTGTAACATGTACCAATAGCATATTCTCCATCACAGCTAACCTTATAGGATTAACTAAACTTATCCAATATGCATCCTAAGTACCACATCATAACCCCTTAAGGCTAATAGCTAAAGATCTATCCTCAACTCATGCCTTTAGATTTGCCATGGAAATTTGCTACACAATTGATTGCGCACCAAATGATACACACTAGCCACCTTGACTAAAAACTGGGCAACTTTCTCAACAACACAACCCACTCTCTTAACTATCTTTGTATTCACAAAGCTATGAGAAGACTCAGTGTCAAATAAAATATTAATCACAATCTCCAAATTATCAATCTCCATACTAAATGTGTCCATAAAGCCCCTACCTATAATCACATAAACAAATAGTGTGTCTTCCTTCTCTCCACTAATAACTTATTTTGTGAAACCACTCACCTATTCAGGAACCATTTCTACCTCATTAACTTAATACAACTGTTTACTGTTACACTTATGCATTAAAACTCATTTCTCATCACAATAGTAAGATAACCATTTGTCCTTTCTTTCTTGCATTTAAGATATGCTACATAGGCTATTAAAAGGAGTTTGTAATTCAACTTTCAAACTTTGCATATAATACCCATCAAAGAAGTTCTTCGTCATAATAGAATTTCAGGACCTTGTGACAAACTACAACTCATCAAATTTCTTAATATACTTTATTGTTGTCCTTAATTACTTTAGTTGATAAAAGTTGGTGATAACACTCTCATACTCATTTATAGCAAAATATCTACAAATCTATTTGAAATTAACTATAACTAATTCTCCCACATTCCCCACCAATAATACCTTTATCATCAAGTTGTCTTACCTTCCAAGTACATTAAGGTATATTTGACCTTAAAATGACACTCGACATCTTTAATTTAAAACAAAAGTGTCACATTTATCTAACCACTCTCAAGAATCTTCCTTATCAAATCTAGGGAGATCCATTCAGGGAAACCAAGTGTAAGAGTTGTTTACCTTTAACCCACCACCAACGTTCATACAGTAATTATCACAATTATGGCACCCCTAGCTTCTTGCCCAACTTAAATTGGAGTCAAAATTATCCTTATCCAGTGGAGGTGACAGTAGATTTGACAACTATCGTAGCAACTAGCTATTAGGTTTTATAGCTTTCCAAGAAATAGGGGGTTGAATTGGTTTTAAGTCTAGATCAAAATCTATGTCCCCTTTTTAATATGCTTTAATTTGTTCTAAGTTGTTGTCAAACAAGGTCTTATAAAATAGTGATGAATCAAAGCACAAGAGATACGATACAAAGTTTACACGGTAGTTCAACACTCAACCCTTAATGTGTACTTCAACACACATCAACAAGTTAAGGTTTATCAAACCTTTTACAAACTTAGGCAATTCCCTTAAGATATGATATGTATATGGGAGATTACTAAGTTAAAGGCTTTCTAAAGACAATCAAATAACTAATCAAACCCTAATCACAAAACCCTCAAATGATAATAGATTTAGGGTTTCAGATTTACAAACAAGTATATGTGCACAATAATATTCAGAATCTAATAAGCACATATACAACTAGAAATCTCAAGTAATTTGTCAGAGTAATAGAATGAAGAACTTCACCAAGATTTCTATTTAGCTCAAGCTTCAAATTGATCTTTTTCTTCTCAAAGTGGATTTTCGTTTCTTGAGATATCAGTAACTTCAACAACCACTTTATCTTTCTTTTTTTTTCACTAGTTGATAGATATATAAAACACACCTTTTTAATCTCCAAATATATTCGTTCTAACTTGCTCAAAATTTCTTCCTGTTATGGAGAGATTAAGCCTAATTTTCAAGCCGTTGGAGAGGTAGAGTCTTCTGAGTAAGTAGCTTTTCTGTTTTGGTTAAAAGGTGCTCTCAAAATGCATTGTTTAGTTGCTTCTTTAAATCAGATCTCATGAAGCTTATTCGGGTTGTAAGTTGGGTTCTCAGATCTCATCAAGATTCTTCCTCAATTCTTCTTCAATCTTGAAGCAGTCTTTTATGGGTGCTTCACAAATTAATAGAGCATCTTCTTCACTATAGAATCCCCATGAGTTCATCTTTATACACTCTTTAATCTACTTCCAATTATTCTTTTAAGCAGTTAGGTCAAGAACACAAAGAACACCCTTAATCTCTTCAATTTGATCTTCTATAAGTAGTGAGTCTTCGATTTTCTTTCATAAAATTGTTCCTTTCTTCATTAGCTTTCCAACAAACCCTTTTGCAGCTTAATTGGAGAAGTTTTCGGTGGCCAATTTTACTAACAAAATGGTGGCGTCAAGCTGGGTCGCAAGTCGAGCTGTGTTTGGGCGCACGGGTACTTAATCAGGTTTGCGAGTCACCCAAGCCTTTTAGGTCGTGCGCGGGTCACTTAATTAAGTCACGGGTCGGGAGAAGCTTTTGGGTCACTCAGATGCAAGCAGGCTTCAATAAGTCATGTGCACAGGGCTTGGTCCATGCTTACGCAGGTCGCACTTCATGTGGGTTGGACTGCTTATCGAATCCATGTCACATTAGCCTTGTTCCATTCACATTGGGTTATGCTATAAACAGATTGATCCATTAAACTTGATTAAAGCTAATTCTTTTTGGTCTTTAAAAAAAATAATGACATCAAATATTAAATCATTTATTCTTCCTAATAATACTTTCATAAATGTATTAAATAATATGATTATTATAATTTATAACACATAAATCATGAAAGATAATTAACACTAAAACATCCTTTCATGAAATATATCTTTTTTCCTTTTTATCATCAAAACAATAGTGAAATAGCAATATTTTAACACTAACCACCATGCCTAGTTAGAAAACTCCCATAACCACTAAAATTTCATCCCCAATCACCTCCAAACTTCATTTCTAGCATCAATGAACTCTTGTAGGTCAACTTAAGATCATAGATCTAATTTTCATTCTTGACATACCTCTATTTCATGTCCCCAATAGTGCCCCCATTGCCCCACTGCACGGTTTATCATTACGAACATATGGAATCTTATCACAAGGTATGGTAGCATAGAGATCTAGAATTGGCCCATGGTCTTGAGCACATAAAAGGCCACAACAATCCCTTATTACAGCCTTAAAATGTCTCATGCTTGTCTAAAAAGGTGTGACAGAATCTCCCTTGGCATCAAACTACTTTTAGTCTATCCTTAGTGACTTCTATCACTAGTTGCCATGTAATAAAATTTTACAAAAAAGTGTTGAACAACCCAAGGAGAGATATGCAAGGCCTCCTCCTCCTCCATGTTATCTTTAAAGGTAACAAGTCTATTGGGCCCATTAGCCACCACCTAAACCTTCCCACTCATCAGTAAGTACTCATGATCAAAGGATGTACTCATTTTTGCTTACATGATTTTGTGTTGGTTAGGCTTAAACCAACTCCTTTGGCCTACAAAGACCCCTATTAGCAACATTAACTTGCTCTAACTTGTCTAGCAACTTATCCAAGCATGTAATCTTTTCCAAGAATCCGCCTTATCCAACAACTTAATCACTCATTGGTAGATTTAACAAATTCCAAGCTTACAACCACTTCCTAAGCTTGGACCTCCATCTTTTTTTCTGAAGCTTGCAAATGAGCTTCCACATCTACCATGACTTGCCTTCATGTCTTCATCATGATTTCTTAGTCCACCAACATCAAATTGATGCTTTGATAACACTTTGAAAAGATTCACACTTAAAAATTAGCTAGAAACATAATTTTCATTGAAACTTTTGACAGCATAATAGTAAAAAACAGTCTAATTCCAAATACATACAAAACATTATTAACCAATAAACACTAACCAAACAAAAAACACAATTCAACAAACACCAAGCCTCCTTCTTGGATGGCCACAAAGTAGAAAGCTAGACAACTTTCATGGTAGACAATGGCATTATTCCCATTCCTTTTTTCTTTCTTTTGCATTACACATTGTAGACGATAGCATTATTTTCGTTCCTTTTTTTTCTTTTCTTTTGTATTACCCATTGTAGACAATGGCACTATTCTCGTTCCCTTTTTTTTTTTTCTTTTGCATTACCCATGATAGACAATGGCACTATTCCCGCTCTTTCTTTTCTTTTTTTTTTCTTTTGCATTATTGTAGACAATGGCACTATTCCCGTTCCTTTTTTTTTTTTTTGGCAATTACCCATTGTAGAGAATGTCACTATTCCCATTCCTCTTTCTTTTTTTTTTTTCTTTTGCATTACCCTTTCCTGTCAAATGACCACACAACCCTCCAACTTCAAACGCACCTCATTGATAAGTAGGATAATTACTAATTCTCCATCCTTGCGCTTCAAATTACATGTGGCTAATGACAGCGTGGAAGGTGTTTCCTTTATTTTGAAGTGGCTATTTCATAATCCAAGATTATTATACGAGAAGTCCTAGAACTAAAGTCCAATTAAATGTCATTCTATTTATTGTCACCAACTTAAGCCGCATAAGCCCAAGCCCATCATTTTTTGTCCGCTTGCATTACGAAAACTTTCATTTCTTGACAGAACCTCAGGACTGCGATTTCCTTTTTCTACCCTTTCTTGTTTCCTTCTTCGACTATTCAAATCCTAACGGCCCCTTTCCATTTTCTTCCTTTTGATTCCATTCCTCTCGAGCTTGATTTCAGGATTCCAACAAGGCCTCCCTAGACTCAAGAACGATTTCCATGTTACTCCATGATTCTCACGTTGAGTTCGGCGGATTTTGTTTCTTTGGGAAGTCGGATTTATCGAATCCTGATCTCTTTATTTCCATCTCTGTTTCAGGCGGGCGGATGTGTTGTGTTTTGGCCCTTAAATGAAACAGTGAGTATTTGGGGGCTCCGTGGACCGGGTCGCGGCTACCCATGCGAGGCGAATGCATTGAGCTTTAAAGATTGGATAGTGTGGCTTCTTTTGTTTTTGTGGCCTCTGATCTGAGATTGGTTCCCAGTCACTATATTTGCTTGGCCTGGGTCACTTCTTTTTTAATTAAATCCTGGCCTACATTTTACAATAATTTTTAGCAGCATTATTAACTAAAAATATATAATATCTTATTGGAATATTTGTTGAAAATATTATTAGAATATATATATATATATAATTCACTTCTTTTTTAGGCTCTCTTAGTCGACTTGCAAAATCATTGACATTCCAATGAGTGGCATGCGCGGGTCGCTTGTTTTGGGCTTCCTCTTCGGACTGACTTACTTTGAATCTCGTTTATTTCGCTCACACAAACGGAATAACATGTTAGTATAACATCAGTATATCACAATAACTTGGCAGATAAACAACAACATCAATCTCATACCTATGAGTATAACTTGAAGTGTTAATAAGATTAGGTTAAATTAAAACTATATTGAGTCAGTCTCATGTTCACATATCAGTTTTTTAAGTGATAAATACTTTGATCATCATATTACTTTAAGATATCCTATACAATATTTCACTAAATATTAAACTCCATACTTTTTTTTTTTTTTAAAGAGGGGTTTTGTGAACGTTATAGCTATCAGAAATGCCTAACGCAAAACTCCTGGCGTCCATTTAGGTTACTGGGAATGCTTGCCTTAGGAATCCATACTTTTGTAATCCAATTTTCTTCTTTATTGACCTTATGAGACATTTTATTATGAGTAGCCACATTTCTTATACATTATTAAATTTTTTTAACTAGAATCATGTTGCTTATTGGTAGTTAGGTAGGTAGCCAATTCCCATCTTATTGTACACTCCTTGTCGAGAGTCTATTATCTTTTCTAACATTTTTGAAATATTATGACTAGTAGTAAATTCATCAATTTTTTGCACTTGAGATTTTCTGTATCTTCTTTGAGGTAAGTTCTTTATTTTTCATCACATAATCTCACACTTTTATTTTAAGTTTAGTATACCTCATGGTCAGATCTCTTGGACTATCTAATACTTCAAAAAATGCATTTTGTTGTTCAATGTAAGTTATCTTGCTAAATAGTAGGACATACCTCATTGTCATATTCTTTAACAGCCACCAGGCAAAGATTGCCCAGCTCTTCTCCTTCATTCGATGAGATGTTCTCATCATCCTAAGCAGATAGCATAGCTTTTGTTTTTATCTTATTTTCAAATATTTGATCTATCCCTTTGGGCAAAGGGCAATCTATGACCCAGTTTTCTACATTTTTTTAAATCATAAATCATCTTTTGATCCTAAGGTTTTTTTTCCTTTTCTTTTCTTCCTACGTTTACAACTCTACCCTTTTTTTCCAATAGATTCTCTCAAACCTTCTTTTCAAGAACGTAAGCTCATCATCCGAGTCTTATGAGAGTAAATCCTTAAAATTAAATGCCACTTTAAGTTCAACATTCTTTTTCTATTTTAATTCTTCCTTTTCTTTCTCTCTCCCCTAATTTTTTGTATTTTATAAGTTTTTAGTAAGCCTAGACCTTTAGTTCTTCTTCATCTTTAGACCTCGCATCCCAATTTTTAGAAAGACATTTTAGAATCTTTTTGACTTATTTGTCATTGGCATAAACTTTTCCTAACGATGTGGGTTCTAAAACTATTTCAGGAAACCTTTCAAATATTTTACTAATTAATTCTGATGGCTTTATCATAAATAGTTCATAATGATAAAACAACATAGCAATATTAGATTGCTTTACTTTTAAAAACAAGGAAGTAAGATATTTTGCATTACAATAAAATTACATATTAGATTGCTTTAGAGACCGAAAATTCACATCAAAATTTTTTTGCACCACAAGAAGCAAATGAGATATTTTTTTTATGTTTCATCAAAATCCATATGTTAGCAAACTTGTCCCAGTGGTTAGGTTGCCGCGTAACTTGTGTTATTCATTTAATCAAACTCGCCGTTTGGTTACCTTCGGGACTTCAATTGAAGCCCTAGGACCTATGCTTGTGGTTTCCTCTTCCCCCTTCGTTCAAAATGCAAAACCGAAAAACTGGAGAAAGGAGGACGAGGACAGGCTAAGATCTAACACCTCCAACGGACACCAATGTCAAGGTTGAGCACGCACTAGCCTCTTAGGCAACTAGCTTGATTTCTTTTTCTGCCATAATTGGCATCCTATGGCCAGATTGACTCGCAGAGGGGCCAGGTTTCTGAACATTGATAGCTTCTAAACTCGCCCGTGCCCGCTTTTCCATTGCCCGGAGTAAATATATGGCGGGGCCGGTTGAACACGATGGTGATGACCACCATGATGCGAGTAGGGATCTTTCCCTCGTCTTTTTCTTTCTATTTCATTTTTGGTGAGTCTTTTGGTCATGATATGATAATGGACAGTGGTCTCGAAAGTCTAAGAAAAGGCAGTGGGACGGAATGATTGGCGGATGCAAGGACTATGATTGAGCACACGGGAGAGTGTGTTTCAAGCCATGTCCTCTGGTCTACAAACATCATGATTGCCCAAAACTATAGCAGACCTTCTAAGCACTCTTTAGACAGTAGTCACATCTCTGGAGAAATCCTAGTCCCTGTAATTTGAACGAGGGTACTCTTGGTTTCTTGTCTTACATGGAGCTGTTCCACCAAAAATTGTTAGAAACTAAATCTCTCACGGCCGACGTTTCCTCACTGATGACCCCAGATGTAACTTACTCCTTGGGCCAGCCTCTGCCAAAGGCACCCAAGGATGTAGAGGGGTTGGATCCATGGTTGTCAACAGCAACAAAGAGCCACTCCCTCTGGCAGTACTCCCAGAAAATGACCCCTACTCGAAGCTTCCTCTTTGTCGCCCAACAGCCATGAGCATGATCGACGCTGAAGATTCCTGCATTTTTTGGGTCAAGTAACTCCATCCCAACCCACCGAGTAACTTTTTACTTCTCCGTTGTACCTCAAAGAAAATGCGTGTTAAGTTCGCACATTTTCATATCAGAATTTCCCAGAAAAGGCAAGAAGTCATGTAGTTTCACTAGGATGCAGGTCCCATCCCGGAAGAACACGACTTGGTGCGAGCAAAACAAGTAAAAATTAAAGAATGACCTGATGTTTTCTAAAACATTGTTCGAACAGCACTTCCAACAGAGACAAGCATTTGGTTGCCAATTCCAGCATGCTTCCAACTCTGTAAGATATTGCTTCCTGGAACCATGCAATCAATGATACGAAGCGAACTGCCAAGATGGCCATCATTCCCTTGCCACTTCTCACGAGCTTAGTGATCATCTCCGCCACTCACGGAAGTACACCGCTCAAAGTACTACTTCCAACGCACATGATATTTATAACTTAATTTATTGAGGTCTTGTTCTTGCAAACTGTTGTAACTTAATCTGTACTTCAAATCTTCAGAAAGAAAAAAGAATAATATTAAAAATAAATTAATGTAAAAATAGAGATTCACAGGTAATGGGAGTAACCTCCTAGGACAAAGTATACAATTGTGAGGAAAAGCCAATTTAAACTCCAAAGAGCTTTTATATATTCAAGACCTTATAATTTACAGAAAATAATTTCTAACAATTAAAAAACGTTTTTCAATTTTCCCCAAGTGGCTGCCAACGAAAGAAATTTTTAACAAAAAAATAATTTTAATTTTTTTGAATGGTTACAAAATTACTTCATTAATGAGAGTGACCTAGGGCTGAAGTCCTTTAAAACCATTGAATACTTGGAAACAACACTTATTTTTCAAGTTCATATTTCCTCTTTCTTTTTGACGAAAACCAAAATTGACCGCTTTTAATTAGACATCTTTTGTTGGACCAAAATACTAGTTTTTCATAATGCAAAGGAAGAATACTTTCCTTTCACAGTAAAACAGTTCGAAGTAAGTAATTATTCCAAAATACTTCAAGCCATAGACAGCTTCAAGATCAGAGAAGAAATTCTTGGGAGTATTCCTGTGAGAATTGAGGTCGAAAGCAAGGCTACTTTTCTTCTGCAAATCTCAAATCGGACATTATCTCACAGATTTAACGAGGGTGGCATTCAGCTTACAATGAGGCTGCTTAAGGGGAAAGAAGTGGCACTTCCCAAGGTTGGAGAAATAGAGAATGTTACTGATATTTTCAGGCACCTCCTTGGTTGATATTCCAGGAGAAAGACCATAGAGGCTTGAGATGCCGTGGTCCTGTTTGCACAGTGTGGAGAAACTTTCAAGAACGACAAGACAGGTTGGCTTTTCCCAATAAGAATAGGTCATTAGCTGAAATGGGCCATCAAGTAAGGCCTTGACTAGTTTCCACTTCAACAAGTCATTCTCATGCAGTGCAGTCCATTCACAAGCTTATCATGTGCTTTCTGCCGTGGATTCTTCGCCAAAACGCCATCCCTGCTCTTCTTCCTAGAACGAGAGGAGGAGAGGATAGGATAATGGAGGGCCATTTACAGTACAGGGATGAATGCCTATTCAAGGTTGTGGCGAAAGAGTGTTGGTGCTAATGAATGCCGCAGAGAGAACCTGTTTCCAAAGATGTTAAGCTATATTTAAGGTAAAGACATGTTATTCAAGGCACATGCGCGAGACGAATTGAGTGGCCAACGACGGAAGATAGATGTCTTTTTCTATGGTCAGTTTCTTTCCTTAGGTTAAGTAAGTTCCTCCGATTAAGGGTCCCTATTGACATAATGACCCTCAGCAATCACGCACACATGGGTCCTGCTCTCATTGGCATACAATAAGTCCTACTAATTGGCCTATTATCTTCAGTTTCTGACACGGTAATCCAACCACCAGGCACGAGCAGGTTGAAGAGTCTGGCGTAACTGGAAACCCAAGACAGCTGCAAAGTCGGAGGACTGCTCAAAGTATCACTTCCACGCAACTGCAGGGTGAATTAGTGCATAACAATTCCATGATCCTATCTTCCTCTGAAGAAAACGCAAGTAACTCGGCAGTAGCAGAAACCGCCACCTCAAACTAGAAGGTTGCAAGAGAATAAATAAAGCTTAACGTGTTCATTTTTTTTATGTTAAACAATATCATAAAGTTCAAATCCCTCTAAATTTGCAACTATAAAGAGTAGATCCAAGTCCTGTTGGGTTGGTCCAGCCCATATTCGGGGACTTATTATTGGGTCCAATTAGAGTAATGTGACCCTAAGGTTTAAAAGAAAAAAATATAGAGTTTTTTCTTTAAGAGAAGAGGTGAGTGGCAGTCAAAAAAAAAAAAAGAGAGAGAGAAAAGAAAGAGCAGAATTTCGCAGGAATTAAAGGCCCTGCGCAGCAGTTGATCAAATGTTTGATCAAGGACGATCCGTGGTCCGATTGAGCTGATTTTTTGTCAGCAGGTTCGGGATTGGGTGTTCTTCATTGTGAACGGTTGGATCGTCGTTTGGAGCTCTTGAAGTCAGCAGATTGTGGTCGAAAATCTGGGTGATATTTCTCCAACTTTTCTTGGTTAAGTTGTTGTTTACAACTTGTTCTTCACTATTTATTGGTGATTCTATTATTGTTGAATCAGTAAATCTTTGTCCTGTTGCTATTGTTAAGGACTTGATTGGGTTGTATTCTAACGATTAATATAGTGGAGATTTGGGTGGACTCCGTGATCGGTCCCGTAGTTTTTTTATCCTTCACATTGGAGGAGTTTTTTCACGTAAAAATTCTTTTGTGTTGACTGTGATTTGATTATTTTACTTGTGATTCGAATACATCGTTGGTGTTTTAGTATTTCCTCATAGGTTCAATCAAAGTGAAAAACTTTATACGTCGTTTTTCCCATCAAGTCTATTTAGATATATATTGAAACATGTGGACGATTTGTTTAGGGATTGTGTATGCATGGTCATGTATTAATAAAGTCACTTGCAATTCGGTAAGGGGTCCAAAGGCTAGAGCAATCTAAAAGCCATTGAAAGCGTGAAACAATTAGAATTATTGACACTGTACTGATTATTATATGGTAATTATGTTTAGAGAGTGTATTCAACACTCAAAAGCATACTTCTGAACCTATCCTTCTCATACGGCCCATCACAAAAAAGGGTGTGTAAAGAAAAGTTAATATTTATTACGTGGAAATCACTTTTGACTTATTCTCACTCAGGTTTAAATTATCAAAAGCATATCAACAGCATTCAAACCGGCCAATGCTAGTTTACAGGATAGAGTTTTTGAGGGTCCGCTGTCCCATTGTGCCCCAACATCACACAGCATTCCAGCATAGAAAAAAGGCACATTGGAATGGTGATGATGATACTCGTGATGATTATGATTATGATAATAAAAGAAAAGCTTGACAAAGGCCTAATAATGGTGTCTAAGGAGGGAACAAAGATCCTTCTATTTCCAGGGTTGCATGCTATGCTGGGTTATCTTGCCTCTCGTCTTGGTAATCACAAAAAAGCAATCATTTGTTAAATAAAGTTCTTTTTTAGTCTACGTTTATGAGTGCTGCACTCTGCAATCATTTATATGATTAATTATATCATACTCGAAAGGACCCTAATTCTCTGAATTTGCACATTGCTCCTGGCTTCTACGATGGCTTTTAGAGTATGAACCACGAATCATTACTCTCTCCCTCTCTATCTTTAAGGTTAAGGCAACTGAACAGAATAACAACTAAGATGTGCATTGCCATTATTATCATTCAGTTGTTATTTCAAGAGTTAATTTGACTAAAACGCATTCATTGCCAAACCGCGTCAACAATGATTTCTCGAGGATTACCTACTACTTTCAAAATCGATTTCCTTCATAAATATTGGATCTTGTTTCTGAGTGATCCTTTATTACTGTAGTTCTGAATCACCCTAGGAAAACCAACAAACCTTTACCCTAGCACATCTCTTGGCACGCCTACTCCCAAGAATAGCTCTCTGTAATCATGTAGTTAATCCTCCCTAATTATGCATCACCCTCCTTGAAAGAGACACTGCAACCACCATTAAAAGCGGTGATGATAACCAGCAACCGACCTGGAAGTCCATTTCAACAATTTCTAGTTCGTTCGGCCGCCCAAATATGACCGTCCTGTAACTTGGTCGTTGACTTATTGAGAAACTACAAAGTCTTAAACCCCATAATCCCGTTTGTTTTCAACAAGTTACTGAGAGAGAGAGAGAGTAGGAACTAGGGGATGGTGGGACGGGAGCTCTTGCATCAAAAGGGACGAAATTTTGGTCACTACACATTCACAGGGCTGACACAAGGGCCCAGTAAAAAGTATCATTACAAAACTTGACAGGTCCTCCTTGGGCACCCCCCAGAGTTGAAGTTTTGTCACAGCTATCACCATTCCTAGTGCCCCCCTATCCCCCCTGCCCATGCCTGATCGCCAGGATCCTGTTCCTCGCAACCATTATCTTCCATCAGATCGTTCCCATTCAACACACAAGGGAAAAGTGTATTCATATTGCAGCTGCGCTTTTGGGTTCCATCGCTGCATTAATGTCCAACTGCCGAAAAAGCCCCTCATGCCCAACTTCCATCTCCCTCCCTTTCTCGCCCTCCTTTAAAGCCCAAAACCAGACAACATACAAGTCTCGCGTACTTTTGTCTGGTGCGTAGGATGAGAAGGAAGGAAGAGATAATGAGGGAAGCAGGTTTTTAGGGACAATTTCGGTAATCTTGAGAGAAGGTGTGGAAGAAGCCAGAAAGGATATGCTGAATTATCAACGCCCCCAAAAGACGATGTATATCATCACTGCCTAAGCCTAGCATCATCAATCAGATCATATCTCCCTACATTATCTTACTTAAAATCTTTATCTGCGCTGACTTGTTGAACGGAAAGTGAAGGGTCGGACATTTACCCGCGTTTATCTTGGAAGTGATGATTGCTGAGTAATATTCTCAGTTAACAAGTTACCAACTCAAGCATATTCAAAGTCTCAGTTAACAAGTTGCAATTGCCTTGCAACAATTGACAGAGAACTGTATGGAGGCGGATGAATCTGAGAAAGTTCAATGAAATAATAATACCTTCTTGCTGAATGAAGAAGTTTTGCATTATGGTGAGAGGGCCAATAATGAGAGGGTTTAAACCTGAGTTTATCTTCTTATGTCATCCTTTCTTGGTCGAAAAAGTATCAATTTTAATAGGTATTTTCTTTCGCCAATTATTATTAAAAAAAAAAGGCATATTCTAAGTAAATCTAGTTTGGCTTTCATATAAGAGCAAATCATACAAAGGGTTTCAATCCCCGAAATTTGTGGGAAAACCATAGACTTCGATCGAACAAATACGACCATGCGTTGATTTTTATTTTTTATCTTTCGCAATTCACTGCATTTGTAAAGACCAAAATCCAGTTGTAGAGATATGTAAAAATTGGTTGTTATTATCAAAAGGCAACAGCATAGCACTGCTCTGAATAAATCTAAAGATCAAATTTCTGTCGGTAGCTTCTCCATCACACACCTCAAAATTGACAAATACTTAATTCGTTTGAAAACAAATACTGCTTGAAATTTATTATTTCTGGTTACAATATGGGCACATGAATATGGGTTAAAATATATATATATATATATATATATATATATATCATGCACCTATTATGATTGTAGCTTGTCAAATCATCGTACATAATGAAGCAAACTTTGCCGATGGAAGAGCACCACGCCAGTGGTAGAAGTAAAAAAATTGATTCCTTCTTTTTCACATTTGTAATGTAATACAAGTGCAAGGCGAGAAAATTAATGTTGCCGGGTTTTTTTAACCGTCATAAAGGTCAACCACAAAAGACGGATAAGTAAAGTTATTATTCATTCTTTGCATTTTGTGGAATAATATCTCATCCGTTTTGTATATTTATCGTTATTTAACATAATTAACACCACTTTCATTACCGCCTACTATTTTTTTAATGCACAAGTCAAAATTTATTATGACAGGAGTAGTTAAGCAACTTAGTAAATAGCAACCTACTGAAATCCATACGATCTACATTTTATTGTATATCATTCAACATACGAGCCACCGATAAACCTCGTTAGAGTGGAAAAAAATTCAATTTAACAAAGTATGATGCAATCAAATATTTCTTTTCTCAAATACAAGTGTTTGAAATGAACCAATCATAGGGAAAAATTATACCTAACCTTTTGACTTTCAAAATTCAAACATTGTTAATGGATTCGAGAGACGTCGTTATGATAAATCGACATTTTTATTGCATAATAATAGACCCATTTGTAATAAGCTATAGTCTTATTCTCTCATTTTCCGTAGTATTCTATGCTTAATTATCCACTTGTGAAACCGCCTACACAGAATTGTTGCAATCAGCGTGATTCACAAGCGTTGTAACATATGTTTCAGCTTCTTTCACACTGCCATGTTGCTTGATGTAGCTGATAATTAGTTTTATCATAGCTCAACATCCTTGACGTGGAAGAAATGCACATAATTTTCAAGTAAATACGAAGAAACAGTGAAAGAAATGCACATGCATCCATTTGGGAGGGAAAACGACGAAGCAATGGCAGAGAGGACTTGAGAGGAGAATGAACTAATAATTAAGCCAGACCGAGGTCCCGCGGAAGCAATAATTCACAGAATGAAGCCTCCCCACGTAAGACCCGACGTACAAATGATTGCTGTTGTATGAATTGTCTCCTTGGGGCGCTGCAGCGGGTCCCCCTTTTGGGTCCTATCATTATGTACCAGTGCCAGAATGCGTGTAGCAATTTTTTTTTTTTTTTTTACCTCCATCTCCGCCTGCTTCGGCCTCTGCAGACGCGGCCTCGCGCCCATAACCAAATTTCTCTAATCTGTCCCTCGCTCAGTCTCTGCATCACGTCATTCACCCCACTGTGACACCCAGAAGATCATCATTGCTCCATTCACGCGTTCGTCACATGACTTCATCCCCCTCGTTGCCTCCCCCCCCCCCCCCTGTCCGCAATTTTCTTCCTCTACTGTTTACATCACGTCGGCAACGCAGCACATCCACATAGGTACGTATGTTCTGCGACTTCTGAAAGGGGATGGAGTTGTAATGGGATATGCGGTCTAAATCCTTTTTGACATGTCTTTTCTGGGTTTCTGTCGGCAAAACGAGACCCCCTAAAAGCCGAAGGAAACGAAATGTCACGAGTTATGGTTTTTCTTCTCACTAGCTCAATCAGAATCGAAGAAGGGATCTAGCAAGAATTCCTCGTATATACTGTCCATTGCGAAGAACATACGGTTCTTATACTGAATGTGAATATAAAATGCTATTTCTGTACAGGTATGGATGTTGACCGGCATCTTACTGGCTTCAAACACACCCGTATCTTGCTTCTATCATGGAAAAATTGCACAAATATTAAACCCAAAAATCCAATGACAAATGTATAATACAATACGACCACTACTGCTGAATTGGAATCAATCGTACGATTCTTAGAGGCTACGATACATTTAAATGATATACTTGCGCCATGTATGCTTAAAGAACAACATCATAATCACCCGAATCAACTTTAGAAAACCTAACTTAAATGTCAATTACCAAAGAACCCACCCATATTTGGCTTAGGACAAATCTAAGCATCAAAATTTAATAATATCGAAAAGGATAGTAAGAAATTTGTTATTTTCGACCATAATTTTTTCTTCGAAGATCATTATTTATGCATGCTGTTAATGCAAAATTTAAGGAACTTGTTTAGATTTTAGCCAATACCATCATAAGTTTCCATTCTTAATTCTTATTTTGCAAATAGACTTATTTAAATATATCGATAGATAAATATCAAACTACTATATTTTTTTTTTGAGATCTAATGACACTTTTTTTTCAAATGAAATTCTAGGAATTATTTGTGACTTCTAATTATAGATAGATGTCTAGTATTTTTCTTGACAATACTACATTATCTGGTTGCGTGCTTAAACCTAGTCTTGGCAAAGGTGTACTTTTTTGTGTTCATTACAATTTTTTATGAAGGCCACGTGGAGAGGGAACTCAGATATTTCCCACAATACCCTGGAGAGGTAGAAGGGAGTATAATAAATATATCGCAAGAAATAAAGTTATCACGTACAAGATCCATTATTGTGTTATCACGTGTTATGCGATCCCATAGCCCTGCTTTGCATGTCAGGTACGTGAACAAAATATGATCATAGATATTGTAAGGTAACTTGGAAAATGAATCTGGATCCGTAGTAATATATATATGATCAACAGCAAAATCCAAATACAACAGCAAAATCCAAATACAACAGCAAACATGTCAGTTTATCTATGCATACGTTTTTTTTGTTTTTTTTGTTTTTTTTTCTCTAAACTCCATTCTCGTACTTTTTACAAAAGCAATTAATATGCCAGAAAATTGGACTTTTATGCATCTGACGGATTGTGATCCCTAAAAAAGAGCTCCATGGATTCGGTCGTATTCTGAAAATATTATGACCGAACTCACGGGATCGATGAGTGCATATTAATGATTGTACTTGGTAATTGTATATTTGGATTTCTTCTGAAATTTGGTCATATAGAATGGGTGGTCAACAGAGTGAGGTGAGGAGGTGGCCCGATCCCCACTTAAAAAAGAAGTTATTTAATAGACAGAAAGATGATGCAACGCAAGAAGGAGAAAGCGTTCTTACGACATCCATTTGTCACCACAAAACATAAGATTACAAAACCTAATCTTAGCGCGTAAGGAAAACGGATGATGCTAATCAAACTCTGATATCGACGAGACTGTTGGAACGAGTCGTAAACGTTCAATAAGGGACAACGATACAGTTTCAACAGTCCCGAAAATTTCAGCACAAGTTTTGAATTTACTTTTGGAGCTGTGTTTGAATCTTGAATTCTGGGTTTGAATTCTAGGAGTAAACTACATGGACAGGTCCAAGTTCCTTGGTTTGAACTTTGAAACATGAGTATATATCCGATAAAAGTATTGTACCGCTTAGTCAAAAGGAGCGTACGTACTTTGCTTCAATGCTTTATGGGAGTACGCTACAACATCCAACAAATAAAGTAAGGGCTACCATAGATTATGCCCCTCTCTGGGGGAGGGCAGCCTTTTCGGAACTTTTTGATTAGGAAAGGAAAGGAAAGGAATGAGCTGCCAGGTATTGCATAATCGATGCACGAAATGATTGGCTTTCTGATATTCCAAATGGGACCATTAACCTAATAGAAGGTGGGAAATCCATCTTACATCAGAAATACATGTGAACGCCCATTCATAACGTCAAGTTATGATTGATGGTGTTGTCTTTTGAGCATGATCATCTGTGGCATAACCCATTAACTCAACTACAGGAATTTTGGGCATCCAATATATCAGGTCATGATGCAGTTTGATTGTGGCGACTTTTCAATGTACTGGCATAGAGGGTACAAGAAACTCTTTACAACAACAAAAATGCAAGCCGAATGATACAAACTTCCTAAAGAATTCCGATGTATATTGCACAGGGGGGTACAAGAAAGTCTTTACTTTGGGCCACATGATAGCAGTACATGTTATGGCAATCAAATACCATTGGTAGGAATGGGGAAGTGCATTATCAAACCCATCAACGTGACGATGATGGTGTCTTTGTTTTCCTAAGATGAAAAGCTAATTTACATGAGCATATTAAGATAAAGCAGTTTAGAGAGCACAGGAGGAGGAGAGGAGGCAAAAATCATGCAGAATTCATGAGTATTAAGATAAAGCAGTTTAGAGAGCACAGGAGGAGGAGAGGAGGCAAAAATCATGTAGAATTCGTGAGTATCAATTTAAAAATAACTCGGCGTCCATGCCGAATCAGTTGCCTTGACCAAATCACTAGTTGAAATTCTATCTGCATAATCATTGCAAACTCTGGTGATTTAGGAATGTATGAAGAAGTAGTTGGTAAGACTTTTTCTATGGGTCACCTTTATCCCACGGTTCCCAGGGTCCCCCAATAATTCACCCATATCTCCCTGTCAATCTCTCTCTCTCTCTCTCTCTCTCTCTCTCTCTCTATCTCTGCAACTTATCATTAAAGCCTGCATGACTTCAATAATTGCAATGATCCCAAAAGCATGACATATCTGACCTGGTCACATCATCTAGATGTGTATTTTAATTACGACTTGTTTAAAAAGCTAACCCACGCGCGTGGGACCACAGGCCTCCTCATTTTGATCAAACATCATCCACCCTATAAAAAAATAAAAAGCAGCAAGGAAAAAATAAATGAAACCAACGCCTCGGACCCAGTAATGTCGAGACATTGGATACCCAAGTCCTGGTGGCTTTCACGGTAGTTCAAGGATTCATTGCTGGCCATAGCTCTTAAAAAGACACAAAAGAAGCCAGCCATCATCAATTATGCCCAGGAAAATTTTTTTAAAAAAAAGAACAGAACTTTCCTTGAAGTGGGAAAAGATGGTCGCTTTGTCTTCCCAACCAAAACATCTTATTATGGTCAAATCTCGTGCCAATCTGACTAAATCCTTCCCAATGTTTCTTCTCTGTCGACCTCACGCTCCCTTCTCTCTCCCCCATCTCTCTCCCTTCTCTTGCTTCTCCGGCTGGAAGCCACCCAACTGTTGCATGACACGTCTGTGCTCGGACCAGACCAGGGGGGGGTGGGGGTGGGGGTGGGGGTGGATGTTCCGGTGGGCAAGTCAGCGGACCGAGCCATCAGTCATTTCATCTCAAATCACGTCACTGATAATTAAATGAACTTGGAAACTGTAAACCCCTTGGCCTAATCGGTCTTCATCATTTGAAAACGGACAAAAGCAACTGTATATGGGGTATGATTGTGAGTTTGGTGAGAACACATAAAATCATATTCTCAAATTATCACTATCATTATGATGATAATATAACGATTTAGTCAATGGAACAACAGGGCCAATTCTTGCTAGCCGTTGGATGCCTTATCATTTTCTTCCCGATGATGTGGCCGTTGTTTGGTAAGGACACGATAATTTAACGACATAAGGGAGTAATAATCATATATCTTTAAAAAATAAGAAATTATTATTATTGTTGTTGTTGTTGGTTTTTATTTTCTAAAAAAAAAAAAAAAGGGTCTAGGTCTTGGATCCTTCAGTCACTCGTATGGTCCTTCCAAGGAAGCACAAGTTACGTAGGGTTTGCAGAGACCAATCCCAAGTGCTATTTTCCAATAAAACATTCTCTTACCTTGTTCCTGATGGAAGATACCTCAAACAAGTTGTCTTTTTTATCTGCTTTTCTCCCCGGAAGAAAGAAAAACCCATTACCCATTTAAATTTTCAACCCTTCTCCGTAACCCAACTGACAACGGGGGATGTGGTTGATTATTAGGCATAATCTGTTTTTCTCCCAAATGTGTGAACCGCTGTATAATTAAATAGAATCACGTGCGATTGTCAACCAGGATTTGTCGGTCAATCTTTTACTCTCACCGGGCAAAAAGAAATAAAAAGGCAAGTGTTAGGGCTTCTGTTCGTGCGTTTACATCTGAATATACAAAAAGAGTTTGGATAGGTTGTCTTTTTAAGTCCCACCTCCCCCCCCCCTCACCCACCCAAAGCCATTGTCTTTGTGGTTTTATCACTCTTTTGATCCGAGATGGAGCTAGCTCTGAGCCTTGGCGATTCTCCAAAGCCATTCGCTTTTCTTGACAAGACTTCGAAGATATCTAGCAAGGATCTAGGGTTCTGCATGGGCCTAGGAGGTGGTTTCAATGGAAGATCAGACGAGAAGACTGAGACCCGGGAGAACGAAGGTAGGAGAGGGGTGAGTAGAGAGGAGGCAGAGAGAAGGCTTTCTTCAGATCCACCAGTTCAGCTCGAGCTTCTACCTTTCTCACCTGTTCCTCGCAACCAGCCACCTGCGCAGCTTCGCTTTCCTTGGCTTACTGATAACTGTAATCTCCACTTCTCCATGAGCGCTTATTTTTGTTTATCACTCTGTTTGATAGCTAAGAAATTGGAGGGAAAGTCAAGTAGAAAGAGGAAAACCAACCCCGGTTTCCGTTCTTATTTCTCACCCGCTTCAACTTTTCTTAGCAACCAAATATGGTTCATAACTTCTCGATTATGATTTGATTAGAAACCTTATTCGGGTATTTAAGATCCGGGTTTTGTTCTGCTTTCTCGACATAGCTCGTTTGTTTTGATTAACGGGTGGTTTCTTATTACAGTGATCTCTGAACCGGGTTCCTCAGATGGACCGGGAGAGGGTTGGACGTAAATCGATTCCCGGCGATGGCGACTGTGGCGGAGGAGGCAGATGATGGGGCCGCGCTTTCCTCTCCAAACAGTACAGTTTCGTCGTTTCAGATGGATTTCGGTGTAAAGAACGGTGGACGAACGAAGAGAGATTTGGAGATGGAGACTGAAAGAGCGAGCTCAAGAGCAAGTGATGATGATGAAAACGGGTCGACTCGGAAGAAACTCAGGCTCTCCAAAGAGCAATCTGCCTTTCTTGAAGAGAGCTTCAAGGAGCATAGTACTCTCAACCCGGTGAGTCCAACGCTTCAAAAACCAGTTCTTTTTTTCCTGTTTCGCTGGACATTTTCTGGATTACAGGTCGTTAGGTACTTGTAGATTTTGCTAATTTCCTTGTTGCCCAACGTGCAGAAGCAAAAGCTTGCCCTTGCGAAACAGTTAAACCTTCGTCCACGGCAGGTGGAAGTGTGGTTTCAAAACCGTAGAGCCAGGTCTTTCCATCTCTTCTGATGAAGTTTATTTTATTTCCGTGCGTTTCTATGTGGTGCTTTGAGCTTACATTTCTTGGTAAAACGGGTATGGAAAATCGCAGGACAAAGCTAAAGCAGACGGAGGTGGATTGTGAGTATTTAAAGCGATGCTGTGAGACGCTGACTCAGGAGAATAGGAGGTTACAAAAGGAACTGCAGGAATTGAGGGCCTTGAAAACCTCTCAACCTTTCTACATGCAGCTTCCTGCCACCACTCTCACTATGTGCCCATCATGTGAGCGCGTAGCTACCACTACGCCTTCTCCGAGTGCCACTGGCAACACCACTAACACCACCGCAACGGCAACCGCAAACTCATCGGCTTTGTCACTATCCAAGTCTAGACTATACCCTTTTGCTCAAGTCCAAGGTCACATGCAGCAGGCCCAAGCTCACCAAGCTGCTTCATGAAATGTCATTCCCCCCCTTTTCCATTTGTATATACTTTTGGCTTTGAGCATTCCCGTATTTGTTTCTGGACCATTTTGTCTCTAGTGGTTTATTGTCAGTGTTTTGGACGAAACAGGTTAGAAGGGTGATATATTTGTTGATTGATAAGGAAATACAAAAGATTTTGTCAGAAAAAATCTCCGTGTTACTTTAGTTTTGTCGAGTTATCTGTTGCATTTTCCTTTTCAGACTGCATAATGAGGGTAAAAAGATTGGGATTTTCTAGTTGGGGCAAAGAATTATTTAGGGTCCTGACTGAAATTATGCATGAACCAGACTTTGAGGCCAATATTTTCCAGTGAGAGAAGGCTCCGGTCTGAGGAATTACATCACTCATTTCATAAGCCCGGTATTGGATTTTCAAAGCGTCTCTTTTAATCTGACTTGGCCTTCCCTGCCAGCGAAACTAGGGTTTAGGTCTAGGCTATTTTACATTCCCAACTGATAGCGGCCTTGTGAAGGATGTGGATGTGGATGTGAGTTTAGCATCGCATGGCCATGGCAGATGATATTACCATGATCAGGTAATTAATTGAGAGTACTTTGCGAGAAAGTTTGTGGTTCAAAGGGCAAGTAAATTGTTGGTCCTGTGACCAATAAAATAGACCTATAGGAGCCTAAGGGGTGATTTCAAGTCTGGGGCCGCCGGGGTTGCTGAAAACCATCAGTTCACGGCATTGGATGTTGCAGTTGGGCAAAATCAGTGGGTCTCTCCAACACCACGGAAACAAATACTTGCCCCATTAGAAAATCCACGAAATGGTTCCATGCAAGGTGCTGTTCCAAAAATGGGGGCTACGGCTTTTACAACTTCAGCAACTTCTCAGTTCAAGGTTGGGCTCTTGATTTGCTACTCGCCTTACATAGAAGGGCGTTGAACTGGCAATAGCGACGTAAGTGCCATCTAGTGCCTTCTGCTGTCATCATCCAGAAGAAAAAGCAGATGTGGAGGGAGCAATAATATAAACACTAGAAACCAATGGCCACGTCTTAAGCATGTTTAAACGATGTTATCTCCAATACTTGATGGCTATCTGATGGTTGATTGTTGTTTCGAGAGGGACAAATGTCTTCTACAACAATACTAATTTGTATCCGAATCATTATTCTTGAGTTGTACGTTCTTACAAATGCAGAGGACGTATAATCCCAGCAAGGTGGGTCGATCCAGTTACCAAACTATCCGTTTATAAGGGGGAAAGGAATCACATATCTGTATTATCATTAAGGGAGAGAGACAATGAAAATAAATACGTTAAGCAGCCATCAGTAAAAGGGTATCGTTTATTTCTGTGGAACGACTAAACGGATGAGAGAGGATTTTGATACTCAAATCCCGCAGATCGTGAAAGAAGCTGCGAATCGACCAAAAAAAGTGTGGAACAATGCATGAAAAGCAAGGAAAACATGGAGAACAGAAACCTTTTCGATTTTCTGTGGGAATCCAGAGACAAGAGGAGCACTGTTCGCCGTGGGAGGCATGCACCTGGCATCCAAGAGTCAGGTAGTAAAGTTAAATTGCCGTGCATGCGTGTCTGAAATTGATCTTTAGTAAGGGACAGCAATTTGGTGTATCCAAACATGAGGTCCCACGCGAAGCCTGGAAGATGTAAAAGGAATGATGTTCTAATTAGTTTTCTTCGGCCACTCCCTAACTAGTTGTTCAAGATGAACTTGGACTCTGGTCAAGCTTTAATTATTCGAAGAATTTTGCACGAGATGGCCTTTCAGTCCAAAGCCATCTTATTAGACCGAAGACGCCGTCGTGGAGATAAGACCACTTTTTTTTTTTCCCCCACCGAACAAAGTTATGCGTATTATCGAGTCCATCAATTCTCATTCATAAAATTGTAATTTTCTTTTTTGTATCATAAAAAAAGATGTGCGTGATATTGGAAATTATAAAACTTTATTTCCAACAATAGTTCTAATAGAATTATCATGTATTTATATTTAAAATAAAAGTCTCACATTGAAGACATAATTATTTATAATAAAACTTAAATAAAAAAGTGCCCTTGGCGTCAGTTTTCCTCACGGAAGCCCATTCGCTTGATTCTTCCTCGCCTTCATACTGGTCGGAGCAAGAACAGAAGTCCCTGTAGTCCCTTGATGAGTTTATACAGAAAAATTACTTTGCTTCAAAGTGGCTTTCGGGTAGCGAAGGGAGATATTTTTACGATTTTCTGCCCAGAAAGGAAGGAGTGCCTATTAGATGGACAAAATCTTCCTAAGAAAAGGAATGCCAGACGCTGGCTTTATTCAGCGAGATATGACAGAGGCAAGATCATCTTGAACTACTACTAGGATTTGGGCTCCTTGTCCAGCTCAGCCGGAGGGCGTGGGCTACTGTGGGCTTTGTCCACCAAGATCTCCTTCTTTTGATGAAACCCAAATCAAAATACTGTTGTAACAGACTGCTCGAAATTGAAAATAAAAAAACCAGTATCACATTTTCAACTGCAGGTTTCGTACTTTTTCTCCCCTAGTTTAAAAAATGCCGATTTTACAGAGACAGATGTAACACGTAGCCGCTTGATGTCATTTCCCAGATCCTGCAGAATCATATTATGGGCTGGGCTGGAGACACATCAAGCTTATAAAGGTTTGGGACACATCAAGCTTATTGGGACCTCGTATTGATAGTATATAAGAATAATTGATTTTGAGTTAATATTAAATTCATTACAATTAGAAGCATAGGAAAATTGTTATAGGCTTATAGAGAGCTTGGGACATATCAAGCTTATGGGGGCTTGATGATTGATAGTATACTAACAAGTTTAGTTTTTTTTTTTTTAGATTTAATGAGTAGTTTCATTACATTTTTGGGTCCTTATATCTGGTTGGTATGGTTCTTCAACAGTCTATCGCGTTCCTCCTCAAGGATCATTTGCTACTGTGGGGATTTGATGCAGGAGGGAATACGTCCCAAGCAGAAAATTGACGACTACTTCGGTCTCTTTTTCTACGGAGGGTAAAATATTCTCACAGTCTAGAAGTGTCACCTGCTTCCTTAGGGAATCCTCGACCTTTTTCGGCTCGAGATGTGTAAGCACCATAGAGACTTTTTCTCTCCTTTTTCCCTTCTCTTTCCCACGGTTTTCTTTTGACACATGCCTAGTGCAGTTCTTATACCCAAAGGAGATGATAAACGTGAATGCACGTAGCAGTTTGCACTGTTGCGACAGACCACAAATCCTCCGTGGTTCACCTAATATTTACCTAATTTCTTCCTCCGCGTCGTCTACCCGGAGTTGTAACTCGTAAGATAAAAGATCAGAGGTTATATTGTATGGACACGAATTCAAACAACCACGTCGTTTCATGGATTTTTGTTTTCAACAAATTTCATACCTAACTAAGAAGAACAAACTTTTAAGATTAATGTCATTAAGGTACAACGAAAACATCTAAATCCTCCTTTTTGATGCGGTATTCTAGTTAATGTCATAAGATTAATGTCATTAATGTCATTAGTTTCTCACCTGTGAACTAATAATACCCACCGTGGTATTCTAGTTATTAATTGAAAGTACGGAGGAACATTGACTAGAAAAACTGAAAACCTGGGAATTGCCGACACAACTACGTCAAACCACACGGGAGCACAGGTGCACTTGACGCTACACATGGACACGAGAAGCTTCTCGTAAATCATGGGATTCCCTCACCGGCCAACACTGATAAAGGACGTTACTGCACGAGTAAAAGTCGCCATTCATGCCACCTGCCAGTTTAGTATTTTATGAAGAAACTACTTTGTATTGTGCCCCTGGTTTAGCGGAGGCAGTAGATTACGCTACAAAGATGAATTACCCGGACAAGCCCACTTTCAAACAAAAGTATTTTCATCTATAATAAATCTTGCCCAGTAGTCAAACATCCCATGTGACAACATGGGAAAAAGGCCGTCAAAAGCAGACACGTAGTCGTCATCTTCAAGCTACAAGTCCATATTGAAATCTCAATAGTCAGTGCTACGCAAGGATCCAATGCACAAGGTTAGAGAATTTCATCATGACGTCTTTAACGAGGTCGTAAATACTCAATGGATCAGACAGAAATAAATCAATATATAGGGCTGAGGAAGAATACTGAAAGGTAATGTTTTATTCTTAAAAACACAAACTAAATAATCAGAGATTTACAAACCTCAAAGCCCCTCGAGGCTCGCTAAAAGAATATGAAGTGGATACGGGAAAGAGATTCCCAACTACAATTAAACCATAAGTTGGGACTCTCTCCCCCCTTTTGTTCTCTACCCTATCCTTCCTTTCTTTCTTTCATTCATATCAACAATTAGATTGACTCTTCCAACAACATTTGTTTCCCTTATATCTCCTCTCCTTCATATATTCTATGAGAAAAGCACTCCAGACGGAGCCATCCCACGTGTCATATTTGTTACTATAATTTTGACACAAGTGCATACGTGGATGTGTGTGTTTATATATTGAAAAAAAAAAGAAGGTGGGGGTGGGAATTTCCTGCAAATACATATGCTATTGCAACTTAACGATTAACAAATTGTGGAGCCAACCACCAAGTTTGGTTAGGTTTTTCTTTTTTACCTAAGGTCTCTTCTGGTGCTGCTCTATCTTGTGCTGCTTTACTAGGAGCTCGGCATAGAGAACCTCATTCCATGCATCAGGAACGCCAGGAAGGCACCAGTGGCTGCAGTCCTGGAATCTCAGTGGTGATCTCCGTTCCTGTTCCGTCAGCTTCTTCTTCCGGTAAATTGAAGGGTGGCCATCTTTCCGGAAATCTGTCATTTTTGTAATGTTCAGATAGGTGACATGAGTTTTCATCCCCTTAAGCACTCTCTCCAAAACAAGCATCTTAGGTGGATACGGCCTGAGGTAAGTCTCATTCTTGATGGGTTCAGTCTCGCTGTCACATTGCCCACCAGAATTCCACTGTCCACCGCTGTAGGAGACAAAAGCCACTAAATTCTTAACAAATTTTCCTGCTAAAAATCCAATCATGTTATGAAGGAGCTCAATGAATGGCTCGTTTGTCGTTGCTTCGTTCTTGATTAACATATCCCCATTATTAATCAACCTTAAGTTTTAAACGAGCAAGAGTTGAAAGCAAAAACAGAATATTGTTTAAAAAATGCTGACAAACTAACCGGAGTTAAAACAAAAAAAAAAAGGCTTGCCACTTGCGAGGAACTGCTGGTAAACCAAAAACATCCCAGTGAAAAGAAACAAAAAGGCATTAACTAGATTTATTCAGCCAAAAAAAAAAAAAAACCCACAATTTCACATTGATTTTGATTTCAGATACCTGAAATGGGAGGCAGAATAGCCCCTGAAGAAGACCATAGACTTTGAGGGATTCACGTTGGCATCAACCCATCTGGCCCATGTAGTTAGAGCTTTCCTAAATGCCTCAAGAACATTCAGTTCACCATAGATATGACTTCCTTCTTGATAATAATCTTTCCTGCAATTTTCCATCCTAACATTAGTTTCGTATTACAGGTTCCAAATTACAAGTTATCATTTACTCGTGGAATACCAAATGCAGCCACTAACGATATCGAAGTAAAATCAAACTTACCCTCTGGAAGTTTTCTCATGAGTCCACCAGTGTCCAGTGTTAAAGATGATAAAATCTGCCCCTTTATATAGATCAGAAGATCGCCCCACTAAATCAAGACGAAGAGTTTCCTTCTTTGATCCATTCTTGTCTGGCATTTCCCATTCTTGAACCAAGAAAGGAGATACAAAGAACTCTACAGTGCAGTTGTAATCCTACCCGTCCATCCATCCCAAACCAAAAACAAGTAAGAAAATGATCCACATACTACAGAAAAATTAAACAATTGATGAAGTAGAGCCATTAGATAACCTACTTTGAATATGAAGGAGTATGAAGCTTCCCCTCGGAACTGGTGTCTACCGTTTGCTTCATAAACCTTGCTCCGATGTTTCACCGAGTTCCTCAAGATGCAAACCAGAGACTCCCACATGTTCCGATTCAGAGAATCACCAACAAAAACTAGCCGCTTGCCTCTCAACAGATCCAAGAAATGACTTGCATCCAACCTATACATTACATTCATCTATATCAATCTCATTAAAGAAAAATTTGAAGTGCTAAATTCATTTCCCATTGAGTTATATTGTTTAGAAGAAGGCCCAAATTAAAACCTCTAGACTCTCACCTACTCTATCTAACCATAACAACCCCCAAATACTAAAATAAGTTATTTAAGATGGTAATTAAATACATCAGTTCAATGGTTAGTACAGCATAATCCCTTACGCTCTAAGAGTTTCTGATCATTATGAATACCAACTATATTAAAACCACTAGAAAAAAAAATATTTATCTATTTGCAGAAAATGAAAGCGAAATCTAAATCGAAAATTAATTTGCCATACAATTAGAGCAATCGTAGATTTACAGAGGAAAAAAGTCATCAGAAAAAGTCTACGTACCTCGGCAGATTGCATCCCTTAGGCTTCCATCTCATCTTCAGGTAATCTTTATCAGGCCTGCCATTCGAGATACAACTGAACTGCTCGTCGATAAGAGAGCAAGAACCGGGTCTGTAAAGCGGATATGAATCATCCCTCACCCATTCGCCATCAAATAAATCACAACTCAACAGAGACTCCACCAAACTATCCTTTCCCCGTTTCACCGATCCCCCAGAATTCTTCTCATTCCCCTGTTTCTTCGAGAAAGATGTTGTGTGATTCGATGCTTTACCCTTTTCTGCAATTACTTTCACTTCTTTCCCAGAAATGTTCTTTCCTGAAGAACCCGATTTCACCGGCGCACTCGCACTCCGATTTTTAGCCACAGGAGGTTTTAGAAAAGCTGCCCTACTCTGATTTGCGTTCAGGACATTCACTTTATCAGACTTCTTTGAACTTTGAGTTTGATTTTTCACCGGGGCTGGTACTTTATTAACAGTAGGAGCCGAACTCACCGGAAAATGTGCAGTGTGATTTGCCGCCGCCGTGTTTTCTGGGATAGCTAATCTAGTCTGATTTTGTTTTGGGCCTTCCTCCTTAACCGGATTCACTGTACCTTGAGTATGATTCGTTATTGCTGGTGATGCTTCTGAGAGATTGGGAGATTGGAATGCGCTACTATTAGATCTAAACGTGGCGGTTTGTGTAGGAGGAGGGACAAGGTTAGCTTGTAACTGTGGGGATGAGTTGTCGGGGAAGAAGTAGGAGAAAATGGAAGAGAACTGTGATCTGTGAGGACCACTCGCCGAACTGATGCTGCTACTGCCACCACTATTGGTGAAGATGTTGGTGAACCAAGGAGAGACAGAGTTAGGGGAGGGACTGAAGGCCAAAAAAACAGTGAAAGCAACAAAGGCAAACATGAACCCATACACAAAAACAACGGTTCTTCTGGTTCTGATGATGGAAAAAAGACTCTTGAGGTCCGAGATCAGAGTTCCACCGGTGATAGCCACTTGCTTTGCCGTATCCGCCATGGCCACGGAGGAAGGCCTAACTTTGCACCTGCTTATTTTACTAGAACCTCAGAATGGAAGAGAAGATGACAGAAGAGAGGAAGAGAGGAAGAGAGAGAATTGTGGTGATTGTGGATACACTTTTTTGGAGTATGAGAAAGATAACCAAGAAAAAGGGAAAGAAGCGTGGATACTACAAAGGGAAAATGAAGACCTCTGTCATTCGAGAAATACATGTGTTTTTTTTATTTTTAATCTTTTGAATATGCAATCACACACTTAAATTTCGAACTTGAGACTAGGTCCCAAATTTTTTAATTTACCACCAAAGTAGCAAATAATTGACGAATACATTATACATCATTTACATTTTCAATCCTCATTATTCGTTCAATTACATAAGTAATTTGTAATTTAAATTCATATACTTGAATATTAAATTTAAAATCAAGGTACTAATCTCAGTGATGTATTGCACATTTGTAACCCTTACCTTTGAAGTTGCGGTTCTACTGTAAGATTTCTTGGTCGTTGGGGTTTTCGAACGACGGAAAAACGGAAGACAGAATGAAGCTTACCTAATACGGTGGACAATAGCAACAGCAAAGAAAACATATTTTTTACTTGAATCATAGCAGTTATGTTTGACAATGATGGGCGGAGTTGGTTGAGTTCAGCCCGAGGAACAAATCATGTCGTTCAAGTCTGAGATCAAACTCGGTTTTGGACTGCGGTTTATTCCTGATTTAAAAGCTTAATTCAAACGCTTAGTTATCGATTTTTAAATATTTATAAGATTCGACCCATAAAGTAATATGAGATCCACATTCATTTTTTTGGAACAAATAAAAAAAGTTGTTACATATCTAATAAATTGAATGCCTAAATAAACCTTAATGGGATGATTAGTGTTCATTCTATCTTTATGAAGACAAAATTAAAGATAACTCGGCCTTTAAGGGAAAACTGTACATTAGCCTCATTTAAGGAGGAATTACACCTCTAAAAAGAAAATCTCAATTTCCGATTTCGTAATCCAAAAGGTGCTTACAAGAAGAAAAATATCCATTTTAAATATAACTTTGTTGATCTTAAGCTATTACAACGAATTAATCATATAATTTAACCAGTTAAGTTGTTATAACCAACTAAATATCTAATCTAATGAGCCAACCACATAATCATACCTATTATGACAAGCAAACCGCTTAAAAATGAACACGTAACTCAAGTATTCTCTCTTTATAAGATTATATTTTTTTGACAAAAATCTATCATATTTTATAAAAGCACGGATACGATCCATGTGGTCAATAAAATTTAAATTTTTTTCACTTAATGGCAATGACTCCATTGATGTCAAGTCAATATATAGCTCTCATGTCATTCATAAAACATAACAAGTCAAAGAAGTCAAATTTGACATTACATTTGAGAGTCTTGGTAATTACAGTACTTTAATTATAGAAAACATTGGTATCTTCCATATACTTCATTCATTGTTTCCTAAGTTGTAATTATAGTATTTTCTTTCCTTAGATAGGTCCCTTAGCACAAGTAATTAAAATGGTACATTCAATTTCTTTTGTCTCCAATTATCATTGTCTAAATAGTATGGTTGGCAATTTAGAATTGATAAGTCATGGGTTGGAGTCCCCTTTCCCTAATCAAGTGAGTGTATAAAAAAAAAAAAATCTAGAATTGATTAGCCACCAAGAATAGATTTTACTTCCTTGAAGATTAAAGAGATAAAAGTCGCTACTTGTGTAATATTTTTGTTAAATCTTGTGTTCATTTCTTTTCAAATTGTCCTCATACAACTACTAGTTAGGTGTAATTAAAAACTATACTTAATGTAAATTTATCATTCTTATCTTAATAATCAATGATTAGATGACCCTTTCTCATTAGGCAAAAGAGAAAAGTTTTAAAGTAATTGAGAAGATTTTCTCTACTCAACTATAATTGGATGCAATTAGAAACTATACTTGATGTCACTCCGTCATTTTTATCTTAGTAATCATAGATTGGATAACTCGTTCATCTAGCAAATGGGAAATTTTTTAAAACATGTTTTGTCAAATTTATATTTGAGCATTTTGTTTACGCTATATGGAATGAAAGAAATGATAGGATATTTATAAATAATATATATTCTAAACGTACCATTTTTAAAGCTATTAAAAGGCTTGTAAGAGATATATTTTGTTACGTTACAAAAATTCTCAAACTTGTTGAAAACTTGTTTATTTAGCATGCTTGGAGCTTAAGGAGACCATTTTTGATATGATGTAATATTATCTAAGGTTTTTCCATAGGAATATGCCCCTAACTATCTTGTATTGATTTATTATATATATAAATTTTTGTTTAGAAAAAAGTGAAAATTATCATTATCTAAACTTAGCCATCTTCAAGTCTTCAAACATAATCACTAGGTTTGCTTGAGGAAATAATTGTTGGTATACTATTAAATGTGCCTATATTGAGCTTATAAGTTTTTTTTTTTCAAAAAATGTATAGGCCTATAACACTAAGATATACAATAGAGAGAAGGTCAGTAGAGTAATTTAGCTCGTAAACCTGTGGAAGTTGTTGCTAAGAGTCTTTAAAAGATAAGATATGTGCTTTAATTGATAAATTAAACTTTTAACTCGTTGGTATTGCTTGGGAGTTCTAACCTCGCATGGGTATGTCAACCAATTTGTAAAAAACTATTGTTCCTTTATTGGCATTTAAACTCTGGTGTTAAGTGGAGGCCTAAATAAGAAAAAAAGGAAAGAGTCCCCACATTTACCATAAATAGATCCGCCAATGAAGAAAGAGCCAGAAAAGATTCTAGGGGTGATTGCAAAATAAACACCGAGTTTCATCTTATTACCCAATTAAATTTTAATTTATCATACGGAAAAATTTAATGCAAGAATAAATCCGAAAAGTTGAACCCTTGCTTTTTTATCAAATACTAGTTCACACTCTGAGCAATATCAACTCTACTAAGCCAATAAAATTTGCATTATAGACGCTTAATAAACTATTAGATTTGAACCCATCCCGTTATAAAAATTGGCAATAACAACGAGGGCGCAGAGATGGTGGATACAGTGGCAGAATGTGTAATAATAGTCGTAGTCTCTTAAACGGCATACCCTTCAGACTCGAGTCCAGTTCGGCTTTCCACTTCCGTAAATGGTGGCTTTACGCGTGGGACCGAACCTAAGTTGTTTCCAGTTTTCGGGCTCCCCCTCTAGCTCCATACGTGTCGACACATTCAAAATCTGCCGTACAGATCTGAGGAGGTCTGACTCTTCACATGCACACAGGAACTCTTTGACACCGTGTCAATTCTCAATGGAAGACCCCCCGACAAAAGTATTATATATATATATGTGGAAACAAAGCCTAATACTTCTGTCTTTGGTCCTGTCGGTCGCCCCGCCAGACTTCGATTAGCAGATTCAAGGAAATTGCTGAGTTACGGTCTAATCGTAAGATCTACTTAAAGGATTTTTTATGTAAGGGAAATTAATATAATCAAATTAATTCTCAATTGTTTGTTTAATTAAATATATTTAAAATCTAATAGCTTATACTAAGCAACTAGAGTAAAAACTAATTATTTCTATTTCTGGAAATAATAAAATATTTGAAGAACCAAATGAATGTCTAATCGTAAGATCTAGTTAAAGGATTTTTTATGCAAGGGAAATTAATATAATCAAATTAATTCTCCATTGTTTGTTTAATTAAATATATTTAAAAAAATCTAATAGCTTATACTAAGCAACTCGAGTAAAAAAATATTATTTCTATTTTTTGAAATAATAAAATATTTGAAGAACCAGATGGGAATCTTCATTTTTTTTTTATTCTTTCTTTTTCTCTCTCTATTTTTGTTTCGATTAAATCACACACATTAAGCATTTAAAAGGGTGAAAAACGTACTGCTCCCTTACCCTTATCCTTACAAATGTGTTATGATTCTTGTCTAAAGTAGCGATGCATAATCAATACACGCGACAAATGTGAACCACCAAAGATCATCCCCACCACTACTGACCTTTCAAAGCATTTATCTTTCTAATATTATTGAGCAAGCTTGTGGCCATCTTATTTCTATTTTTATTGACCTCTGAATAATCGAAGTTATCCGATGGTTAAATGGAAAAGATAAGAAGAATATTTGAATTTAGTTATGCTTTAATACTATATGTATGTTTTTCACGTCTTTTATAATCATAACAATAAAAGGCTCCTCTAGAAGTAGGGTAATATATCTCTTTTTTTAAATAAAAAGAAAAAAGAAAAAAAGAAAGAAGAAATCATGTTCCTTAGTTCTCATAAATTGCCCATCTCTTAAATAATTCTTAGAGCAAGATTAATATTTATTTTCAGGACATATTTGTCAATAAAAACATTAACATTGATTTAGCTTTTTCAAATAGTTGAAAATGATTTGGCGCCGTGTTCTAATTTTGATTTTAGTTTAATAGAGTATTTTTCTAATATATTGGTTGATTGAACGAGAATTATCACGCCATAGATTGTAATCATTACACGAAGACTAGTCAGTGTGAGTGGAGGCTATTAGTCGTGAAAGATTATTAATGGGACCTCATGAATTGACGTTTTTAAATTGAGTCCATCCTTTTCAATTGTTGTTGTTAAGCGGAAGGTCGAGGGGAAGAAAAGCACTTGGTTGACTGATGAAGCCCATAGTTTTTTTTTTTTTTTTACTTTGGTTATCAAAAGTATTTGTAAAATCTACAAGGTTAGATATTTTTCCAAAATGGTTATCCTTATTAAACATAGAAGTTAGTCTACACCATATCTAATGGATGAACTTTTCTAATTATTAAGTTCTATTCTCAACTTTCTTTTTGTAACCGAAAAAAAGAAATATACCTGTCAAAGGGATTGTCCAAAAAAAAAAAAAATATTTATAATATTATTTTCTTAACGAACGATTGAGTAGTTCTCCTAAAAAGGCAGTAGCCGATCATTCCTTTAAGAAGAATCAACCAAACAACCTATTTTTAAAGGGAGTGATTGTCTATTTTTTCTTTTAATATTTTGAAAATAATTAGTTCACCACCCTTTTATACTATATCAATTATTTTTTTTATAGTTAACTTAATTCTAAAATTTTCTAACATCTTTTTGATAATCATTAGTAAGAAGTTAATTATTCAATTCAAAAATATACTTAAAAGTTGATAGAATCTATTATCAAATAAATAAAATTTTTGATATATTTCTTAACAATGAACTCACATCTTAACATATTCTTCTATTATGCTAATTAATTTATTAGATAATCATGATATTGTAGTATATAAGTAATATGCAGACTTAAAAATCATTGAGAGCCCATAAAAATGTTAAGGAAAATCCAAAGGACCGGTAGAATTCATCATCTACTCACATCTTAACATTATATACTTTTTAATTAATTTTAACATTTAATAACTTATGCCTAATAACCACTTTCACAATCTACTAGTTGACAAAATAAAAATGAACAAGTTAACTCACATTTTCTCCCAAATCAAGGATTTTTGACTCTAATCCCTCAATCATTGCAGGGATCCCCTGTTTTAAAAAATAGAAGATGTCCCATCTAACTAGTAGATGAGTTCATCCTAACAGTACGAAATATGAGTTTAAACATAGCTAAATTTTAAAAAATTTCATATGCGATAGGTGAGACAATTACAACCGAGAAAAGTATAAAAGATATTAAAAAAGAAAATCCAATAATTACTGTAAGACCCAGAGAGACCGCAGCTATTGGTGAATCAGACATCCATCAGGTCCGTGACCACCGCTTCATACTTAAATTATTGACCTCTTTTATATTTTATAATTTATATGTTAATGGGTTAAGCTAACGAGACGACCCAGAAAACCTCCGCACAACAAAATGTTGGTTGGCTGGACCTGCGAGCATACGCCGTCAACCTGCAAGACCAACGTAGGCTTCGATTCTCGATAACTGATCCGGTCGGTGCTCCGGCGTTAATTAATGAATTTTTATTGAACGATCTTGCGAGAGGCACGGCAGAGTGTTTTGGTTCTTCCTTCGTGAAACAGCGTAAGACTGAAATCCAGGTACGAGGTTGCCTTGATTTCCGTTTTTGATTCGTTTACCACCATCGTAGATATGTTTCTGTTTCCGAATTTCACTCCTTTGCGACTTAAAATTGGGAAAAATATTAATTATCAGTTGAATTGAAAAAATTAATTGATTAAGCCAAAAATCAAGAAAAATGTTTTGAACCCTTAATTTCTTGAAAAATATTATGAGTTACTTTAACATAATTATGAGTAAATTTTTTTTTAAACACACGAATCGTGAAGGGAGGAGAGGAGAGGAGAGGAGATTCGAATCTATGAATATATTAAAAATTTTATTTATAAAATAATAAATATAATTATATTCTTAATTAACTTTTTAAAGTTAAATAATAAATCTATTAATTTATACATTCATGTGGTTCCGGAGTGAGGGGATGGCAAATGAGACGCCCATCTCACAAATGAAAGTGAAATTAATTATGAAGAACAACAATCGGATACGTTGAGGTCTAAAGTTTTTCGAGAAAACAAAAGGGAGGGGGGACCTGGAATGATACTTCGCCATCTCCATGCAAACCGAAGAATAAACTTTGTCCCTTCAATCCACCCACATTTAGTTGGCAGCTCATTGCGTCAATGAGCATGAAGAGACGGGCAGTAAATACTCACCCACCAGCAAAAGACAGCCCGGTCTGTATTATTGTCCAAAAGTTCCGACGACTTTGAACACTTGACAATTTAGTCAAAAGAGCACAGGGACTAGTTTCGTCTTGATAAAGACACAGATGGATGGATGGTTATGAGAAAAGAAGACAATGGAATGATGAAAGGGGGCCGGGTTTATTTTGGTTCTTCTCCACCGACGGTACTCCTTTACAGCGAAATTGAACTTCCGAGTCATGGTTTTCGTTTTTCCTGGAAAACAGATGGGCATTTATGTGATAATATTGCGGAACAGGTTCGATTCATTTAAGTCCCTGACAACTCATCCACCAGCTTTTGTCCACCGACGGTATCCCTTTTCGGGATAAAATCAAGCTTTGCAGGTTTTGCTTACAGAAGAAGACAAACTGCCCATCTCATCGCTTCCTCTCTTATATCATTTCGGTCCTACGCAGTTTCTGCAAGATCTAGTAGTTTTCAGGCCACGGGATGGATATGTGAGTGGTACAGTTGTTATATCTTTTTCTTCCATTAGTGATACTAACTAAAACTTTTTGACAGAATCCTGGAAGTATATAGCATGAAACGAACAATCATGTTGAGTTTATAATATGATTGTGACATAACTTGAGAGGTTATGGAAATATCAATTACATTGTTATGTAGGATCAAAATTTTATATAAAAATAAATTTTAGGAGATGAAATTTGTTAATAAAAATTGACCTTGAGTTAATTTTAAGTTAAAATTTTAATTTTTTTAATATTATATCAGAATCTAAGTTGATTTCTTTTAATCTTTGTTAAATTTCAAGTTTTTAAAACATAAGCGAAGGTATACTTAGTGCATGCAGAAGAATATCAAGGACTAAAAAAAATTTTACATTAAAAAATATAATCATTACATGATATTTAAAATAAATATTTTTTTATAACTCTTAAACTAACTTTTATATTAAATTTTTGAATATTTTAATATGGTTTTAAAATCTTAAAGAAAAAATATTATATTATGTACAACCTTAAATTCAATAATATTGTAAGTGTAAGAAGGGTAAGTAAAATGAAAATTTTGCATAAAAAAAATATTTTTTAAAAATAAATCTAAAAATATACATTTTTAATCTTTGAACTAATTTATACGTTAAATTGGTAATTATATTAAGAATTAGCGGCGGATCTCCATATTTGTTGATAAGCTGTAAGTCCAGCTAAGATAGCATAAACAAAAGCTCGAATTTCAAATTCATGCCCCGTAAGCGTGAGAGAAAAACATGGGATTTGAAGATGGAGTCGCATGAAATTTTGTGCACTTATACGGCACAGGTTCGGGATATGTGATAAACCCTCGTATTTTTTCATATATATTGCAGAAATTTTAGTGTATTAGTTTTGGTGATTCCAATGTTCATTCAGGAAAGTACAAACTAGGAAAAGGACGAGAAATGGATAACCGGAAGACTCCACGGAAGTTTCTGCCCCACCACCTTTCCACCAAGCTTTTCTCTCTCTCTCTCTCTCTCTCTCTCTGTGGTGGAATATCACCGACACTAAAACTGGAGATAAGAGTATAATTCCATCAAAATAAACGATGTTACTGATATAAAAGGAGCAAAGTTAAGGTGTTAAGAGGCAAGCTCGACAACATTAATGCCATTCAATTGATTGGTGAAGCACGAACTTATGCACTAGATTTTACAGTAGTTTTCACGTTTAAAGTTAATAATTGGGCACAGCTACTTGACTGCAAGGCAAGGCCGGCCCTGTATGTGCTACTTTATGTTTATATTATGCATGTTTTACAGCGAAGGGGAAAGTATTGACAATAATGCATGAACATTATTGGCCCTCAACCATGAAAGAAAGGCCTGCTTCTAAAAGAACCGTCCCCTTGCTTTTCATTCCAAAGAAGCATGTCCCGTCGATCACCACCAAAAAAGAGCAGGAAGGCACGCTAGACGCTCCAATCATTTTCTTCTCATAAGCTAACTTTACAGGATTAAAGAAACAATGATGGTCTGGCCATGTTGGCTTAAAGTACCCATAACTTGTTTATATCTCAGAACGACATTGGTTTAATGGGTGTTGGAACCGCAGACGACAAACAATCAATGACATTTCTTCCGCAGATTTCAATACTGTATTACACTAATTCAGAACTGTCTTTAAGCTCTATACAGGGAATCCGTACAAGCCTTTTTTAAGCTGGACTATACCTTTTAGACTGCTGGAGATGCAAAACGCAAAGGATAAAGAATTAGAGAAAGGACCTCGGGCTTGGTGCAGGCCCAACACGCTCATGTCTTGGGCGGTTAAATGGCACCCCCGAAGGACCCATGTGAAACCAAACAGCGAAAGTTGTTCACGTCCAATGTAGTTATGAGGACGAAAGCAGCCGTTGCGGTAGATGAGGAAGTGCTGGTTGATCATGAGGCACATATCCCTGGATTTTTGGAAATCCCAAAATGTTATCGGATAATAATTAAATATAATCGAAAGATACACGCCTGAGTTCCTAGAAACAAGGTACAGAAGCTATCATTCTGCCTTTGCTTTCAACCTGCCTAGTTTCCTAGGGAAAGTAGCACACATCTTCAAACTTGCACACTTTTTATGCTCCATGGCCGGGTTGTCAACAGTCTTAACTCTTCCTGTAATCATACATCTGCCCAAAAGAGGACCACATCATTGTTTTATATCTGCGCATATCATTACTAACAACAATGCGTTAGGTAAACAAGAACTTTCTCTACCAAAGAGTACCGGGATCGATTACTACACAAAAGCAAAGGAATGGACTGTTAACTGATATATGAGCAAATCATGCCAATCCACGGAAGTGATTGGAACGTGTTTCCAGGAACAAGCACTTTGATGTTTCTTAGTCAAAGAAGTAAACTGAAGGCTTTGCCCCACTACTTCCTATGTTGCTTTTCGTCCTAAAAATTCCTTTTGATCATGTGATTATGCACCAAGAAACTTCCAACTTTGACCCAAATATACTATAAATTGGTGCGATCTTAACTATGTGAAATAAGGAAGTCCAGATGTATCAAAACATGGCTTTTTAAAAAGGCGTAGATCTGGAAGTTCTCATTCATGCAACTATGAACAGGGTGTGGCAATTTCGTACTCCTGGGAAAACCAATTTCCTTAATTTACAGGCCCGACACGCATTCTTCCCCGGGACCTCCCCTTCTATTCTCCTGAAGTGTGTAGTCTGTTTCAAGCTCTATTTAGACAATTTATTGGCAACTGGTAGAAACAGACAAATCAAAGCATTTTTGAATCGCCAAAGTATCAGTAATAGCGTTGCGTGCTTCCATTAGAGCAGTTCATAGCCGATATTGTTCGGTAATAGACTTCGATTCATGAGTGACTCAGCTGCCATGGTGGACAAGGCAGCGACCACAATTGATTAAGGCAAAGAAAGTCTCGGCTTTCTCCTTTACACGGTAACTCCTTTTTTAGAAGCCACGGCAGGAAGAAAGCCAAGTGGTTCCTTCATGGGCGGCAAAGGCAGAATGTGGAGAAAATCTGCGGTTTTCCGGAGCAACTTTCATACTCTTTTGGGTAGAAAAGATAGGGCTTGTACAGCATTCTGCTACAACGCCATATGATTAGAAGTTTGTTGGGGCTGTTGGTATGTGTTGTTTTGTAGGTGCTGGGCTTGTTATGTTTAGTGGGCTACGTGGTTTAGGTGTTGTTATTGGGCCTATAGTTGATGTGTTACGGGTTGGCAAAATGTGTGGACAAGGCACCCAAACGACGTCGTCTAAAAAGGCTTATATAAAAGAGCCTAAGTCCCCGTTTGGTTTTATCTAATTTTGCTTTTGGATTCAAATCTCTTCTTGGCAACTGAAATCTCTCTGACTGAAACCTCCCTTCTAGCCGTTGCCGACTGAAACCCTAGGTTCAGGAAGTTCTATTCTCTTGTTAATCCTTACCATCGGAAATAACTGGGGACGCCTCCGATCACTTCTCGTGGGGGATTTTCGGGTGGAACAAGCTTCTCAAGAAATAATTCCTCGAGAATCCATAACCCGATTTATTGCGAGATCGAGAGCTTTGGATGATCAAAATCACGCCTCCGTCTCCATCTCCGTTCCGTTCCAAGCACCCGTAGATTCGCTTTCTTGCCACCACAGATCCGTCAACGCCGTCTTTCCTTGCTTCTTGAACGCATATTCTACGTTAAACCCTAGCCCTAGCTTTGCTCTTTTTTTCTTGGAAAACAAGCATCCGGCGACGCTGCATTTTCTTTGCTTCTTGATTGTATACTCTACGTAAAACCCTAGCCCTAGCTTTTTTTTTTTTTTTTTTTTTTCCCGCTTTCTTGGAGAACAAACATCCGCCACAAATCCTCAAGAATCCAATCTGATTTCACTTTGATGTCTGAGAAACGTTCTCCTGCCGTTCGGTGCTCCAGCCACGGGGAGATTGGGCTGCTAACCCAAGCTGGTCCGTCGTACACACGGTGGGAGAAAAAGCACCCCGCCGTGGGTTACAAGCCGGTATCGAAACCAGGTCGAGATCCCCTTGCCAAGAACTCGAACCTGCCGCCTGTTGCGAAGCCGCAGCAGTCCCCTCGCAAGAGTATTCTGGAGCTGGGGTCGCCGACGATGTGGGAGACGGGACACGAGGTGTCGAAGAAGACGCCCAATGAGGGGTTTGGGGAGTTTCTTAAAGCTTGCTCTCTGTGCAAGAAGAAGCTTCAGGAGAATGACGATGTATACATGTATGGTTACCTGACTGCATTTTGCTCTGCCGACTGCCGAGATGATCAGATTGCTTTGGATGGGTTTCGTAAACAGGTTTCTTCAGAATCCTCGAAAGTGGTAACAGGAAGAAAAGACATGCGGAGGCACGGGTTTGGCTCCTAAGGCCAGCTGGTTTTAAGTACTTAGTCGACCGATACTTCATTTGCTAATTGCAGATTGTGCAGTATTTTCATTCGGCTTGCACTTCTGTGTAGGATAGAGCTAGTTCTTGTGAATCCCAATTTTACAAGGTTCAATTTCTCGTTAATATTTTCATTCGGCTTGCACTTCTGTGTCAGATACGGCAGTTCTTGTGAGTCCCAGTTGTACAAAGTTTAATTCCCAATCATACAAAATTTAATTTCTTGTTTTCCCTTTAACCACTTTGCTATTTCTAAGGCCTATAAAACTAGATATGAACGTATTGACTCAGAAAAGGACAAAAAAAAAAAAAAAGAAGATTTCATGTAGAAATTCAATAGACCCGATCGCAAACCGTTGCATTTTGCCGCTTGTAACACATTCTGTTACTGACCCTCGCAAACGAGAGTTTCGGCCTCCGCAAAATGACCTCACAAAACCGACAGCGTTTTAGCTTAAGGAATAAAACAGTCAGACTCACCCAACGGGTCATGCAAGACCCAATACTGAAACCCACAACACAAGGGACCCAACACATAAACAACCCAAATACACAAATAGCCCAATACAAAATAAAAACTCCGCAGCCCAACTTCAATCTTCGAGTATTTCTTCTTCTTACCTTCAGCCCGGGGTTGGAACACATTCATTGTAGACTTGCAGAATCAGTTTTTGGTGTTAGAGTTGAGTTTTAGATGCACGGCTTTTTTTTTTGGCAAACATGTTATATTGATTATAATGCAAACCAGCAAATTGTTTGCCAAATTGTGGGTGTTTCTTCAGGGTGTTTAGAATTAGGATCAAACACAAATAATATTATTTAATGTTAAATAAAAAATACTTAGGTTGCTTTGTTTTCAAAGATATATATAAGTGCATGCTTAATATTGACATTTTGAAAGACAATTATTATTAGAGAAAAAAAATTATAAGACTGCTTAAAAGATTGATAGGAATGATTCATAGAAGTAAAACGTATGGGGAAACAACTATTAGGAGGTAGACTAAAGAAGAGGAGAGTTGATAACATTGATAGTTTAGAAATATATTAAAATTAGTGGGCAAGCTATAGAATAGATTAAAAGGGAAGGAAAGAAGAAAATAATGAACAAGGGAGTATAATACACAACCATATTTATTAGTCACATAATAATTAATGACATAAAGAGCTAATGAACAACTATATTTAATCCAAATGAAAATATATAAATTGTACATAGTACAATACATTTCATAAGACAATTACCGTATTTCTTGGCCATCTCTCTTCTCCATAGATGTGAAGAAGTAATAGCACATGGTAGAACAAAAACAATTATAAGAGGAATTGTACCAGTTAGTATACTACATGTTTCCAATTGAATGCTTTTTAAAGGCTAATGAAAACTACCATCTATAATAATGAAAAAGGATGAATCTCAGTCTAATACCTATAATATGAAAATGAATATGTGTTAAAACTTCATTCAATAGTGAACAAGCTTTAATAGAAAAAAAAAAGAGACTATAATATATCATATTCCATTTATTATAATATGCAAGTTTTAATGCAAAAATTAGCTCATAAGTTTAGGAGACATTTTTTAGTTTTAAAAATTATTAAAAATTATATATATTTTTATGTGGAATTTAAGTCTTCAATATTTTTTTGTACATTAAACATACCTTTTATTTAGGATTGAATAGTATAAAATGGATGGATGCTTATCAACTTAAGTTTTTTGTTAGCAAGGCCATTTCCCACATTTAGTAATCTAGTGGCCATATTTGAAGCATTGGTAGCATTGCAGCCCAAGTGACAAAAGCAAAACAAGTTGTATATTTGAAATTGTAAAGAAGTATAGAAGGATGTTTAGCAAGAGGTTTTGGTCCTAACATGTAATTTGCATTGTTTCATCACCTGTTTGCCCATGACATTTTCTATTATGATGTCATTGGCTTTACTTTCTTGTTCACTTTGTGAGAAAGAATAATTAAGTGTTGTCATTTACCTTGTTGACGAGGATCTTATGGCAGGTTAAAAGAAGTTAGAGTTAAAGGTGATATGTAAAAATCTTTTTTTTTTTTTTGTGTTTTGGGATTTTTTTTTTGGTTGAGAAAAGTGAATGTTTGGATGGGAGGATGGGAGAAAAACAAAAATAAGATAAACACTAAATAACCAACTCCAAGACAATGCCACTAGTCAAGAAGGTGAAAAATAAAAATACAAAGAATAAAAACAAAAGATAGATGTCAAATAAGCTCCAAGACTTAAAAGCCATGACACCAGTCAAGGAGGTGCTCCACCACCCAAGAATTGGATAAAAGATGCAAAAGTTAAATCACACAACTTAGGAATTTTTATTTTTTAAAAAAACATGTATAGTTTGCTTACAATTGAAACAATGCTTCATTTAAATGGACAATTAAACCTAATCTTAGAAGGATCCTGGTAAATTATGAATACTTAAAATATAATCCTAGAAGAATCCTGGTAAATTAAGAATCCTTTAAATTAAGGAAGTTTTGACAAATTAGGATTTTGACAAATAATGAAATTTTAGACAAATTAAAAATATAACAAGTATAGAAACCCAGATAAATTAGAAACTCATGTAATTAAGGAAAATCAAACAAAAGAAAATAGTCTTAGATAATAAAGAAAACTTAAGAAATTAATGACTCAATAACTATTTAAGAAACCCCTGTCATTAATGATGAAACTCAAAACTATTAAGGAAATTTTAGTAAATATTTTAGACACTTTCTAAGATGCTCTTCAACTTTGTCCTTTTTAGACCCATTGCATCATGTTGTGACCCAAACATGTATTTGATGACATATAAGATATGGGCTGCCATAGTCACTCCACATCACTTATATTTGTGGAGAATAATTAGCCATTGTCATTTACCATGTATTTGAAGAGCTCTTTTAGGCAATCTTGTACATGAACTTTTCTTTCTCTCCTCATTTTCCTATTGAAAACAGCCATACATTAAAAGTGAAAAATTGCCTCGGTAAGCATGCTCAACTTTCTCTCACATTGGTAGCTATATCGTTCCCTTGTTCTAAAGGACCAAATCATACGTTGAATGCTAGTTATTAATGGTTGATAGGATAAAATTATGTCTAAATTTGCCAATTTAACATTGAAACTGATTGATGTTTTTGTTAAAATTGCATTTCCACATTGATGCCACATCAACAACACATGCCAAGACCAAGGCAGAGCATGTGGACCACCTAAGTCATGTAAGCTCGACGAAAAGAAAGGCGCGCGCACGCACTGCATGTGCATCACCCTTGACTCCTTGTTTGACTGAAGAAGGGGTGCAAGCGTGTGGTGCACGTGCCTCATCCCTGACTTTATGTTCATGCATAGCTACTTCTTCTACACTGGAGTTAAATTGTCATCAATCACAAAAATACTTGAAATGAAAGGGGTTTTGTTTAGAAAAGAACAGTTGACTGGGAGATGTAAAAATTGGGAAGTTATATTAGCTCTAATCATATTATTTTCAGTTATAAAGATCAAACATTTAGGGTTTAGAACATTTTCTCTTTTTGGTTTAAATTCATGGTGATTTGTTATTGAAACCAATTGCTATGACTTTAAAACGCTCATCACCTAGTTAGAATTTTGTTAGCTATAAATTATCAGATCATTGTGCTCTAAGTCATTCAATTTCAATCTATTTCTCTTAATGTTTTCTCTTTGTTTTCAAGTTCTATATGAATTTCGTGAAGCAATTTTGTCCACGAATTTTACAAGATTTTGTATAAATCCTTACTTTAACTTGGTATTAGAGTAAATTGGTGAAAGCCACCTACCTTTTGTTTTTTTCCCCAGTGGCCTTTAGCATCATGCATATCCGTTCTGCACTACTACTTTACCGCATCCCATTCCAAGCAACCTCTTTATCTCATATGTCAGAATTTGACTGGACGGTCCAAACTTTCTTGCTTGGAAGACTCAAACTAAGCCATATCTCCAGGCAAGCGGGTTGCTTGGGGTTCTTGATGACACCTTTCCTTGTCCTTAAGAATTAATCGTCAACACATATGAAGATGGAGCTATTACTCGTGACTTCAATCCTATTTTTTAGGATTGGCACATGTGGGACCAAATTTCAAGGGTTTGGGTTCTTAACACTAGCTTCAATTTTTGTCACCACTATGGACAAGTATCGCCACTGTGGACACGTACAAAACTTTGGCTGAAATCTGGAAGGTGTTGTTTGCTAAATTCATGGACAATAGTTCCACTAGAGCCTCTGCTTTTTGCCTTCATCTTCAGGCAGCAAACAAGGGTCATTATACGATGATTGAATTTCTCTAGGAGTTTGATGTGATTGTTGATTAACTCTCCATTGTTGGTGAATCAGTCTTTGAAAATGAGTACCTAGCTCAAGTTTTTAGGGCTCGTGGTACACCCTACTCACCCTTTGCTACCTCCATTGCCTGTCAATACCAGAACAACCTCTCTTCCGCGTGAAGATTTGTGCAATTTACTCTTTACCTAAAAAGCTCATTTAGAGCTTGTTGAACAAGGCTTACCAACAATAGCTGCCCTTTCAACTAGCCACACTAGCTCATGATAATTTGTTTTTGTACTTAAAAGTACCTTTGCCCAAGTCTTTGTTATTCTCATTCATTCATATGCAAACTCGGAGTTGTTTTCACCTCAAGTTTAAAGGGCACGTTAAAGAAGCAACTGAAGCTTCGTTGGTCAAGCTGTATAAAGAGACAATGCATGATATAAATTGAGCAACTCAAAGATTGTAGAATGATAATTCATGTTAGCCAAAAAATGCCTCAAAATATTGAGTTGAGTCAGCATCCACATAAGGTGCTAGTTAGGACTACATGAACAGCTTAACAGAGAGAATCCTACTCTCCTTCTCCCTTTCTTCCTCTCTATCATAACATAGTAGAATTTTAGGTACATGGGTGAATTTTAGGTACATGGGTGATGTTCTCTCTTTCCATTGTAAACATTGTAAATTATTCCCTTGTAAAGTCTATAAAGAAGAATATGTAATCTCTTGTAATCTATCAATCTCATTCACTTAATACAACACACTCTATTAAAAAATCCTTGCCATGTTCATCTTTTGGACCAACATGCTTTTTTGTAGTGTTGGATTATACAATCCCAGTAGCGAAGGGACATTAGATCCAAGTTTTGTTTTGTTATCCTTTTTGTATTATGGTATAAAAAAATTAATACTACCTTCAATCCTTATAGCCATGCCATCCGTACATGATGTATTATAGATTTTTTTGACTTATATTTGTTATGGTACTTTATTTCATTTTTCTAACTCATATTTGAATGAAATTAATAATAGTAAAGGAAGTCGATATGGAGAAAAGGAAGTGTCTCAAATGGAGAAAAAGAGATTAAGCTTAAACAAGAATGTTAAGAAGTGTTGAAACTAAAAACAATGCTAATCAAAATGTGCCAAGCTCAATAATTCAAGTCAGCCTATGTCCCAAAATGTGCAATGTTCAATCTCATTTTAGAATTTGTAAATAGTAGCTTTTACTCTTCCAAATTGTGCAAGCAATCTGTAGTGACTTACCAATTAAAAACTTTCAGCCTCAACAACTTAACACCAATTTTTCTAACATGTTTCAACCTTGTAGGAGCACCCTCCAAGATACTAGAAGCTGCACACGTGTTAGTCTCTCACACTTGCATTTCCATTAGTTTATCTACCTTGAATTTATTGGTACACAACACAAGGTGGCAGGTATATTCACCAAACCTTTAAATATAGACAAGTTTATTACTCTTCGTAGGGAGCTTGGTCTTTGTCTGTTGGAAAATATATCATAAATCTTTGACTGCCATAATAATGTTTTGCTACATCCTGTGAGATTTTATCTTTCAAGCATGTTTGTTGATTACTAAATAGGTTGCATATCTCTTGTTGGATTTCTTCTGTTGCCATTTATTATTGGTGCCTTTCAATTTTAAGTCCTAAATATTTTTATGACCCATTTATTATTTTTCGTTGATCTTCGCCATTTATTGAGGGGGAGCCACATCCGGCATCCAGTGAGGGGAGCAATTCTTTCCTTTTTAGATGGTGACAAAAAAGGAGAGAAAATTTAACAAATATTTGTGGGACATATTATTACTTGTTTTGTTCACTATCAAAAAAAGGGAGATTGTTGAATAATAATGTTTTGATGTGAAAAATTTAATTATAATATTATTATTTTGGGTGCATTTGCTTTTATATTTTTGAGGATATTATATTTGGTAAGGTGTTTTGTGCAGCCCATGTCTTAGTCCAGCCTGTCATTCAACGTGCAAGTTCTGCCTACGTGTGAATTCAGCCTGCGCATCAATTAGCGTGCAAGCCCAACCCGTGAAATGATTCAACCCACTCTCAAGTCAGCTTGTGCAAACTGCTTGACCCATTCTCAAGTCAACTTGTGTAGATTGCTTGACCCATTCTCAAGTTCGCCCACTGTACTTACGACCCTAGATTGGCAAGTCATGCACAACCTTAACGCCACTGCTTTACTCTCACTCAACGCTACCCATGTCTGTGCATCAGGCTCCACAAAATTCCGGCCAAAGCAAAAATGGAAAGCATAGATCAAAAATGCGATTGCAGACACACATTTACAACTTAGAAGATTGTGCTCAACCCTAGAAGATATCGTGCTCAAATCCAATCTATGAGAAGTTGTGAAGTTCCTTGCCAACCAGAGCTCACCACTAGCAAATGTGTGGAGAAGACCATGAATACTTGAAGATGGAGATTGATTCTTGATCAGGGCTTGCGACCCGCGACCGAAACTCTCTTCAAAATCAAGTCCAAATGCACTGTTTTCACATGTCAGGTCTAAAATCATCATTTGAAATTGTTTGTCTCCACTATGAAAGTTGATGAATAGATATTTGGGAAAATCTTGTTAGGGTTTATGAGAGAAAATCAGTTATTGCAAAAAGGAGAGTTTTTGAACAAGATTTTTGAGATGATTCAATAATAGATATACAAAATTTGAAATTTGGAAGCATTCAGTAGAGGAAAATAGGATTCACAATTTGTAGAGAATAAAAATCGAAGTGTGACAAGCCATTATTGAAGACCGAAACACTCATTTGGTATGATCTCTTCTTCTTTCCAATGAAGTTTTATGAGAAAGGAAAGAAAGATATTTGGAAATCATTATTAGCTACCAATATGGGATGTTTTCCAAAGAATAAGAAGATTTTTAACCTTAGCCGAAATAGATGGACACATGAAGACAAGATTGAGACTAGATGCATTCTAATTCAAAGTTAAGCAAGAAAAGGAATAGTTGTAAGGAAGTTTGAAAAAAAAGAAAAGAAAAGAAAAGGTAACTATGCACTTATGAGGAGCAAACGGCTATAGAAAAGACCTACCTTGGAAAGGATCTTTAAATAGGCGAGAAAGCTCAAGGAAAAAAACCTACCCAAGAATACATTGCCAATCTTGAAGCACTCAAGCTTGTTGCTACAACGTGTTCATCAAAGTTGCTATACTACTAAGCATTTCTTGACTTTACCACTTTGATTGATATTATTGATTCTTACTGAGTATTGCTATCGCTTGCTCAACTTTCATATTCATAACAAGTTTACTATATTGTTGTATTGGTTTACCATTGAAGTTTTAGTGGGATTGAAATTAATCTCTTAGAAAAGAGACTGGATTTAAGAGTTGTGAACTTTTGTAAAAGTTGTTAAAGAATAATGGAAGAGGCATGTTAGCCACATTGGTTAAAAGGTAACAAGGGACGTAGGCAGTTGTTTGTTGTGGGTTGAAACTCCTAAAAGTCCTTGTGTTCTTTTTTGGTTGCTTAATTGTTTAACTTTGCTGCATTATAATTTGTGAGAATTTTAAATAGCCAGTCAATTTAACCCTTTTTTCTGATTGTTTAGAGAGGATAGAATCCTACAATGATGATAGAGTTATAGTGGCCACCAATTAACTTGTTATTATGTGCTATGATAACAATAAAAATTTTGCATGTAATGAGACAAGTTGGGTAATCGATAGTAGTATTTCCCTTCATATCACCTCTAAGATGGGGCTTTTTACTTTTTACACTTCGAAAAACTTTAACATATTAAATATGGGTAATGATCGCTTTGTTAAAGTTACAAGTGTGGGAGATGTGTGCTTAGAGACTTACAATGGATCCAAGTTAGTTCTCAAGAATGTTAGATATGAACTAAAATTTTTTTTGAATTTGATTTCTATCAAAAAGCTTGATGATGAAGGTTTTTACAATATCTTGAATAATTGACAACGAAAACTCATTAAGGGTTCATTAGTTGTAGGTGAATCAAATTTCTTGGAATTAGTACACTTAGATATTTATAGCCTAATTACCTCGAGGACGCTTGGTGGAGCATCATACTTTGTAACCTTTTTTATAACTATTTAAGAAAGTTTTAGGTTTATATCTTGATCTCAAAAGATCAAATGCTAAATGTGTTCAAGCAATTTCAAGTTTCAATAAAGAGACAAATTGGAAAGAATTTAAAATGCATTTGAACATACAAGGGTGGTGAATACATTAGATTATTTGATGAGTATCACAGACAACATAGAATTTAGTATCAAAAGACTTCTCCAAAAACATATTAGCTGAATGGTATAGTGGAAAGAATGAACAAAACATTAGTTGAGAGCATCATATATATGATTTCAAATGCTAACATGCCAAAGACATTTTGGGATGAGACATTAGTTACAACAAGTCATATTATTAATTTATCTCCAACTATTGCTTTAGATGATGATATACCCGATAGAGTTTGATTTAATAAGGATGTTTCCTATAACTATCTAAGAGTATTTGGTTGTAAAGCATTTTTTCATATTTCAAAAGATGAAAGTTCTAAGTTAGGTGTCAAGATGTAAGAATGTATATTTCTTGGTTATGGTTATGATGAATTTGGCTACAAGTTTTGTGATTCAGCTGTGAAAAAAATTATAAGGAGTCATGATGTTGTATTTTTTGAGAATAAAAATATAACATATATTGGCTAGAAAGATTGGTATTGATTGATATTGACAAGGCTCTAAGATTGGTATATATAACATATATAACATAATCAAAATATAATATATCACAAGGCTCTAAGATTGGTATTGATGTTAATCTAATTTCTTTAAATGATCTACAAAGATAGTCGTCAGAATATGTTGAAAGTGATATTTATCATGATGTTCAAGATTAGACCTTGAATGACTAATAAAGTGCAAATAGCAATGACACTCAAATAGATAATGTTGTTAATATTGTTGATGTTAAGCAAGATCCATCTATAGTTTTACCATTGATGTGGTTTGTTAGAGATCATCATCCATCTTTTAGATACTTTATTGAAAAATATATGTTATTAACTAAAGTAGGTGAGCTTGAGAGTTTTGAAAAAGCAGAAAAAGATGTGAATAAAAAAAAATGGGTTAATGCAATGCAAGATAAGTTGAAATCTTTGCATGTTAATCAAACATTTGAGTTAGTGATATTGACTAAGGGCAAAAATTTTTGAAGAATCATTGGATTTATAGATTGAAACATGATGAAAATTCTTCACAACTTCGATACAAAGCTAAACTAGTTTTTAAGGGTTTCAGTAAGAAAAAGGAAATTTATTATGATGAGATATTTTCACCTATTGTGAAAATGTTTTTAATCCAAGTGGTTTTGGGATTAGTTGCTAATCTTGGTCTTGAAATAGAACAAATGGACATAAAGATTGCTTTCTTTCATGATAACCTAAATGATGAAATTTATATGAAGTAACTAGATGATTTTAAAGAAAAAAGTAAAGAGAACTATGTTTGTAAGCTAAAAAAAAATTTATATGGTTTCAAATAAGCATTGAGACAATGGTATAAAAAATTTACAAATTTTAATAATTGTGTGTTTGTGAAGAAGTTTTCAAAAGATGATTTTATCATTCTACCACCTTATGTAGATGATATGCTTATTGTTTTTTTAGAATGTTGCAGGAATTGAAAAGTTGAAATAAGAGTTTAATAAGTTATTCTTAATGAAAAACTTAAGTCCAATCAAACAAATTCTTGGTCTAACAATTAGTTGTGATTATAGTTGTCTCAAGAGAAGTACATAAAAAAGGTGCCAAAAGTTTTATATGAATAAAGCTAAAGTGGTGAGTACATCTCTTTCTACATACTTTAAGTTTAATAAGAAACAATGTTCCACAAATGAGAGAAAGATGTAAAAGATATGGAAAAGTTCTTTATGTTTTTGTTATTGGTTGTTTAATATATACAATAATTTGTACAACAATAAATATAGTTCATGCAATTGAAGGAGTTAGCATGTTTATTTCAAATCTTGGAAGAGAACATTGAAATATAGTAAAGTGAATTCTAAGATAACTCTGAGACATTTTTAGTCTGAAACATTCCTTTGAGAATGAAAAGCCTATTCTTATTAGATATATAGATTCAGATATAGTGGGAGATATTAATAATAAAAGATTCATTTTAGGCTATTTGATTGAGCTTTCATAGAGAGTTGTGGCATGATTGTCAAAATTACAAAAATGTATTACTTTATCTACAATAAAGGTAGAATTTATTGTAGCAACAAAAACATGTAAAGAGTTGCTTTAGCTAAAAGAATTCACAAAAAACTTGGTTTTACACAAGAAAAATATGTGTTATTATGTAATCGCTAAAATGTTATAAGTCATGCCAAGAATTCTACTTTTTATCAAAGATTAATGCATATTGATATAACGTATCATTAGATATGAGATAATTATGGAAACTAAAGATGTTGAGTTTGAGAATATACCTATTAAGGATAATAGTTCTAATATGATGACAAACGTACTTTGACAAGAAAAGCTTGAGTTTTGTTGGCGTGTAGTTGTCGTAGATTTCACTCAAGAAATTGACATATGAAAATGTCCTTCATTTAGGTTGAAGGAAAAGAATTGTTGGGCCAGTCCAACTCATATTCAGGACTCATGTTGGGTCTTCTTAAGGTAATGTTGCCCTAATGTTTAAATAGAAAAAGAGAGTTTTTTTAGGTGTGGCCCTCAAAAAAGAAAAGAGAGAGAGAGAAAAAAAAAGAATTTCGTAAGAATTAGAAGTCTTGCATAACAATTTATCACATGCTTGATTAAGGTTGATATGTTGTTCGATTGAGGTGATTTTTTATTAGTAGGTTCAAAATTATGTGTTATTCATTATGAACGGTTGGATTGTCATTTGGACATTTTTACATCAGCAGACCTTGGTAAAAAATCTAGCTATTAGATTAGTAAATCTTTGTTCTATTAATGTTGCTAAGGACTTAATTGAGTTATAAACTTAAAGATTTATATAGTGAGATTTAGGTGGAGTCCATTATTGATCATGTAATCTTTATCCTTTACATTGGAAGAGTTTTCCATATAAAAAATTTTCTTATAGTAATTGTGTAAATTGTAATGTTTGTGTTTCTACTTGTAACTCAAATTATATTGTTTGTGTTTTAGTATTTCCTTATATATTTAATCAAAGTAGGAAACTTTATATGTTTTTCCCATCAACATTAGCACTCAAATTTGTGATAATTGTTGAACATGATTTTCTCAAAGATATTTTGATATTGATTTTCTCAAAGATGTATACGGACAAACTTAAAGATACATGCATGCTAAAATACAAGAAATCCTAGAAGGGATAAAACATATTGAGAAAGAACGAAGCTAAATTATCTTTAGAATGAATATTCGACAATTTTGATACTTGGAGGCAGGATTTTTATGTTGAAAATCAAATCTTCTTATATATAATTTGTATATTGAAAGCTACCCATTTACAAATATAATTTGTATTGACGACAAAAGACCTATATTAAAAAATAAATGTTAGGTGGCCATCTACTACCAATATTTATCCAGCTAAAATTCAACTTTATTTATGATTAAGTAAAATATCATCTCATTATATCAAAGAAAGAGGATGGTGAGAAGCACAAGCAACAAGGACTTCCTAGCTAACTCATTCTCACTCTCTTTTCTTGCCTGCATTTTGTTCTCAGTTAAAATCATCATTAATTACGCATGAGGCAACCATTCTACAGGCACACAAGAATCCTAAATCAAAGGCCTAGAGCACAGACCTGAGGTGCTAGTGTAAAACTAGTACGCTCGAGTTAAAGGAGATTGTTCCCAAACTTGAATGAAACGGAATGAAATGAGAGCTAGAATCACCAATTACGGTTACCATAGAGAAGTGTCAGGCAAAGGAGGGGACGAAATAACCTTATTACAGAAATAAATGTTCGGTGGCAAGAATCATTGCAATTCTGATGGACGACGCAGCCATCACACCTGGCATTGGTATCAAGCATAATCATTTTCCTCCAAAGGTACTACTGAATTCCGTATTTGTTTCCGGTTTACTCGAAGAACTAGCTGCGCTAGAAAAGTCCACCCTTGGAACAAATGCGGGCTGTTTTGGTGTCGGAACTGTTGCAGTTTCACTTTCAAGCATGGTGACAACATTCGAAATGGTGGGGCGGTCACCTGGGTTCTCTTGCACGCATAAGAGCCCAATGTTTACACACTTCACAAACTGATCTGCATTGCAGTCTTCATGCAAAGCCGGGTCCATTAAGTCCAATACCTTGCTTTCTGTCCACAGCTTCCATGCCTGAACAATTGTGAAATTGTAACTGATATGAAGTCCAAATGACCAAAGGAATATGAAATATGGTGATCACAGGAAAAAAAAAAATACTTACATAACCTATAAGACTTAAGGCTAATTCTGATTGATAAAATCCTGTGTTCTTCTTTCCACTTATAATCTCCAACAAAATTATACCGAAACTAAAGACATCAGATTTTATTGAGAAATGTCCATCCAATGCATACTCTGGAGACATATAGCCACTGCATTTCAATAAAAATGGAGAGACTGAAAAAAATGTAATCAAATCAAACTTTATAACTACATTAAATGTAAACTTACTAAGTTCCGACTACTCTCATTGTATTTGCTCCAATTTCTTTGCCTCCAACAATTCTTGCCAAACCAAAGTCAGATATTTTGGGATTCATCTCCTCGTCTAAAAGAATGTTACTCGTTTTTAGATCTCTATGGATGATCTTCAATCTGGAATCATGGTGAAGATAAACAAGCCCACGAGCTATTCCCAAAATGATGTTGATGCGCATTTGCCACTCCAAAATCTTGCTAAGACTTTGATCTGACAGGTATTCAATTTTTATTTAGAAAATAGTATCATCAATAGTGACACCCCAAAACAAGATAGTATATCAAACACTACAAGTATTAGGAATTAATTTTAGAAGCCAACCAAATAGAAATAAGTCTAAGCTCTTGTTTTGCATGTATTCATAGAGTAAAATCTTCTCTTCTCCTTTTATACAATATCCCCGAAGTCTCACAAGATTTTTGTGTTGAAGTTTTGCAATCAATACCACCTCATTTTTGAATTCTTGTAAACCTTGCCTTGACACACTTGAGAGCCTCTTTACTGCAATTTCTTGGCCTCCTGGAAATATGCCCTGAGATATGATATAGTGTTACCAATAACCAGAGACTAGTTTACATGAACATTTGAAGCTAATTAATGCTGCCAATTTACCTTGTAAACAGGCCCATAACCACCCTGTCCGAGCTTGTTTGTATCTGAGAAGCTATTTGTAGCTGCTAGAATACTTTCGAAATCAAAAAAAGGTATATCTATGCCTTGCTCATCTTCTTTGAACGCATCAGAATCTAGAAGGTCTTTAAGATGTCTTTCGCTGTCTAATGTGCGAAGTGCTCGGCTTCTTTTTTCACTTGCTTCTGAGTTTAGAAAACAAGCATACTGTTGGTTGCATGATAATTAAATTAAACGAAAGAGCTAATAAATAGAGTTATTTTGATTCAAACGGATATACTACACATTTCCATATGTAGTTTACCTTGTCTCTTAGTCATCTTTCTTCTCCACACATATATACAAGCAATGACACATACGAGAAAAAACATAATTGCAAGAGGAGTCGTAATGATCAGAGTCAACGACGTTTTTCGATTTGAGGCTTCACTTTCTACAGTAAAGAAATAATGGAAGAATATGAGCTACTTAAATAAGAAAAATATGAAAACAACTATTCATCACAATTTTTTGTGAAAGTGAACAAGCTTCTATAGAAAAATCAAATTGGATAGAAGTCCAGTCCCACAACTACCCCGTTTTAGATCCATTGCCACGGTCAAAATGCCTATTGTTTCGACAAGGTGATGGATATACTACTTTGGAGGATTTGAAAATTCTGAAGCAAAGCTTCCCAATTTCTGTACGGTCAGAAAGGATCATACATAAAGGAAAAGAAAACTTGAACAGAGCTGCCCAAATCCTTACATAAACAGGGCAAAAAATTTCCTTATAATGTCGAAACGCGATGAAGAAAGAGGTTTGGGATTTGATTGTTGTAACTGATTTAATGAAGGAAAAGAGTACCACTAGGATAGATCCTCCTTGTTGGCCTATTCTTTCATCACTAGTAGAGCAATCCTAATCTGCCAGAGGCAGATGAAATAATGACTACAAATTGAAAATTAGTGATTACAAAAAATGTCACATGCGAGAAGAAACACAATTACAAGTGGAATCACAATAGAGTCAACTGCAAGTGTCCATTTGAAGCCTTTTCTGCAAGAAAGAGCAATTTTTTTATTTTTTATTTTTTTTGTTCTAGGTGAAACATGAAGAAAGAGTTTTCCATCATATCTCCATTGACAATGAACAACCTCTGGTGAAAAAATAAAAATGATAATGATCCACGTTCTACACACACATACTTTATAGATTCATTATCCACCACTGTAACGCATATTGTTAGAACAAGGTGATCGATGTTATAAAAGCTTCCTCTATGCTATAAAATCAATTATTAATAGAAGAGGACAGTTTTGCATATAAGGATACAAAATTAACATATTGACAACGCAGAATACTCATTCATATCAATTTTGATAGGCTTTCTTCTCCAAGGTGTGTGAGAACAAGTATGTCAGAAACTCAGTCCATGAAAAATGGGTATTAAATTAGTAAATAGAACCTTCTAAAAAGTATGCCTATCCTCAGCTGAACAGAGCAAAAAACCCATAGAAAGCTGCCTATATCCTTGATTGAACAGAGAAAAATTTCTCCAACACTCGTGAAATGTACAATTTATTCCAGGACTGGATCATTTACGGTCTAATTCTTTCGTCACTAAAAGAGCAATGCTAACATACCCCAGGGAAACGAAGTAGCTTCCTAACCTTTTGTACAACTCCCAGTTGTGCCGTTCCATTGGAAGCCTGTATTGCAAAGGCACCTTCTCTTTCCATCTCTTGCTGCTTCGCAAATTGAATTCGTCCAGTTGTTGCAATCTTTGAATGAATTGCAGTTCGGCTCCGGCAGGGGCTCCAAACTAGTCTCTGCATCTTCTGCTTCGGTAATAGGGTTTATGAACAATGGGCATTACATTTAAAACCTAAATTTTGACATCATATTAAAAAAAAATTTATAAATGGAGCTTTCTAAAAAGTTGTGCCTATCCTTGGCTGAACAGGGGAAAAAAGTTGCAGAGAGCTGCACATATCCTCGGTTGTACGGAGAAATATTTCTCTAACACACGTGAAATGCATAATTTATTTAAACACAAATGTTGGTCATACAGTCAAGGGATACAAGTCCGACTACTTTGAAATCACTACTGCGAAAATATCAGTTATGCCTCCAACATTATCAACCTCTTTGTAAGGATTTTTCTTATTCATTATTGGATATGATACTTTTAAGCTATTTCTTTTTATTACATCAAATTTTTATTTTTATAGAATTTGATTTTCTTCAATAGATGGGACTATGAAATGAAGGATTAGGTTTGATGCATTATTTCATGTATCTTTTACACAAGTATTGATTTTATGATCAACATGTGCTACCAATATTAATGATAAGAGTACAATTTTTTTTTTAAAACCAAAAAAAAAAAAATTAAACAAGAAAACAATTTGCTTAAACAAGAAAGGAGTAAGACCAAGACTGGATCCTCCTTCCCGATCTAATTTGTTCATCAATCAAAAGGCAATATTTATCTCCCAGAGGGAAACGAAGGAGCATCCTAACCTTTTGTACAACTCCCAGTTGTGCCGTTCCACTGGAAGCCCGTAGTGCAAAGGCACCTTCTCTTTCCATCTCCTGCTGCTTTGCAAATTGAATTGGACCAGTCGTTGCAATCTTTGGATGAATTGCAGATCGGCTCCTGCAGGGGCTCCCACATAATCTCTATATCTTCGTCTTGGGTAATAGGGTTCGCGGAATAAACGGTACTCCTGCTGATCACAAACGGCCCTGACCTGTTGAGCTGCAGATTTTCAGTTGACTTTCTATAGTTTCCTTCATATCCGACCGTAATGACAAATTTCCGAGCATTTGGATCGATTCTTGGGACTCGATAGCTACCACCGGGTGTACTGAAGCGAACCTGGCCGTTAGAGGTGTTGCAAAGGAAACTGAAGTACATGGGTTCACCACAATTTGTTCCAGTGCTCAGCGGATAGGGAATCATGTTTGTGCCACAAGGCTCACAGCTCCTCACAGTTGGTTCTGCAAAAGGAATCACATCTGTAAATGTAACTTAACATGAGAAAGAGAGCTTTAGACCTGTAATAGTATGAACACGTCTATCATTATAAGAGGATAGCGAGCTGCTGACAGGAAAATACTTCTGCAAATACCCCAAGGGTTACAGGTGATTATATACAGGCAAAACAAGGTTCATTTTACAATTGTCTCACAAGATTTAGGTAGAATAATGGATGTTGAGGATAAGTAATGTCAGAGTGAAGCCCAAATAGAAAAACTGACAATTGAGTCAACGGGTTCGGCTCAGCTACTCACTTCCAGCATATTTCAATATGTAAAAAGGACTACCTATGTCAGATTTTGCCACGCGTACACTGAGGTTAAGACTGCTGTTTTTGTACTCCTCTCGCAGGTCGTTTACAACCTCAGACCAAATCAAGCAGGAGAAGTTACTGGTATCATATCCTTGCTGGCTGGTTGCGGCCACATATGCATAAGCTTGGCACTGGCAGCTTTTAAGGCAGCGGTCTCTGCAATCTGTTTCATTTTCCACTGGTGATATATCATTTGGATCGCTCATTTTCATCATCCTTAGGGTGAAGAAGGTGTCGGTCTCGCGACACGTCGAAATTCTGGTGCACCCACCTGAAAATTCTCCAGAATTCCACTTCTCGGAGTTACTCGGCTTGAACCCCGGCAAACATTTGCATGGTATCCTATTGTTATTGTTGCAGCTGCCAAAGCTCCCACAGAGGTTTGGAGCACTGCAGTTTCCTGGTCCCCACCAAATCGATTCCCAATGATTGACGTCCCAGATCATACACTCTAGACGCCCAGTGTAATTCATAACCAACCTTAAGACATTGAACTGCGGATTAAAACCTCCAGGCTTCAAGCTCCCGGTGAAATTTGACAGAAAGTAGGAAATGACTGAAGGCATTTCATCTATCCAGTCCGACCTACCTGGTACACGATCTTTACCGAGAGGAAGTGGCTCTGTTGAGATAACGTAGCTGTTCCCTCCTTCTTGACTTAGATTAAACTTGAATCTTCCAGTTCCAGGGTCCCCATCACGTCTCCATGAAGTCAATGACAGGTTTGCATTCATCTTCATGCCCGGAAGAAATGTATCAGTTGGATCTTCGAAGCTCTCCCACAGGCTTATCGCCGGCTGATCATCATCACTAAAGACCAGGTTTCCAGAATCCAAGAGCTTCACAGCAAGGCTTTTAGACGAAAGCTTACCAGGTATAGACCAATAAATCACCCCACTGGGATCCGATACTATGAGCGTGCCATCTACTGCAATTCCAAAAGCTCCATTGGGAACTTTTACTGGTTTTTCTCGGTTGGCAACCCATACAACAGTTCTTGGGTTCATGTTGTGGTACCATATCCCAACGTATCTATTGTTGCTATTTGATGCTTCATTCGGGGTAAAGAACCCTAGCTCAAATATGCTTCCAATAGAGACAAGTGTTTCATTTTTCAGGTCACTAATGAAGCTGTTCCATTTTATAGTATCACTTGCAGAGCAGAGAAAAGCGGAACATACCAAGAACAAGCAGAAGATTGTAGTCGGCGTCTTGTTTACGGTAACGATCATGGTCCTGGTTACCGTCTGCTCTTACGGTTGCACACTTTAACAGCTCAAGACTCCGAGACCACCGGCTTGCCGCCCGAAGACCACTATTTCTTTCTCTTAACCACTTCTCCGTCGGTATACCCAGTGGTAGTCTCCAGCGACGGAATACGCTGCCAGTTGACCTGGTCACTTCTCTAATGAGTATGGCTTAAAGGCGCAATAGATGCCGTGATGGAAAAACCTTCAAATCAGAGAAAAATCTAACTAAAACTACAAAGATTAATGGGAGCTTTCTTGGCTATACAGAAATTTTTGGTAGTTTTAGAAATCACTTTTACAAGCAGAAGTTATGGAATCATGTTTCGGTCACCGTATTAGTTCTGAGATCCCACACTGCATCGTGAAGGAGTTTATCATAGGATCTCATAGGTGCTCATAGTGACGGGTCTATTTGCTTGCAAAACTCAATCCGGACCTAGCCTCCTATCCTTTTCGTTGCACACTTATCCTCCTTTCTCGTAACTGTCAGTCACCCACCAATTGAAATCAGTCCCTCTGGAGCTCACGGGGACTCTTCTTTTACAATCGGAGTCTCCTTCCATTCAACTCCACAAGTTTTTCTCTACACTCGACAACCGGATCCCTCACTTCCGGAACCGAAGAACCCCAAATCGGCATGCCTCCTTCCACTGTATCCCAGACTAATTTACTCACCCTGAAGCACTAGTCCCGCAAATTTAATCCAAAAGCTCCACTCGGGGTTCAACCAAGAGCAGAACAACTCTAATCTACTTCATCTATCAGCAATAATGAAAATCTACCTCCCACACACAACCTGTATGCATCCCACAGTCGCCGGACAGCAACCCAACGTTACACTCAAGCTCAGCCACATAAGCAACGAAGAACAACCAAATAAAACATGCAGCCACCAAGACCCAGACGGGCTCCAGCAGCTATAGAACAATTAAACAAAACAGACACAAATTAACTGGAAGTAAACTTACAGAAAACATGTCTGACAAGAGGGAGACTCAAACCTCGCAAAACGGGGGAGACTTCCCACAATCTAATAGTCAAACCAACCACCCCTTCTCCCAAAATATGTACATACCGACAAGCCAATCACACCTACAACCCTTATTTTCTCAACGAACGTGATTACTGATCCACCATTACAACACTTGCTACTTATTTATAAAAACACCACATCTACACAGCAATAATGAACATTTAATTGGTATAAAGCTTGTCCTTGCATGCATTTACATGCACAGAATATTTTCTACTTTAAAATTCTAAAATCAACTCCCAAAAAATCTCGATCTAATCCTACCATCAACAAGGCTCAAAAGGAGTTCGAAGCCGAGCAGATGGGGCTGACAGGCCGTGTTTTCCCCTGCGCCACAAGGACAGTATCGTCCTTAGGTCTCCTCATTACCTCAGACTGTCAACTCTTCCAGTCCCAGATAGCTTCCAAAGTCATTATCTAACCGTCCTTGTGTTTCAACTACATTTATTATTACTTATTTATTTTATAGAATGTATCATACTGTGTTGTATCAAAAAGTGAAATCTTAGTTAACGAATGCCTTACTTTTTGTGGAATGTTGTGGCTGGGCCAACCATTTTATGAGATGTTGCAGCAGGACTGCTATGGAGTTTTCTTTTCATTTTTATTTCATTTTTTATTTTTCTTTTACATCTGCACTTCTTTTAATGCTATTCTGTTTATGCCAGAATTTTATTCTTTACCGGCAAGTTTGTGACTATGATTCTCAATAGTAATTTTCTAGACTTGTTTAGAATAAGGAGACCAAGAGTATTTGTCTTTAAACGTACAATATTTTTTTTAAACTTTTCTAAGGAAAATTGCACGTTCCTTGCAAGTTGAAAAATATATATAAACTACAAGATAAAAAGAAAAGAGTAAGATAATAGGACTAAAAGGATGATTTTGAAATCTCTCAAAGTCGCCAAAGATGATGACTTTACTCCTATAAAGAAGATAAGGGATGATTTGGCTAACCTAGTCCCACCGACATTTTTTTAATGTAATTTATAATGATAATTTAAAATTAGAGTCCAAAAACTAATACGTGAAAATCATGTTTGCCTTTTTTCTTTTTTTTTTTTATTGCATTCTAAAGTTAAAAATTGCTAAGAGGTGTAACTTGCAATGAAATATTGTTGAAGGAGATTGAGTATCATTTTATGAATATAAAGATAATCTGGATATATCACATATAACATGTGGAAATCACCTTTTTTTTTCGCTTTAACTTTAAAAACTATTTCAGGATAAAGCTTATAAGAAAATACTAGTCTAAATAAACTGGATCAGTTTTAAAATTTCCAATTGCTGCATGAGGGTCTTTGATAGGTACTGACAAAACTCTCTTTAGAATTTTTCTCAACTTCGGCAGTGACAGTTTCTACCCATAAGAATTCCCCTCAACATTTTCCTTAAAAATCTCTTTAATGACATTGACGATGATCCCTAAACTTAGACAGCGCCTCCCTGTGGACAACAATTATAGATTTGAGACACACTTTCATCTATTAAAGATGGCCCCTGTTTTTGTAGCCAATCAAGAGTCAGGTATAATATCTACTTGCATTTTCCTTATTAGCTCCACTCAATTGTTTTAAGATTTGATAAATGCTTCAGTCCGTAGGAGTGAGCCCCTTCATATGTTGTTGTTAGAAAACCGAAATCATGTAACAAATACACACACAACACAAAGATGCATATGGATTAGAAAGAAATGTAACCTTATACTTCTCAGTGTTCTTATCGTGTTTTGATTGCTTAATCCCTTCTTTTTCCTCACACATATGTCATCCATAAACTTAAGCAAGAGCTTTCCTTTGTTTAAATTTTCTCTCTTTTTTATTATCATTAAAAATACTAAGAATAAAAGTTGAGCAAGATATGTATTTCATGATGTTTCACTCACATGTGAGTCTATTATCACATTATTACACTTGATAATCCTTCATTTAGAATCATGAAAATTATTTAATGTTAAAACATAAAATTCTTTAAGGTCCCATGTTTTCAAAGATATATATTTGCATATTAAATAATATTGACATTTTGAAAAATAATTAGTGTTAGAGAAAAAAAAATTATTAGACGATAAGAAAAGTTGATAGCAATAATTCATAGAAGTTAAATGTGTGGGAAAATAAACATAAGAGGTAGACTAAAGAAAAGGAGGGTTGGTAGCTTTGATAGTTTAGAAATTAATTGAAATTAGTGGGGCAAGCTATAGAATAGATAAAAAGGAAAGGAAAGAAGAAAACAAAGAACAAGGGAACATAATACACAATTAATCACACAAGTTTACGTATTAGTCATTTATTAATTAATTACGTAAAGAGCTAATGAACAATTGTATTTAATTCAAATAAAAATATATAGATTTACATAGTACAATGTATTTTATAAAATAGTTACCCTATTTCTTGGTCATCTTTCCTCTCCATGGATGTGAAAAAGTAATAGCACATGGCAAAACAAATACAATTATAAAAGGAATCAAAACAATCGGTATATGACATGTTTCCAATTGAATAACTTTTAAAGGCTAATTAATCTACAAGAATACATACTCCTTAATGATGGAACTGAAGATGGATCCTGCTAAACATCAGCAACATTATTTGTTTAAGTGTCACTATTATCTGCACCTTATTGGTAATTCTGAACTTGATCCTAAACATCATGTTGAATATCACTTCCAACTTATACTGGCAATTGTCTCTGTCAATCATTTAAAGGACTTAAATTAATATTAACACCAATCGTAGAACCTTGTGATATATTCTTTTCATTATGACCAATATCTGTCATATTTTGATTCTAAAAAAATACAACATCACAACTCATGATTTTCTTCACACTTGGATCATAACACCTGTAGCCAAATTCATCATAACCATAACTAAGAAATATATATTCTTGTGTCTTGACATCTAACTTAGATCTCTCATCTTTTAGAATATAAACAAATGCTTTACAACTAAATACTCATAGATAGTTATAGGAAACATCCTTACCAAACCTAACTCTATCTAGCACATTACCATTTAAAGTAACAGTTAGAGATAAATTAATAACATGAGCTGTTATAAGTAATGTCTCATCCCAAAATGTCTTTGGCAGGTTAGCATTTGAAATCATACATATGACTCTCTCAACCAATGTCATGTTCATTCTTTCTACTATACTATTCAACTATGGTGTTTTTGAAGGTGCCTTCTGATGTCGAATATCATGTTGCCTACAATGCTCATCAAATGGTCCAATGTACTCACCACCATTGTCTAATCGAATGCATTTCAACTTCTTTCCAGTTTGCTTCTCTACTGAAACTTGTAACTACTTGAATACATTTAGTACTTAATCTTTTGACGACAAAACATAAACCTAAAGCTTTCTTAAGTAGTCATCAGTGAACGTCACAAAGTAGGATGCTCCACTAAGCATTCTCAGGTTAACTAGGCCACAAACATCCGAGTGTACTAACTCTAAGAAATATGATTTTCTTAAAGAATGGTAACTATAGAATGAAACTTTTTTCTATTTCCCAACTAAACAATGTACACACTTTTCTAGTTTTGCACTCTTAATCCTAGATAGCAAGTTATTCTTTGCCAACACATTCATGTCCTTCTCACTCATGTGACTTAACCTTTTATGCCATAAAATATTTGCATTCCCATCTTCCACTACATTACAAATGTTATTGGAAATCTTAGCCTGAAACAAATGTAAAGACGACTCTTTCTTACCTCTAGTCATAACTAATGAACCTTTAGTGAGTTTCCATTGTCCATTATTGAAGATATTACAAAAACTTTCATCATCAAGTTGTTTAGTAGAAATCAAATTTAAGCAAATTTCAAGTACATGTCTAACATTCTTCAAAACCAACTTGGATCCATTACGAGTCTCTAAGTATACATCTCCCATACCTGGAACTTTAGCCAAACAATCATTACCCATCTTCAATGTGCCAAAGTTTCCAAGAGTATGAGAAGTAAAGAACTCCTTCTTGGAAGTAATATGAAGAGAAACACCACTATCAATTACCCAACTTGTCTCATTACTTGCAAAATTCACATTATTATCATAGCACATGATAACAAGTTCATTGTAACCGCTGCAACTCGATCATCATCATTGTTATCCTTCTTTTCATTTCTACCTATACCATTCTATTTTTTAGCTGGAAGCAGTTTTTCTTAATAGGACCCATCTTGCCACAATGATGGCACTCTACATTTTTATGCTACGATCTAGACATACTTTGACTTTTGTTATTACCTCTAAGACCTTTACTTTGACTTCTCCCTCTGTTTTAAACAACCAAAGCTTCAAAATGAGACAAAGAATCCTGATTTTTTCTTCTCATCTCTTCATTCAAAATACTAGTCTTAGCAAAATCCATAGTAATAATACCATTGGGAGCAAAGTTACTCATTGATATACTAAATGTTTCCTAAGATTCTGGTAAAGTATCAAGTAACCAAAGTCCTTGTGCTTCAACTTCAAATTTCATATTCATGCCTGAAAGTTGATCTAACATTCCTAAAACTCATTTACGTGATTAGATATGGATTGCCCATTTTTGTATTTCAAGCTAATAAGTTGCTTCATCAAATATATATTATTGTTTCCAGTCTTTTGAGCATATAAGAATTTAAACTTGTTCCATAGAGTTCGAGCATGTGTTTTTTTACTGATGTGATTCAAAACATTCTCATCTACAAATTGTTGAATGAACCTATATACAATTTTATGCTCAAGAGTCTGATTGGCCTCACTCATGTTGTCTAGTCTTGTTTCATTAAACACTAGTAAATGCCAACACTTCACATAAAACAAATCTTCCATCTTACCCTTCCAAACATGATAATTTCTCCCATTCAAACTAATCATCCTATTAGTACTTAGTTCCATCATTCAATCAAATCCAAAAAAATAAAACAACCACAACTTAAGTTCTTGATACCACTATGATGGGAAAAAATATCTTATAAAGTTTTCCATTTTGATTAAACCTATGAGGAAATACTAAAACACCAACAATGTATTTGAATCACAAGTAAAATATGCAAATATCATAATCAACACAAGAGAATTTTTATGTGGAATAACTCCTCCAATGTGAAGGATAAAAACCATGGGACCAATCACGGAGTTCACCCAAATTTCACTATATAAATTGTTAAATTTACAACCTAATCAATTCCTTAACAATAGCAACATGACAAAGATTTACTGATTCAACAACAATAGAATCACCAATTAATAATAAAGAATAAGTTGTAAACATCAACTTAACCAAGAAAAGTTAGAAAAATATCACCCAAAGTTTTGACTAAGATATGCTGATTTAAAGAGCTCCAAATGACAATCCAACTGCTTATAATGAAGAACACCTAATTCCAAACCTGCTGATAAAAAATCAGCTCAATCGGACTACAGATTGACCTTGATCAATCGTTTGATCAACTGCTACATAGGGCTTCTAATTCCTGTAAAAATCTGTTCTTTTTCTTTTGTTTTGACAACCACACGCATCAAGAAAAAATCTATATTTTTCCTTTTAAACCTTAAGCCACATTATCCTAATAGGACCCAATAATAAGTCCCAAATATGGGCTAGACCAGCCTAACAGACAAATCTCACTTTAATACCCATAAGACAAATGGATCTTTATCAAAACTTCATTTGACACTAAATGAGCTCTAATAAGAAAAAAAGAAAAAGGACAATAATATATCATATTCCATATACTATTACCTAAATTTTAACGCAAAAATTAGCTTATAAATTTGGGAGACATTTTTAATTTTAAAATTTATTAAAAAATTATATATTTCTAATGTGGAATTTAAGTCCTCGACATTCTGTACACTAAACATAACTTTTATTTAAAATTGAATGATTTAGAATGGATGCTTATCAACTCAAGTTTTTTGCCAACAAAGGCAAAGTTTTGTGTGCCTTCAATAATCTAGTGGTCATATTTGAAGCATTGGTAGCATTACAACCCAAACATCAATACCAAACTTCTGCTATTAATATCAATTACAAGGATCTAATCCCTTTTTCTTTAAAAAAAAAAAACAGAAAAAAGAAGAAGACAATAGCAAAACAAATGGTATACTTGAAATTATAAATAAGCATAAAAGGATGCTTGGCATCTCATTGCAAAGGGCTTTGGTCCTAACTTGCAATTTGCATTGTTTCATCACTAATTTTCCCATGACATTTTCTATTATGATCTCATTAGCTTTACATGTTTTGATGTTGGTCAGTATTAGCCTCCAAGTTTGCTTTTAAGCATGATGCCATGGATCTAGTTAAAGGTCCTATATAGTCTCCCACGAAAAATATAATGGGGCTCAATGAGAACACCTAAACCAAAGAAGGATAAAAGGAGGCTTAAATTGGAACTCCTAAAGTAGAACTATATTCTAAAGCTAAAGTCAACAATTCAAACTACCTCTCTGAGATCATATATTTTTATAAGAAAGAAACCAAGAAACCCTAATGGGCTTGATAAAACTAACTTAACTAATTTTAGGATAGACTCATAAGCCTAGACTTATAACATGTTCACTTTGTGAGAAAGAATAATTAATGATTGATATTTACCTTGTATTTGTGGAGTTTTTTTGGGCAATCTTGTACATAGACTTTTCTTTTCTTTATTTTCCTATTGAAAACACCATACAATAAAAGTGGAAAATTACCTCATTAAGCATTGCCCAACTTTGTCATTAACTAGAAGTTATATCATTTGATTGATCTAAAGGACCAAATCATACATTCAATTCTAGTTATGAATGACTGATATGATAAAATTATGTTTAAATTTATCAACTTAACACTCAAATTGATTGGTGTATTAATACCTCTATTTTCTTTAAATAATCTAAACAATTAAGAAAAGATGTAATAAATAAATGATTGCATTTCAAAGTGAAAGGAAGATTCCCTAGGAATTTCTTATTCCCTTCTTAATTAGACATTTTTGTCTTTAATACAACACTGGGTTATGCATCTTCCAATTATCCATTCCCTTTGTCCATTTGTCCCATGTGCTTAAACAACATTTATGTGAGGATAGCAAACATCGGCTTGGAACATGGTTTCATCCATTGAAAATGATTGTTTCTTATATATGAAGGAATTGTTGCAGAAGTGACCCATCACATAAATATATAAACATATAGATCAAACCATAAACATACAAGAGACACAAGATTTAGGAGGTTTAGACCAACAATAAACAACTTAAGGAAAGACATGTTAAGGTCAGATATTACATATAGAACAAACATGATTAATAGATATGAACATCTATTGTAAGACTTCTTTGCAGTGAGATATGGAGTCTAACTTGGCGGATATTCACAATTGGCTAGAAGACTAGCTAGATGAGTTGGAGTTAGTGGTAAAGGTGCCATTCATGGAAGCTAGGAGATAGTTGTGATTATAGGAGCCATGGAGTTCATGAGATTTTGGCGATTCATAAAAGAGCTTGATTTAAGCCTGATTTCTTTGACCATTCAAAGATGATATACCTTTAGTTGGTTATCCCTTTTATCATATCAGAGATAAAGGAATAGCTTGAGGATCTAGGGGAGATACATATTTCCCATGAGTTAATGTGTTATTCAGTTGGGTATCCTTTCATTAGTAATGAAGGAAGAGCTCAAGAAGCTAGATAAGAGACGTCTTTAGATGCAACTTGAGAAGTTAAGGGAAATACACATTTCCAAGTGCAGTTGATGTGTTATTCAGTTGGGTATCCCTTCACCGGTGATGGAGGAATAGCTTAAAAAGCTAGAGAAGAGATGTCTTTAGATGTAGTTGATGTGCTAATCGGGATGTTGGATTAATTTTAAAAAGATGTTTCCTTAACTATTGGAAGGCTTAGAGATAATATATATAGCAAACCAACCTATTGTGCATGGTTGTTGCACTAATTTTAATTCAAAGGGAGAAATTGTTAGGATTAGAGTGAAATTAATAGGCCTAGATATATTCAATGTATGTTATAGGAATATTCTAAGAGTTATTCTCTTATCTAGTGATAAACATTCCTAGTGGTATTTAGTTAAGACTCATAGTAGTATCTAGTTAAGACTCCTTTTGGTGCTAGTATAAAAAGTAAAGACCACAAGAAAACCCTAAGGGCCAAAATAGAGAGGGTTATGCCTTATGAGAGTGGTAACTAGAGAATGCTACTTTGTGTAATAGCCCCAGGCTAAAAGAGAATCAAGTGAGCTACTATGAGTATTAAGAATAGCTATGTGAGAGCTATGTGTGTGAATCTTGTAATCCACACCTTTGTATTCTCATAAAGAAATTTAATAAGAAAAGAAAGAGCCGGTAGCTACGCCAATGACAGGGGACATAGGACATTGTGTTGGTTTAAACCTTTTAAATCTTGTGTCTCTTGTATGTTTATGATTTGATCTATGTGTCTATATATTTATATGATGGGTCACTTTTGCAACAAGAATCATGTTACATTATTTATTGTTTCTTAGGTCTTAGACATTGATCGAGATGAAAAATGTCATCTACTTAGTTTTTCAACTCATGAGCTTTTTGTCGTAGACTAAAGATGTATTTTCAAAATCTTCATATATATTTTTTTAATGTCATTGATGCCAACCCCATTGTTGCACTCGTTATGGGTTCCCATCTTCAACTATGTTCGGAGCACACGATGACCGAAGAGTCTTTGAGATAAGCTCAATGCAATGCTATTTCCATTTTAAAAAAAAATTAGAGGAGCATTCCTTGATTACTAGAAAAGCAAATTTCTGTTGTCGTGGGAAATCGTCTATATCTAAAGAATTCAAATGCTTCAAAGGCCCTATGGACTAGAATTTGCTCCTTTAGTTCAAACAAACTCCACTAGTGCATAAACCAGTAGGGGAAGCTGGATTGAAACTCCACATCAAAGTAGATTAGCTAAGAGGGCCTTTCGTGTTTGATTTGGTACGAAAATGCATAGTGCTAAGTTTGTGTTAAGATGTAGTGTGGTTAAAAGACAAAAATGGGGACTAAGAGTGTGTTTGTGTGTTTTTAGTGCAAAAGATCATATTGGAGGAAGTCATTAGTCATGTCAAATTCGCATATATCAAACGAGGGTGACATGCTGGAGTTGTTTTATATAGACCATCAAGAAGGCATAGAGTGCAAAGGTTCTCGTGTATCTTGAACTTCACAAACATTTATGTTTAAAAGTTAGGCAGTTGGTACCTTTGGCATTTAAGAAAACTGACCTTGTATGTTTAAGTTGGCTCTCTAGTTATTCTTTGTGAGGTTTTTTTTTTCCTCATGAAACTGATGGTTTGTAATATTTTGCAACTTGTTTCTGAACCTCCAAGTGTGTATTGTCGCATGCTTCTCTAGAACTTAATAAATACTTAGATAATCTGTTTTGGTATTTATCTGTTAGCTCATGTTAGTCATATATTCTTGTTAGAATCTTTTCTAACTACAGGTTGAAGGGGTTTATAGAGTGTGATAGTCTTTGAATCATCAGTATTATCAAATTGTTAGAAGCTTTCTTAATTATAAGTTAAGGAGTGTGACAATCTTTTCCTATCGGTCTGGGCACAACCCTAAAAGGTTATACCAAGTTGAGTAGGTTGTTAAAGATACAATCGTATTTGGTATTAATTCTTTTTCTATATAGCTCGATATACTTGCCATGTAGTATGATCCTATTAGGGAAATTACTTGTATGGTAAAGAATATTGTACAAACTATTACTTATATTATTTCCAAGTATGGATTGTCATTCTCTTATAAAAGGACAATCATATTGTACATTCAAACATAAGAAAGAAATACAAAAAATTCTCAAACTCTTATGCCTTCTTCTTTTTTCACACTTAATGACATGGTATCAAAAGCCTTCTGTTCTTGAATTTTTCAACTTCCATTCCTAATTTTTCCTGGCTCATTTGTCCTTTTTTTTTCCTCATGGCCGCTTAACCCGTCAATCTCTATTCCCAATCATTGAGGATGCCTTTCCAAACACCTCTCCCACGGCCTCCCCTATCAAACTGGGTTTGCTCTCTGGGTCATGCGGTAAACTTGCTCTCCTACTTATGTCCTTGGGTTTAGTCCCATCGACTCAATCCTTTTCGTGGGCCCTTCCTTTGGTCATTAACCATACCAGCTTATAAGTCTCAGCCTTGCTTGTTCCTTAATCTTGGCTAAGCTTGAGTTGGCCCACTGTCAACGACCCTACCCCATACCCACCTTACATGGGTTTGGGTCCCCCTCCTTACCCGACCCTCAACCTAGGTCACTTAACAGGTTAGGCACTTAACTTGAATACTTCAAGTTTAGGTCTAAACCCCTTTATGCCCTATTCTGTTGCCGTCCACCTTGATCTTGGCGACCCCTTCTACAAGGTTGCCTTCGATGACCCAAAATTGCACCTAATCACACAACCTTTGATTGGCACCACCAACTACACCATTTGGTCCCATGACCTCCGATGTGTTCTTATCACCAAAGACAAGGATGAATTCCTTGACGACTCTGTCCCTGTCCCAACCAACGCATGACTGACATGTCAGTGGTGTAAGTGCACGTAACTCATCTGTGCCTAGATCAGAAACACACTATCTTTGGACGTCGCTGCTTTGGTTTCGCTAATCAATGATGTCCACACCCTGTGGGACTTTCTTCACAAACTTTATGGGTGTTACAAATGGGTTTGCTATTTTCAAGTTGAGCAAGCCCTCAGTGAACTTAAGTAAGGCAACTTGGTAATTTTCATCTTCTACAATCATTTTCTTGCCCTTTGCAACGAACTTGACCACATCGAGACCTTGATTAATGCCCTTAATTTCATTCTCTGACAGCTCCACTAGATGAAGGAGAACCACTACATCACTCAATTCCTTTTATCCTCAATGAATCTTATGGTGCTTTTTGCTCCCAAATCCTTACAATGGAACCACAACAATCTTTTCGCTGCCTATTCTTCCTCACCATTCTAGAAGAAAACCAGCGGTTGGCCTTCGTCGAAAACCTTTAGATCGATGATAATGTCATCCTCTTCGCTTGTGTGATAGCTTCTCAACGAGCCATTGTAGCTTGTGGTGGTGGCGGTGGTAGCGATGGTAGTGGCGACAGCTTAGCGGCACTAATGCTTGGGTGGCATAATTAAGCGGCTTAGAGTTTTATGAGCTAGGATTGTGATATGGATCGGGCGGCTCCTATGCTAACCTTAAATTGGACGACTCTTATCTCACCCTAGGCACTCCTTCATTTGACAACTCCTACATGATTGCGCCTCCTACATTTGTACCTCAAATTGATAGCTCTAGTCATGTGAATGCTGCACCCACACATAAGGGATCCAAAGGCTTGCGATCGCGCCGATCCAATGGCTTAAACTCCTTCAGAGGCCGATCTAGCTAGTTATTTTGCAATCATTATAAACAGACCAATCATACCATTGAAAATTGTTAGAGATTGCATGGTAGACTTGTAGATCGGGATTCCAAGGACAAAGATGCCACTTCTAATGTCATCATCTCCCAAGACAAGTCCAATCAACCCTTTACTGAGGCCCAACTTTCCTAAATTTTAAATGTTTTCTAACAAATGGGGACTCATGACAAAATTGTTAGTTTTTTTAGGTACTTTTTTCTGCTTCATGACTCAATTTCTCCTCACGCATGGATTATTGATTCAGGTGCTAGTGATTATATTATTTACAATATTTTTTTTTTCAAAATCCATACTTCTTCACCTTCTTCCTTTGTTCATATTCCAAATAGGAATGTCACCTCTGCCACCAACATTGACAACTTCCACCTCAACCTCACTATCACCCTAAAAAATGTCTTGTTTGTTCTCAAATTTTACTTTATCCTTATCTCCATTTCTAAAGTTTGTGAATAGAATGCTTGTTGTGTCATCATGAATTCTGATTCTTGCTTTTTTCAAGCCCATTCAATTAGCAAATTGATGGACTTGGGTAGTGTTTCTCAAGGACTTTATTTTTGGCTTTCCTTTCTAAACAATTTTGATTTTTCTAAATGTAATTCCCTTCTTAAGGGCACTTGTTATAATGCCAACATTAATAACAATTTCCTTTTGCATCAACGCTTGGTCCACAATGCCTTATTTCCATACCTTACTTGTCCCATTCGCCCTTTCATGGAACAACCTCGCACTCCTTTTCCTTTCAATTTTTTCTCTCTCCATGCCTCATCGTGATGGTTCTTGGTTCTTCCTCACTCTCGTCAATGACTTCTTTTGTAGTACTTGGGTTTTTCTTATGCAATCCAAGTCCCAAGTCCTATCTCATCTCATTCATTTCTTTACCATTATCCAAACCCAATTCTACACCTTAGTTTAGCGAGTTCGTACAAATAATGCTCGTGACTTTTTTAACTCTTATTGCTTTTCTTTTTTCTTTTCTTGAATAATTTTACATGAGAGTTCTTGAACTTATAACCCTTGACAAAATGGGTTTGTTTAGCACAAACACTAACACCTTTTGGAGGTTGCTCGAGCCTTCATTTACCAAGCCTCCATCCCTAACACTTTTAAAGGCGATTGTGTGAACATTGCTGCTTACTTGATTAATCGCATGCCATCCTGAGTTCTTGGCAGAAAGGCCCTTTTTAAGCTATTATTTAGGAAACATCCTCAAACTAATCACCTCTGTGTTTTCTGTTGCCTTTGTTTGGCAGCCACTGTTAGCCCTTAGGAAAAGCTGAGTCTTTATGCCACTCGCTACATTTTCATGGGCTACCCTCCCTTATAGAAGGGGTTCCATGTATATGATCCATCTGTTGATCGGTTTTTTATCAGTTGCGATGTGGTTTTTTGTGAAGATGTTTTTCTTTTTTAGTCTTAATTATCTCCTGATGCCTCTATTGAGTTACTTGACAAGTGCCATTAGTTATTTGTTAAGGATGAGATAGGGTATCTTTTGCCTATGCTGGTTCTTGACTCTCATCCTATGAGCTCATCATTTTCATCTTCCTTGGATTCGCCTGATTCATCTGATGCCTCACTTGCTCTAACACCTCTTATTGCCACTTCATCTCTGGATTTGTAGCCCTTATCTCCGACATTGCCCACTATTTCCCCCATGCATGTTGTTAATGATTCCTTGGCGATTGTTCCCTATGTTGCTCCCCCCATGGACTCCTCCTTTAATCCTATTGCTCCTAGTCCTCTACTTGTGCCTCCTACTGTGGCTCCTTGCCACTCTAGACATGCCACTTGGCCCTCAATTTAGACCAAAGATTATGTTTGTTCTGGTGCGAATTCTCTTGGTACTTATTATCCTATTTCTTCCTATGTTAGCATGGCTCGGCTTTCCCTTAATCATTTATGTTGCATTAGCTGGATTTTTGTGGAAACAAAACCTTTTTCTTATCATGAGGTTGCTGAAATCCAAAGTGGCATTAAGCCATGGAGGATGAACTTCAAGCCCTTACGAAAAACTGTACTTGGGATGTTGTTTCTCGACTTTCACATCGTTGACCCATTGGTTCCAAATGGTTGTTTAAGGTCAAGCACAAGACTAATGGCTTGGTTGAATGTTACAAAACTTGCTTGGTGGCTAAAGGTTACACTTAGAAAGAAGGTTTTTGATTACCAAGATGCCTTCTCTCCTATGGTTAAAGAAGACACTATTTGATCTTTCCTTGCCGTAGTCGCTTTCATAGATTAGCCCTTCCATCAGATGGATGTTCATAACACCTTTTTTCATGGTGATTTAGATGAAGAAATCAACATGGACCTTCTTTCGAGTTTATGCAAACAAAGGGGAGTCTTAGGTATGTTGTTTTCATAAATTCCTTTATAGTCTCAAATAGACATCTCGCTAATGGTATGCAAAATTTACTTATGTCCTTCTTTCTATAAGCTTTCACAATCTCAACATGATTACTCATTATTCACTTGGTGTCATTGTTCTTCCTCTATCTGCCTCCTAATATATATGGATGATATTTTTATTATAGGAAGTCATCCCATAGTTGTTGACAATCTAAAACAACATTTGCACTCTACATTTCGCATTAAAGATTTAGGACCTCCCAAATACTATCTAGGGATTGAAATTGCTCACTCTCCCAAGGGAATCTGCCTTAGTCAGCACAAATTTGTTTTGAAAATCATCTCTGACATTGGTCTTTTTGGATGTAAACCAACAGTAATCCTTTTCTAGCAAAATTTAAGCCTTACAACGCTCGAGTATGATGTGAGAATTTTTCCTTTAGATGTGGATCCCCCACTAAAGGATATCTCTAGGTATCATAAATTAGTTGGAAAACTCATCTACCTCACCATGACAAGACCTGATATTTTTTATACTATCCAGATTCTTAGTTAATTCATGCAAGAACTGAAGCAATCTCACATGAATGTTGCCTTGAAGGTTGTCAAGTACTTGAAAAGATGTCTGGGTTTAGGAATTCTTTTGTTAAGAGAATGCAACATGTAGATGACAGCATATTGTGACACAAACTATGCTACATGCCTTATAAGCAGAAGATTGACTACTGGTTATTATATTAAACTGAAAAACTCCTTGCTATCCTGGAAGATAAAGAAACAATAAACCATTTCGCTATCATCTACCGAATCTGAATAAAGAGCCATGGCTAAGACTACTTGCAAAGTTATTTGGTTAAGAAGACTTCTTTAAGACCTTGGAGTTCATATAAAAGGTCCCATACTTTTATTTTGTGATAATGATGCAACTCTTAAACTAACTGCAAATCCTATGGTCACGAAAGAACCAAACACATTGAAATCAATTGCCATTTTACAAGAGACAAAATTCAAGAAGGAATCATTAAGACCAAGGAAATACGAATAATAGAACAACTTACAAACATTTTCACCAAAGTCCTATGGCAGAGACAACATGTGTATTTGTTAAACAAGCTTGGTGTGTTTGATATTTACAAGCCGCTCAAACCACCAACTTGAGGGGGAGTGTTGAAGATATAATTGTATATGATAGTAATTCTTTCTCTATATAGTTCGATATATTTGCCATATAGTGCGACCCTATAAGGGAAATTACTTATATGGTAGAGAATATTGTACAAATTATTACTTGTATTATTTCCAAGTATGGACCGTCCTTCTCTTATAAAATGATAGACATATTGTACATTTAAACATAAGAAAAGCAATAGATAAAATTCCCAAACTCTTATGCCTTCTTTACTCACACTTTGTGACATGGGTAGTATGGTTACGATTCTTCTTGGCACTAACGTACCTTAACCTTGACTTATCCCGAGTCAGATAGAACCAATTTATAAGAAAATTGATCTTTTCTCAAGTTTTTTTGGTTGTAAGTGTAATCGTTTTAGATAAAAGAAAAAATACCATCTACGAAAAAATATGCATCTTGTAATACTGATACTTTTCAGTTTTGATAAATGATTTTTTGTTTCCCGCTTGGAGTCCACGGGCTTCTTGCACATAACCTTTGTTCCCCTTTGATTTCGGTGGGACTTCTATATCACGTTTTTGGCATGCAACGGATTAGTCACATTCTTGAGTAGCTTGGCTAAAACAGGCAGCTGGATAAACTTGTCTAATTGGGCTAGAGGTAATGTCAACTTCTGGACTTGAGCCTCCGGCCCTGTGATTCGATGTATTTGTGGGAGGATGGCATCATATACAATGTCGTTATTAATTATTAAGTCCAGGTGCTTTTTAGAAGCCTTTGATTTGCTCGTGGGTATTGTTATTGTCATTCCTGCAAATAAAACGATGGCGAAAAAGCAGTTATTGTGAGAGATAAAATGGCCTTTCTCAAAACCTACATAAGTAATTTATCAAACTCCAGAAATTTCAATATTTTTAATATTCTTATGCTGTCAAATACAAATAAAAAATTATTTTTTATATCTAAATTTACAAAAGATAACAATTGTATTTTGTCATTTTATCCTAATTCTTGTATTATACATAATTTGACTATGAGCTGAATTTTGTTGAATGGACTAGTTGATCACACTACACGAGTTTAGAAGCTAGGGTTTCAGGTGTAGTTTCATAAATTAGGGATGGTAAAATGGTAAATTTCAAAAATAGAGGAAAAATTTACAAAAACTTGATTTCCACTTCAAACTCATTTTGACAATTAGGAAAAATTGTAGAAGCATTTATCTTGGAGAGGCAAACCTTGCTCTTGATACCATATAACAAAACATAAAAGAAAGTATAAAACATAAAAGAAAGAAAGCCAACAAGTAAAAAAATTCAAGTTTATTGATTTTGCTATGCTCTTAACTAAAAAATCTTAGGGTTGTATATACAAGCTTAGACCTAACTATATAAGAAAACAATTCTAATACAACTAGGAAACCTAATCCAATCATAAGGCTATATATGACAATGTATAATAATTGCATTATTTTCATTAACAACTAGAAATCCTACTTCGGAGATTAAAAAAAAAGGGGGAATAATAAAAAAGACTGGTTAGAACAAATGAAGAGGAAGTAGAAGAGACGAAATGGGGCTAAAATACATGATGTTCAGACGATCCAAAACGGCATGGAGCTCTTTGCCGTTTCTGTCCACCAAAAGCAAAAATCTAGGCTCATCGGTGGTGGGCTCACGCTTGTTTTGCGTTCCCGACCCCAAACACATATTGTGGATAAGCCTCTCTTTTCCGCTGCATCTGACCAATTTTTGATACAAGCGATCTATATTAATACTAATATTTGTAAAAAGCAGAGTCCCACTGCAACGGAGTCCCCTGCAAACAACCATATCGGCGGAGTTGCAAATATCTATTGCTGGAGAATGATTTTCATCAAGCTTTCTTTTGACCCATCATCCTGAATATCGGCGTAGTTGTCCCTCCAATCCTCGTCCTGGTAATATCTTTCTTCTATTTTGAAAAGGTGGGGAGAAAGACAGAGAAAGAATGTCTGTGTTATCGGCGAATTCTCATATTCTGTACAAGGAAGTTTTCCCGCGAGACCAACAACAGCAGTGCTTATTTAACAGTGGGAGCTTTTTGCTTTTGCAAAGAAGTCCTGGGTCTTGGGTCAATCGTAGAAACCGCGACTGTAAGAAGAATTTGAGAAGAGACATCAGAGTGGACGCGTTTTGGCCAGATTTGTCGAGGCCCACTTCGGTCGAGATGGAATCCATCAAAGACTCTGATCATCTTGATCAGATTCTGCTTCATGCAAAACAGCTCTCCCAGCCAATTCTCATTGACTGGTATATGTCTATCCCTCTCTCTCTCTATCTCTCTCTGTGGCTCTTAGCATGAGCAAACTTTTTGCACAATAGTTTCTTAGCTCTTTTCGCCTTAAAGTTGAGTTTGTAATAGAGACGGTGGAATAGCAGTTTTAGTAGTTGTCCCCTCGGCTGGTCGACTTTCAAACACCTGGGACTTACGCCGAGACTGTTAAAATCTCAGATATTGAATGTTGTTCATTAATGACTTGATGTTTTCCTGGTTTTGGTATTTGGATATTCTAGATTGATTGATTAGATTAAAAGATGGCAAAGACGCTTTCTATTTTCTTTATGCAGTCAAATTGCTCTTATTGATTGGTTTCCTAATAAGTCTTCCTCTTCTACCGAAATGATGATTTTGAAAGGTTGGCTTTTACTATTGTTGCCACGTACCTGCAGGATGGCTTCCTGGTGCCGGAAATGCATCTACTTGAAGCCTAAATTGGAGAAATTAGCTGCTGAGTATGATACCAAGTAATTTCTCTTCACTTTCTTCCCTCTGGCTCTGGGTGTGAAGCAAATATATCTGCATCACGTATTAATGGTTATTGGTTATTTTCTTGACCATCTGGCCATGATTCATAGTAGAAGCAGCATTGAATGCCAGGGTTGTTCACTCTTGGATAATATTCGGACCCCACATGAACCAAATTGCGAACCCACATCTAATTTCAGGCCCCAAATGTTCACGTTATAGGCAACTACTTTAGAAAGCTCGCGGTATTCCAGAATGTGCATATTTGAGCATTGGCAAAATTGACGTACTAGGAGTGAGTCAATATCCCAATTTGAAGTTTGCCAATAGTTTAGAGTTGTTAGAAAGTCATTTCTTCCTTAAAATCAGCTTATAAGAAAGAGATATGTATGTTATTTTGAAAATGTGTCTCAAGCAAGATTTAGGTCATGGAGGACAACGCACATTTTTATGTTTCATTGCAGCTAACATGGGCTACCGGCTTCTCCACGGAGTAATACATTCTCCTATAAACCACTTTGGTTTTAGGTTTTTCCCACAGTAGTTATCCATTTGAACTTCGGTTCGAAACCATGTAAAAAATTATTCTTTCTTTAAAACATGCTCATAAGGAGGTGACATATATTTCATTTTAATAGAGGGATTCCAAAACAAGGTTTAAACAGTATAGAATAACCCACATCATTCTTAACCAGGTGATCTAATTTCCTAGTTTATTAGTGTCTTACGGTTCGCAATGCACAAATACAAGGACAAACGAAGCTTTTGGTATTATCATCCACTAGCGTTTTCATGCTGAATTTTGTTTACACCGGTGATGAGAGTAGTGGAAACTCATGAAGCATTATGACTTGAAAACAGATCTCTTTTCGATATTCCTGGCATCAAGGAATGAGTTGTAAACACTTGCTTCAGTATACAGTCCTGTCATTCCTCCGTGTCCAAAATCTGGAGTTAGAGGTCACGAAGTTCTCCCTGTCTGCTTCCACTTTCTTGATTACACGTATCCTATTCGGAGTTGTCAACAAGATTATTACCGTTGAACCTAATCGCAGAATTTTCATTTCCGTTGAAGAAGTCGGGCACAAAATCCACTATTCTAGTTCCCATTAACTGTTTCTTTCCTTCTGCTCTGCATATAGGATGAAGTTTTATTACGTGGATGTCAATAAGGTACCTCAAGCTCTAGTGAAGCGTGGAAACATCTCTGTATGTATGACTAACACATCATTCTTTCATTCTCTTGATGTATCCTCTAACATATGTGTGTATCTCTTTATGAGATTCTGATGATGGTTTCTGTGTTCTCTTTGCTCAGAAGATGCCAACGATTCAGGTAAGTTCACCTTATATTTTGTTTTGTTGGTGGAGTTGGCTTAGTGAGAAAGATCCTAAGGGAAAGTTTCAAATGTATTACAGGTATGGAAAGATGGAGAGTTCAAGGCAGAAGTAATTGGAGGGCATAAGGCCTGGCTGGTGATTGATGAAGTGAGAGAGATGATTCAAAAGTTTATCTAAATATTCTTGGCACCTCTCTTTCCAAATTCTTGTACATAGTCTGTTTTTTCTGCTCTTATCGGGCAGTCGAGTGTATACTATATGATGCAGCCATATTACCTTCCAACTAATCCATACATTTTCTGCTGTGGGTGGATGAGCCAACAAAACGGGGTTTAGCACAGCCGGGCTAACCAAGGTTAGAATTGATAATATTTTAGTAAGAAAATAATAAACCGTCGCTTTGGCCGAGTGGTTAAGGCGTGTGCCTGCTAAGTACATGGGGTTTCCCCGCGAGAGTTCGAATCTCTCAGGCGACGTTTTTGTATTTTAGTTTTGTTGATGAAACCCCCAGACCATGACGGTGGTGCCTAGCTCCACCCAAAGAGTGATTGTTTGGAAGGCGTAACCACTAATTTTGGATTACTGTTAACAGGCATCACACGTAAACAGATTTAACCTCGCGATTACCTCAAGAAAACGTCAGCAGTTCTAAGATTTATTCCATAAACTGGGCATTAGCAAAAATAAACGAGGACAATACAATTATTACATCACAGGACGAAACAAACAGGAACAACTCAATATCAGATCAAACTGATTTTTTTTTTTTTTTTTATCAGCATTTTCAGGAAGACCGCGCTTTGCTGAAAATTAAAGATTAAGTGAATATTCATACCATTTGGCTTCTAAGAAAAAGCAAACCCAATCTACTCTGCCAAATAATCCCTCCTTCAGTCTCTATGACTACATTACTGGATTTAAAACCATAACAACCTGAGTCTAATTTCACTTCGGTTGCACCAAATTCATTGATGTAGCCAAGACAAACCACTTCCACCACGAGTTCTATATTAACCTCAACTGTTTTGTTGAATCTCTGCCTTGGTTTAACTCGCGTTTTTCTTCTTCTGCTACACCCGACCAAATCTACATTACTATTTCACGGATCTCCCTCCATTAGAGACATAACATCCAGGTACACACGATGCAAACGAAAGAAGAGAAACAAGTTCAGAATATAAAATCAAGGAATATACGCATATATCCTATCTAAACCACTGAAGCAGCCCCGCGAGTAGGAACTCTGAGACGCAAAATGTTGTCACAAGTGCCCTAAAAAGTTTCCCCATCAACACTTGCACCAAAAGGACTTTGATATAGTCATCCCAGCTACTAGGCAAAAATTCATAATTTATTGCCACATGAAGAGTTCTAAAACACATTTACCCCCGACAATCAGCCATACTAAAAACCCAACTGCCTTAGTAGAAATCTTTTTGGAAGAAACAACAAGGTTGCTTGATAGAAATCCCGACAGAGATCCTTTTCTTCGGGCAAAAGACTTTCCAGTTATCTTCATCTCAACACAATATCCGCCTTGGAAACAGCAGCAACACCTACAATCAACCGTAGTTTGTGTAGACCGATTGGCCACTTAACCAGGGTGATCGTACAAAGTCCATAAGATCTTTCTGATTTTACCAAGCAAATCTAAGATTCGAAATCTCATCAAAACCTAATCTCAAGATTGAGCTCAAGCTCTGCTGCCAGTGTGAAGGGCTTTAACACAGGCCTAAAGAATTTTTTTTTAATGATAAATAAAGAAACCAGATACCTAACTTCAGGTATACCATCTATTAATATCGATCACTTAGTCCTAGAATTGCTCAACAACGCTGATAGCAATGACCAGAACCACAAGCGATTTAATATGTAACACAAACATACGAGGCAGAGAGGAACAGTAGAGCAACAAAGTTTTAGCAGAAGCAGATTCTTAAAAAGACCCTTCTCTCCCATTGACATCCATTTTCTAATTCCAGGATTGAATTTTTGATACTGAAAGAAATGGTCGATAGTACAGTTCAGAAGACAGTTTAGACACAAACCAGCCTATTTATCCAAACATTTTCAGTCATACTTCATTGCTGAAAAAGAGAGAATAAAACGTTACAGCCGAACCACATTTTCTCAAAAAGCTCATATACCAAAACCAAAAACTGCCCGTATCTTATTGAAAACAAGATCCCGCCATCCCCTCTCGGTGTTCTCCACCACAGTCGAATTTCCATATCTGCAACCCAAAACAAATCCAACACACAAGACAATCAGCTCACATTCCGAGAAAACGGAAAAGCTCCTACACACCCCCAGCAGTGAAAAGTAAAAATCAAAGAAACCCATCACCAAAACCCACCTGTCTTCCTCAGGAATATCATTATGCGTCAGCTTGACAATGGTAACCCCAGGTTCCGGCTCATCCAAAGTCATTCTGACCTGCAAACATTCAAAAAAATTCAGAGTTAGTAAACCAATTATCATCAATCAATCACAACCTAATAAAACCAAAACTCACCGTCGAATGAATGCCGTCGGGCCAGTTCCCGAACCTCCACTTCTGCACAATCAATTTTCCCTCCTCCAACTCCACATTGGTCCCAGTCACGGAGCCGTCGAAGATACTAAACTCGCCACCCACCTCCTTGCTAATTCTCGCATTGCTCTGCGTGAAACCCTTCCATCGATTCTCATCCATCAAAATCTCAAACAAATGCCCCGCTCTACAGCTAAACTTCTCCGTCAAAGTTATCGTCTTCAAACCCTTCTTCTTCGCCTCCTTCTTCTCCACCACTGGCTCCTTCGGCTTCGCCGTCGAAGTCGCCGGCTGAGCCTTGGGCGTTAGCTTCTTGAGATCCAACTCATCCTTGGCAGGCCCACCTTTAGCCATGCTCTGCACATAGACCCTGACCTTCTCCAAGATCAAGGGCTTCCCTTTGGCCAGCATAGCCTCCTTTAGCCTCTTCCCAATGGGTCCCTCGTCCTTGACCGAGACCTTCAGCTCCGGGTCTTCGTCGGCGTTCTCGTCGGAGATATAAGGGATCTCGACCAGCCCGTCGGCCTTAAGCAAGGACTTGCCATCGGCGTCCTTAGCCTCACCCTCCCAGGCGAGGGTGAGACTGATCTCGTAGCCGGGGATGATCTTACCCTTGCGCACGTTAACGTAGGCCTCGCCGTCGACCTTTTCGATCTTCTTGGTCTTGATATAAAAGTTTCCCTCGCCGTCAAGAACAGTAAGCTCCGAGAGTAGCTTGGAGAGGAGGTTCCTTGACCACTCGAGGCAGTCGGTCTCAGCCCAGTGCCAGTTGTGGACGTTCGCGCCGTCAGGCCTGTCCTCCACGATCCATCGCTTGTCGCCCTCGCCGTACTTGGCCATTGCCCAATGCCACGAAACCCCAAAAAAGCACCCGAGACTGAAAAGCGAACCCCGAGAGGGCGTGTTTGCGCGTGTATCTTGCAAGAGAAGAGAAGAGAGATTGGAAGAGTGAGGAAAAGTGGGAGCCAAAAATAGTGGTGGGAACCTGTCTGGAGGGTTCCGGGCTTGGAAGCGTCTAGAACAGGATCGAGTTTGCCGAAACACTTTCGAAGGCTCTAGACTCTTATCTTTGTTTGAGACTCCGCAGCTTCGCGGATTTGGAACGGCAGGCCCTATCTCCCCTTCTAGGTGATTCTCACTCAGGTGGGCTCTAGAGTTTCTAGTCATGAAAACCCCCTTTTTGTGCTTGGACTTTGGGCTTATTCAGGACCATTTCTTGCCATGGCCTATTTGAGATGACGGACAGACTTAGAATTCCTTACCCTTTGTAACTCCTTAGAGAAAGAAGTCCCTCCCACGCCTCAAGCGGTGCCATTTCGAAGGGGCGACTAGGACACCGGATGCCATCTATCAACAAATCCCCGCCAAAATTAAGAACTACTTTTCGTTCCTCAGTCAACAGCTCCACTTTGCTTCCACGGCCCCGGAATGACCAAAACGCAGCGTTTCAAGCGCGTGGAGAAACGTGAGCGGCGGATTTCGACGATGATCGAAGCCGAGGACGACGACGTCGACCATGGAACCCGGCCGCCTCGCCGCTCCAAAACCTTGACCGTTCGGGCCAAACCCAAGTTGAACACGGTTGCAATGCCAGACACGTCTTTTAGCGGAATGACAATACTTTCCCCGGACTTCTGTCTGATCGACGCTCTTGATCTGGCGCCACGTTTGCTCGGCAAGCATCTTAGGAGGGACGACGTTGTTCTTCGGATCACCGAGGTGATTTTCATTGCTTGAGCTGTCTTGTAATCTGAGCTTCAGCAGATTGAAGTGAATACGAGTGTGACATATATTCGATTTTAGAGACCTTAGCAAAACAAATAAATGACAGGTCGAAGCTTACAGGCCAAACGATTCGGCATGTCACGGTCGATTTGGAATTACAGCGAGAACAGCCCCAGTTGTAAGAACTCGCTTCCCTGAACATTTTGCGTTGCCTAACAATTCCAATCTCCTTTTTTAATTTAATTCCTGTAAACTGTGATTTGTGTTCATAGTTTGGACGGGGGGGGCATGCATATGTGTACCTATGTTATGGTCTCCATTCAATGCTCAATGTTGTGGCTGACAAGGAAGGAGTTGGGGCTGCTGTCTTAATACGTTCTTGTGCTCCAGTTAGTGGTAAGTTTTTCCTTTTCTTTTTTTCAAGGCTGTGCTTATTGTAGATTTATTGTTAATTGGCTAGGTTTTGCGCTTGTACTGTAGTAATTACCTTGTTCTGTTACCGCTAGTAGTATTTACACAACTTAAGGCGGTTGCTTCTATGGTAGATTAAGGTTATGCCCTCCTTTCGTTCACCCCTTATGACAAATCCACAACCCACCAATGGAATTAGGAAACTGTTAGGGAGTTGGACACCAAGGAGATTGTCAACTAGGTAAGCAGATCATGAACCGTGTGGGAGTTCAGCATAAAGCCTGGTCCAGATAACACTTGTTTTGGAAATGAAACGATTCGGAAAAAATTTAAACTAAGAAAATGATCTTTGTGTTATGACTCTGCTTTAATACAAACTTTAAATTCTCTGGGGTAAGGTTACCATGTTAACCACTCATTTTGTTGTTATTACTCAATGTGAGGTTCCATCACATTCAAAACTCTTAACAAAATATTGATAATAGAACTAAATTGATAAGTTATGTGCCTGAAGAAGTACCTTAAAAGAGAGATTGTTTTGAAGTATGGTTGGGGTACTAATAGGGGAAGATTTGTTAACCACATAAAGTTACCAAATTGATCAAGATGTTTTCCCGCATAAAATTTAAATGGTAGGCAAGAATGTTACCACCTGAATTTTAATTGAAGCTTGAACTTTTGGCATAAGATTGGGATATCAGAATTTCATAAAGAAGGACAGAGCAAAACATTTATTGATAGAATGGTTACTTAAGTTTCAGCTGTTAGCACCTTTCTCCTTTTTATACCTTGGTTGTACATTGCATAAACTTGTACAAGGAATTTTTGTCCCATATGTGGGCTACCTCTTGTAAGAGATCTTTGTTCTACCTCTAAAAGGGTATCTCTATCATTGCTAAAAAAACACTCAGGATTGGACACCATTCAGCAGCGTCGAGGTCAGATAACTAATAAGCCTGTTCTTCTTACTGGGCCTGGAAAGGTCAGCATTTTTCCCTACGCCCATTTCTTTTTAGTTAATGTTGTGTTTGTATATTTTGTTTAACAGGTACAAGTTTAATAATCTAGTCTTTTCCTTTACCTTGTGGCTGAGTCCGCGGAGTATTGTTAAATATATCTAGTTGTCATTAAATGTGTGCAGAATCTGCCAATTTACTTTTTATAGTTATTGGTAGATAAAGTGTCTTATTAAGGAGGGAAATTATTTTAATTGTTACTCTCCTGTTTACAAGATTAAAACAATTTGATTCTGCATAGCTATTCTTATTGTTGACTTTTCTTTTTCAGTAAAGATGGTGTATTCAATCAATGTTTACAGTTATGCCTATGACACAATCATATGTAATGAGTTTGCCAAATGTTTTTCTGTAATAGATGAGGCAAAAAGGCTGGAAAGTTTGGCTGAGAAACAAAACTGAGGAAATTATTATTATTATTTTTTTATGGTACACCAAAAAAGTAACAACAAAAGTAAGAACTGGGGAGGGATCCATAACAGGGGACGTTATGTGAATTATCTGAAGAATTACAATGTTTTTCAGAACACAAAGTGTGAGATTAAGACTGATCTCTTTATTTGGGTTGTGATTGACCTAATATTGCTGACTGAGGAAAGATACCATCCCAGAAGATTCCAATTTGGTGGACTGTTTATAAGCTTCTTTAATTCCTTTACGCTGTACTTCTGCTAATCAAGTGATTCTGAACCTTCTGCTTGAACACCTAAAGTATTATTATATTCACCATCTTCTTAAAGTTAATAGATTATGGTTATAAGCTTCTTTATCTTTTTTATGTTATACTTTTATTAATCAAGTGGTTTTGGCCCTTTTGCTTGGAACATCTAATATATTATTCTCACCATCTTATTTGAACTGAATAGATTATATAGTTTAAGTAGTTCTAAGCTGCTAAAGTTACCTTGCTTCAGATTTGTATCTGAGATTTATAAATTTAGTTATCAAAATGTATGAAATTGTTGCATGTAACTCACATAAAAACTGTGAATAACATAACTACATTTTTGAAGTTGTTTGGCACTCCTGACATGTTTTGGAAAACCAATAATGGATGGAAGACATCTTCTTCATGGTCGCTGAATTAGTTTTGATAACATTTCACATTGCCTGAAATTTATTTTTCCCCATATTTAGATTGGTCAAGCACTGGGTCTTTCAACAGAATGGTCAAACCATTGCCTCTATACTCCGGGTAAGCTCACCAATTCTACCTTCTGAGCTTTGAACTTGATTAGTGGATTTCATGGAGACCTGAAAGGAGTAAAGGGTGCGGTGCAGGTGGTTTAGAACTCTTAGATGGTCCAGAGCCTGAAAAGATACTGGTAGGTCCACGTGTTGGTATTGAATATGCTTTGCCTGAGCATGTCAGTGCTCTGTGGAGGTTTGCTATTGCGGGTACCCCTTGGATAAGTGCTCCTAAAAACACCCTGAGGCCGTCCTGATGACTAGAGACCTCATCTTGTGAGGATGAAAGATGTTAAACCGACTGATATTTGAATCAGAGAAAGATGTAGCTCCAGAGGAATCAGAATTGCATGCTCTTTCTATCGTCTTTGTGTTCCAAGTTCCATGCTTTTATACGGCCCTTTTTTTCACATATGTTGCTTTAAAGGGAAATCTCTGTAAGATGCATCGGGTGTTTTGAAGCTTAGCTAAGTCAAAGTCCAAGTTTGATGCCGGAAGAATGTTGTTCATTGTTAAACATATTCTTTTTTGGCACGTCTATGTGAAACTATTTCACTTTCTTGCAAATCAATTAAAACTGATTAGAGTAATCGCTCCTCAACTAATAGTAAAACTGTTAAAAGAATTACAGGAGAGTGACTACAAAGATGTTTACATTGTTACCCTCTCGCTCCTCTGTTTCTGTTCCCGTCAGGCTCCCAACATGTAATCCCCAAGCTCTTCTGGATAACTCCCTCAGACTAAAGGAAATACATGAACAAACATAGGCTCAAAATGAAGGAAAAATATACTTCTGTATAAGAGAGGAAGAGTCAATTTGAAAAACAGGGCGCCGATACTTCAAACAAAACTAGGTGAGAAGATTCAATTTGAAAACTAACCAGGTTGAGGTGGGTTGTATTTCCAGGGGTAGAGACGTATATGCAGGTTGGATGGGTATATAACATATTACAACGATCTAAAGATTATTAGCTGAGGACACCAGAAACTCTTTCCAAATTCACCATATAGTTTGGCCAACAAAGGTCAACATATGCAGGTTCCACATAAACATATACGAAGGGACTTGCACTAGCAAAGCCTTGACCAACAATATCTAAAAGAATAATTATATTTCCCATCAACCAATTCTTTTTAATGACGACAAGGTAATTAATCTACAAGGCGTAGAACATAGAAAGCAATTAACACCTCTGCCACTCTGCCACTCTGCCACTCTGCCACTGCCACTCCAAATCAAAGTTTATTCCCCTCCCTTAATACAAAAGCAGGCAAAAACTTGCATAATCTTTCCATTTCTTCATACATTGAGAAATCCATGGATCCACCTCCACGACGAGACAGATGTGGCAAGCACAAAGGTTATGCCACAACACAAAAATCTTAAGGCACGAGAAGAAAAATTAGCTGAACGAAGTGAAGGCAGATGAAAAACATATCACACATTGCTTATCAGCCAAAGGAAATATTATGATACAAGTGTCCAAGCTCCAGATGGACAACTTGCAGAAGCCACAAGAAATCACCAAATACAAATCACCCAGATATCAAATCTAAAACCTTTACGCCACGACATTTCACACCCTGAACTATAAACCTTCAAGTCAATCTATCTTCCACACAAGCCATCAGAAGAAGCAATCAACATCTGGGAATGAAGAAAAACAAGTGTCAGAACCTGTAAAAAATTCTGAACCATTACCGCAATATCAAATATAAAATGGAACTACAAGTTCTCATACCTAAGTTTAACCAATTAGATATGAATTTGCATGTCCTGAGGTCACCAGGCCCCTGCATGATTCTTCAGTTATATGGCCAGCGGCAGTTAGCGAATTGAAGAAATTTCTTCATGTGTTGATTGTAGAAATTCTCCGTGAGCAATGTGTCCACTTCTTTATTATAAACTAGGAGTAGACCTGCTATAAAATTCGGTGAACTCAAGCCGGAAGAGAAGGAACTTCAGATCAACATGTTGCTGCACGGGCAACTGAGAAAGGAAGCCCTCGAGCAGTGATGAATATTCCTTTGCTATTGCATCCAAATCTTGTGCCATATTTCGAAGAAATTCACCAGCAAATTGTACAAGGGCTTTCCTGCCATCACCTGTCCAGGACCCTGGCTCTGACACTTTATCACTTAATTGCCTCTGTGATTTCTTCTTATCTCGAGAAGGTAAAGAGGATTCCATAGTTCTGCAGCAAAAACAAGAAATCCGACATATACTAGCCTAGTTAAATGGAATTCTTACAATAGTATAGAATATTCCATGTTACAAGAAAATCACACAAAAAGATCGATACCTTGCTTGCAACTCGTGAATCCCTTCATATAATCGATCGACATGACTTCGGAATCGCAATATGAGATCAAACAGGACAAAGAGTGACGTACAAAGAGTCTGGGAACGGTCCCCAAGAAGGGATTTCTCAACAACTGAATGGAGATACTTCTCATGTGCAGCAAGTAGATCATCAAGATCCTTTGCTACTTCCATTTCACTCAAAAAATTTGACCATGACACCTCCAAGACTTCAAACATAATATAATACTGCAAATTTGTAACAAAATGATTCATGTCATCCCAAAGAACCTGGCATCGCCTCAATGTAGAAAGCAACTGCAACTTAACAGCACGTTGCAGCTTAGTGAAGGAATGAGAAGTAATACAGTTTGGTTTCATCGTCTTCCAGGCACCAATAAGTGCATGCTCCACCCGCCTAAGCTTCCACAGGAAATTAAAAATTCTTAAATACCTAGCCATCACAGACTCTGTGAACACAGTATCCAGCGGAACTCTTGCATCATATTCCAATGAGAATACGTCCCAGCCTCTATCTCCAGATCCATGTGGCATCATCTTAACCCTCAATCGATCCAGTATATCAGGATCGTCATACTGAGCATTAGAAGACCGTACTGCAGTTTCTAGCAAGCCGGCAAGTTTGAAAGTGCTAATGGTGTTAGCAGGCTCTGAAAGCTCTGGCCCAACAATATCCATTAGATACTGAACAAAATCACCTTGTCCAAGCAGTAAATACCGCTTAATAGCTAGACAGTGTTCTTTGAACTTATACTGCTTGTGCATTACATCCAACAAATGCTTATCAATCCTCTTTGCTGCTTCGTCGACCAGAGACTCAAGGGCATCAGTTTCACCATAACCCAGGCCCCCTCTTCTAGTAGTCGTCCCAGTGGCAGCAGCGGCTTCTGTTGCGGCATCAGCCCAACCACGATCCTCACAACAGACGCGAAGAAAATTAATGGACTTACCAGTTCTTAAGATGCGCTGAGCAAGAGATTGCGAAATAAAAGAGGGAAGCATCCCAGCGTGGAGCCTGTAACCATCTCTCCAAAGTGACTCGGCTTTTACTGGCTGACCCACAACAAAAAATTCAGCAAAAATATCTTCCAACTCCCCTTCCAAGACCCAACTCCTCACCATCTCAAAAAGTGGAGAACAAACGCGTCGGAGCAAACGTCTCATGAACTCGTGCACCAGTGGATCGCCGTGCTGAGCATGTAAATGAATAGCCCCAGCCATTGCCCCACCCCTTAGAACTCTACACTTATCAACCAGAACAGCCATTAGCCTCATTTTCACCATCGGCTCCGCAAACCATACGGACAATCTCCTCAATGACAGATAATTTTCTGAGCTCACTTTCTCTGAAACCAATGGAATAGGATTCATCGATTGCGCTTCGAGCAATGCCAACAACTTATAGTACTCTGAAAGCTCGTCTTGCAATGCCGCACAAAAGGCCTGCCCGACAGTTCCTACGTCCTCAGCCGGAAACCGATCCATACTCTCGGAGATATACCCTTTGACCTTCCTAAACAACCACCCCAATTCACAGAGCTTCCGGACCATAATCCGGGTCGCTCTCGGAACCTTAACCATATCCGGTATAACATACCCATCGGCATTTTTATCGAAACGCACATACCTTCCATCAATTCCCTGACAAGCATACAACACATCTCTCACCAATATCTCCTCGCAAACCTCATTCTCTTCTTTAATCAAGTTCACAAACTCCCTGAACGCAATCTCGCGCCGATTTTCTGGGTCCTTAGAGACCAATAAAACCCCATTTCTCCAACCCTTTTCTTTGTTCCCTAAACCACGCCCCGAGTCCTGACGCGATTCGGCGTCGTTGAACGCCAAATTGGGCAGCAAAGCCGAAGAATCCAACTGGGTTCTGGCGGCTTTTCGGTCCTCAGCTATGATTTTAAGCAGATAAAGGACGGCCCACTTGTTATTGACGCTACCAGGACCGGTTTTGGAGGCGAATTTGGAGTAAAACTCCGCGAGAGAGAGGGCTTCGGAGGACTTACCTTGAGTGGCGAGGCGGCGCTTGATAGACTCGGCGATGGCGGCAGCGTCGGGTGCCACGGAAGGCGTCATTCGGCTGGAGAGGATGCGAAACGCGTAGCGCAGAGAGTTGTGGAACTCCGGGGAATTTGGGTCTACGGGGTGCGAATCAGACTTGGGGTTCTGGGAAAGTAAGCGTAGGACTAACTCTCTGATCAGATCTGAGACCTTCTGTTGGTCTTCTTCTTCCATTGCTCCCGAACTTCACACACACACAGACACACAGAGAGCGAGTTTTGTTTGAAGGCAGAGGAGGGGAGTTGTGTCTTTTGCTAGAACGCGTGTTGTAGAAGGGGGACTCTCTGAAGAGATTTTAGGCGTTTGGAGACTACTCTACTCTATGGGCGCGCGGAAATTTGGCAGACACCTTTTTGAAACTTGAAAGACCATCGCAGCTTTCTGCAATTTTCGTTTGATTATCATTTATTAACCATATCACTGCATTTTCTACCATCCATCAGAAAATCTTTCACAACTTGATTCAAACACAAACTTGATGTATCAACTCTGTAGAGAGTTGTACTATTATATATAAAAACTTCAAAAAAATCCCATGTTTACTTCGATGTCGAGATATCACCTCACTTGCGCGAGTTAATACAATCCAAAGGGGATATATTACCACCTCTCTTGCGCAAGTTAGTACAATCCAAAGGGATATTAAAATGAATGGAATTGGGGACATGGACGCAACGCCTTCTCTCGCTGTCTTTTCTCTTCGCGGCTGGATTCCGTGACCTTCGCCGGCTAGGTACATTGGCAGTAGGTTAACTTAGCCAAGTAGTTCCTTGCAGCCCAAGAGGAATCCACTGCTTATTCAGTCCACAACTCCAACGCTGAAACCTGGCCCAGTACTTTGGAAGCTATAAATATCTCCAAAACCATGATGATAATAAAGTTTCATGATTCTTTTATAATAAAAATAGGGCTTTTATAATTTATTTAATAATAAAATTGCACATGATAATCATCCTTAAAAAAAAAAATGAATTGGATATAACTTAACCAATTACAATATTGGCCAGAATAAATATACTTCATGGTGCATTTAAACTTAGTTGAGTTATGGAGTTCGTAATGACGACAAGATTTAATGTTCAACGTTGTTTGTTCCGATCGGAACAAAGAGGTGCAGAATATTTTTGGCTCTTTAGCACCACAACTAAGTAAGTTGTTTGTTCCGATCTTTGTTATTTTAGTTATAATAGCGAATAATATTTAAAACCGGATTCCATTTTCTAACTACCAGTTGTTCCGATCAAAACTTGACACCTAGACCTAGTGGTCCTTCTTAATCCAATTTTATAATTTCGTTTTCTCATTTGTCTCTTACGTGCAAGTGGGCCTGCATATGCCGATTGGAAAAGTTAGAAAAAGAAGGTTCCCTGCATAGAGAAGATAAGATGGTTGGAAGATACAGTAAAGAAAATGCCAGTTGGTGTGGCAAAAAGCGATACCTTTGCACATGACACCATAGATGGTTGAGATAAGATTTGGGTTGGTAAAGTTGATTACCCCAAAACAATATACAACGTAATATCCTATTCACAAAGGCTTTAAGTATATATATATATATATATATATATATATATATATATATATATATATATATATATTTCAGTTCAGTTCATCTGACAGTCCACAAATATGGAACCTGATTCTCTTTATGTCAAATGAAGTTAGTCCACATATGCTTGGCCGATGTATGTACACAAAAGATACTTAATTATTCCAAGAGTTTGCTTGGCAGGAAAGAAAAGGGGTTTGAGAATTAATTTCTTTCAACCTAAGTATATCCCTAAAATGCCCTAAAATGCAAAGGTTATCGAAAGAGACAATGTAAAAAAAAATGCGGAGAAAATCAATCTCGGTACAGTTTAGTTTAAAACACAGAATTCCACAGAAAAGGTAGATGTGACAAAAGGAGGGGATGATTGACCGCTGAGGAACTGGCTCCGCAATCAAATAGTCGGAGAGTAACTAGGATGAAGCTGTACTCATCCTGTTCTAATGTGGTCTGGTGGGTTGGTCGATGGACAGTGTTAGTATACGGAGAGGACATTTTTCCTTTACAGAAAGGACAATGCGTGCGCCGATGAGAAAATTGTTTGGCTTCTAGTACAAACAGCACTTAATTTTCGTAAAAGATGGGTTGCGTTGTTGTTGTAAGGTTGTCTCTTTTGTTCCCCCTATCGAATACTCAAAAAGAAAAATAAAGAAAAAAAAAAGAAAAAAAAAAGAAAAAGAAAATAAAGGCAGACAGAAGAGAGAGCAGCAAGTTTCCCTAGCAGAAACCGAAAGGTGGGGTAAATGTTCACATTCTTTTAGACGCCAAACCTGCGTTCGGGTACGTCAACGTAGCAGAGGGTGGCAGCGAGTTGTCGTTCTACCCGACAAGCGAGAGTGCAGCGTTTCATCCCCGTTCTAGAAATCAAACGTCAACGGTCTGTAGAAAGTTAAAAAAAAAAAAAAAAAAACCGAAAATAAAAAAGAATCGAAATTTCAAACATTGCGTGCGGGTGGACTCACCGATACGTGGTCGTGAACCGTGTCCTTATGCCATAAAAGACAAAACAAACTGTGGAGAACCAAAAGATAGATAATTAGTTTCTGTTTTTTTTTTTTTTTTGGTTTCTCCAAGCGCATAAATCAAAAACACAGAAGACAAATACTCTTTGATCGTCGGCACCAATAGAAACAAGACGGCTTTTTGGTTCAGGGATTTCCAGATTTGGGTGATACGCGTGAGTTCCGGAACTCCTGCCACTGTTTTGTTTTTCTTCTTGTTTCCGTTTTCGGTCTGAGAATTTCGTTTTCTTTTGGGTCCCTGATTCTGAGCGAAATCGATACTTTAAGGATTGATTCGATCGTCTGCAGAGTCATTGGCTTGTAAGTCACAACTGGTTATTTGTTACTTTTCTCTTTTTGGTTTGTGCTTCGTTGTATATGTTGTGGGTTTGTTTGTCTCTGGGTTGGCAATGATTTTTCGATTGTTTAAATGGATTTTGTTTTGCTCGTTCTAGCCGCAGATTTTATCGCATTGTTGATTTTTGTTAGTGGGAAAGGTAGTATTTGTCCAGACACAGCTTTAAGTTTGATGTTAATCGATTAGGTCGGTGGATATTTGAATCGGGATCTTTCGTGGTTTTAGTGTTCTTGTACCGAATCTCGATTGATTGGTGGCCGGTTTAAGTGGGGAAGGCAGTTTTTTCCAAGTTAAAGTTTGGATTTCTTGGAGAAGTGGTTCTCTTAGTGCATTTTGAAATGGGTACCTGTGGTGGTTTCTTATCTTGGCCGCTTTGATGGCTGATTTAAATGGAGTGGGATTGCTTTTCGCAGAATTCAGTCTGGGATTTGGTCGAACATGCCCTGTTTGTTGGATTTATAACATTAAGATATGTTTTGTTCGGTTGCTATGACCATAGATTTTGATTGCTTAACGATTTATGTAAATGGATGTGTTTTTGTTCTCAAGACCCACTCTGATTCTATTCCCGTTCTTACCCAGTGAGAGATTTGGTTGAATGAGTTCTGGTAGATGATTTCTATGATTTTTTTTTGTTTTTTGGTTTATGTGTTTACTTGCTGGGTTCATCGTTTACATTTGCTGTGATGTGTTAAGTTGAAAGTCTCTTAATTTGGGTATTTTGTTTGTTTGACAAAAAATTTATTTGTTCTCTGCTTTTCTTATTTTTTGTTAAAGGTGCACAAGGGCAAATGCCATTGCTTATATGTTCACCTCTGCTTCTCATTTCTTGACTGTTTTACACCTATTTTCCATTGGGAGAATTTTTAACATTATTTTACTTGGGAATACAAATGAAGAGATGAGACCTAACGGGGTTGAAAAGGCAAAAAGTATCTTGCAATACTAACTTCTGAATGTCAAGTTACAATCCTTTGTTGTGAGATAGGCAACTATTATATAATTTGTAGATTGTCTGCCCTCGCAGTGCAGAGGTCCACTGATTATGTAGTCAAAGGAATAAAACCATTTATCTGTCAATTTGTTGGTATTATTTTCCTCCTCTTAAAAGTCACAAGTGTACTCATGAACCCTAAGTGCAATAAACCACTTACTGTGGTTAGAGCTGAAAGAAAATTAACATATTGACATATTTTTTTATATACCAAGCCAGCTAAAGTCCTTACTTTGTGTTATGTTTGTGTGATGTTCTTCTGTGTTAATCTCCTGTACATTTCTGACAGATCAATATCCACAGAGGTGATTGTGGGAGGAACAATTGGGAAGTCAATCACAGTTCTGATCCATTTTATTGAGCTAGAAATCTCATTAGATTCATATTGGCAATGGCTCCTGGAGGCAGTGCTTGTAATGAAGTCCTTGAGTCTTATCCTACAGTTTCAGACTATGAAATAGCAACGGCAGAGCTGGAGACTAGTAACAAACTTACAAGAGCTACCAGTGTTTCTGCGGGAAAGCAGGGGATTTATTCAACTAATGGTGTTCATGAACTGCTTGAATGCCCTGTCTGTACATGTTTGATGTACCCTCCAATCCACCAGGTAGTTTTGAATTCCAATATGTTCCATTCCCTGACTTCTCTCTCTTTGTCCTGGATACGACTGATATTTTTCAGTGGCGCTGTCTAATGTTCCTTTGGATGGATCTTTTTAACTACGATACTGTTACTCATGAGAGATCTTTTGAAAGCATGTCTGCTGATGACTCCAACATATCTAACTTTCCAGTTTTATCTTGTACTCCATTTTAAGGGTTTTATTGAAGCTTCAATCCTGTTCTTAACCAAATTCTAGATACAAGTAACTTTTGCAACGTTCTTTTCAAACATAAGAGTTATTTAGCTTGTTTCAGTTCAGAAGAGAAAAAAGGAAAATAGAATTGTTAGTGAAGACAACATGCTGAGTTGAATTACAATAATGTATTATTGTCTTTATTACGGCAGGATTCTATTTTCTATCCACTATGTGCCTTTTTCTTTGAGATAGAAGTAAGAACCCCATACTATCAAATTGGGAAAAAGCTGTCAGTGTTTTGCGGGTCAATTTATGGGAGATTGGGGGCACTAATCTAACAATAGGCTCTCACTATGATATCAATTTGATAATTGAATGAAACTTCCTTCTACATACTAAAGGATACTCTTGTAAATTAATGATAAATATGGTTATAAATTGTGAAAGTATGTTTCTTTTAGAATGGGGACTGGAATTTAAAATTGAACTTTTCTTGAATCTCAGTGGTGGAAGAATATGTCAGCAAGAAGTATGTCCTGTAATTATTAGCCACCCAGTCTTAGAATCTACATTGTGTCCTTAGTTTTCGTCATTTTGTAGAAGTTTCTGGTCTTTTAGGGTTGAGTTGACATTTAATTAACATTATCATTTAAATTGTTCAAATTTAATTTCATAATGGTGGATGTGGAGCAGAAGGAACTGTGGTTTGTGTATAAGTTACTTCTGGGTCATGCACATACTATCAGGTTGCTAGCTCTGAAGACTTCTTTAGATGGTTCAATAGCTGATTCTTAAAGAGAGAAGTCTTCAGAGTTTGGTTGCTGTATGGCTGAGGTTTGGATTTTGGATGAATTATAAAAGCAAAAAGAAGCTTTGTTATACGTCCTGGTGTTAGAGTATCTTTTTGGTACATGCAATTAACCGACCTTTAAGAGGATTGAGGAGGTTCACATCATTACCTTGTAAATGCCTCTTGATCAATTGATATACAATTAACTGTAACTGCTTCCTTGATCAATCAGGTTTGGGTGGTATGTTTGAAATATTGAATTGCAAAACGCTTTTCATCTGTTTCCTCTTCACATGCTCAATGCAAAAATTATTCTGTTTCTATGCTTGCATGTGCAGTCATAATTTCATAGGCATTCTGAACTCTCCTTTTGTTTGTAATTTCCAATTTTGCAGTGTCCAAATGGCCACACACTGTGTTCAAACTGCAAGATTAGAGTGCACAACTGCTGCCCGACTTGCCGTTATGATCTTGGAAATATAAGGTGTTTGGCTTTGGAGAAAGTTGCTGAATCATTGGAACTTCCATGCACATACCAGGCTTTAGGTTGTAATGATATTTTCCCATACTATAGCAAGCTTAAGCATGAGCAACATTGTCGATTCCGACCATATAACTGCCCTTATGCTGGATCTGAGTGCTCTGTTACTGGTGACATCCCAAGGCTTGTTGCGCATCTCAAGGATGATCACAAGGTTGACATGCACGATGGGTGTACATTCAACCATCGATATGTTAAATCAAATCCACAAGAAGTTGAAAATGCCACATGGATGTTAACTGTAAGTATCATATGCCACGTTCCTGACCTTTGAAATTTCTCCCGTTCCATTTCTTCGTCTCTCTTCTTCACTGTCTTCTTGGCAGATGAGGTAGATGACCTGGGACTTGAGCTATATATGTTCCCTAATTAAATAAGTCATTCATCAGAGAAAATCTTGGATGGGATGGAAGTATTTCTATCTTGCCCCACATTTCTTGTTAGTGGATTATAAGTTCTGTGTCACTAATTGTAATAAATCCTTTCTGGATAGAAAGATATTTTTATGCTCTCCAATCCAAATATACTAAGATTAAGGCTTTTAGATGAGTATAGTTGATTTTAAGATTTGGTGAATTTTGAGCACACACTTTTATTGTTAGCTGACTAGATCTAAATGTAAAAATGGTATCTGAAATTGGTAAAATGTTTCCTAATCGCATCATTTGGTCTTTGGGAAGTGGCTTAAATTTCATTGTGGTTTTCATAGAGGCCGTTTGGAAAACTTATTTCATGTCCTGAAGACAGTTTTGACCAAGTCTCAGTAGTAAGAATTAGCTGATTCAGAAGTGATCCTTCACTGGATTCACTTTTATATACCCACTTCATATTTATGTACAATTTTGATTTACGTTTATGTGCAGGTGTTCAACTGTTTCGGAAGACAGTTTTGTTTGCATTTTGAGGCCTTCCAGCTTGGTATGGCCCCAGTCTACATGGCCTTCTTACGATTCATGGGTGATGATAACGAGGCAAAGAAATTCAGCTATAGTTTGGAAGTTGGCGCAAATGGTCGCAAACTTATATGGCAAGGAATTCCAAGGAGCATCCGTGACAGTCATAAGAAAGTTCGTGACAGTCAGGATGGACTCATCATTCAGAGAAATATGGCTCTCTACTTCTCTGGTGGGGATAGGCAAGAGCTCAAGTTGAGGGTTACTGGGCGTATATGGAAGGAAGAATAAGAAACGGATGGTTAGGTGATTGTACAGTTTGATTTATGGGGTTGAAGCTTTAATTATATTCAGATTAGGTATCCTCCTTTTATGTTCAAATGAGGGTTTCTGTAATTGGGGTGAAGGACATTTTGCTAACTAACATGTTGGCTGCCCTGCGCTGGGCAAATTCCGCTTGAAAAATAGTGTACAAGATTCAAACACAGAATGCTTAAAATTGTGCTGCCAAGATCCATTTAGTAAGATGCTTGTGTTTTTTATCTTATTGATCTACTACAATGGGTTATTGCCATCAGTATTTACGCTCTCCGCCCTTAAATGTCTCATCCTTTGTGTGGAAATTGTCTAATCAACTTCTTCTGCAGTCTTCAACAAACAAGATTGTGGGAGCATAATTCTGCAGAAGTGTGAGGTTGCTAGATGCCAACTCTCGAGTTTGGAACAATAAGGGATCGGCAAGTGGTCATAGAGCATGGTGAGCTTCGCCTACTGTGTCAATAGCAGATACAGGAATAATAAGGAAACACCCAAAAATAAAAACAAGGCTTTTTCCAATCATCTTGCAAGTCAGTCCCGGCAAGGGTTTCTCGTCTTTTATGGTTTTTTTATTATTTACTTATTGAAATTAAGAATTCAAGCAAAATACGTACAATAATTTTGTACCCTCTATTGTATTTAGAGATAACTAGTATAAAGTTTAAAGCTTAATCTAAAAATTAATTTATATATTAAAGGAACATTTTTTATATTTAAATATTATCGAAAAAAACTTTTGGCATCAATAGTCTTATTGCATACCAAACATGTCTTGAATTTGATTGAATACAATAAAATAGACTTCTCCACTTACCAAACATACTTTAAGAACTCAAAAGTTAAAAAAAAAGTTGTAGTTGATATTAAGATTGTATTAGTATGTTAAGAAGATTTTGAAAGAATAATTCTTTTACATTTAAATGTTATCTACCAATCATATTTTTTTAAGAGAATATCATCCCTACTACAAAACTTTTTTGAACTAAATCTTCTTTTTTTCCTCTTATAAAGATTATTTTACTAAGGTTGTGTAAAAATATTTAATTTTGTTAGGGTAATTGTTCAAAGGCTATTCTATAACTTAACATGATATAAGAAATATTTTTCCAATAGATTAATTTAGATAGAATGAGTCACTTGATATCTATGAGAAAATATAAACAAAGTTTATGGAATTGTCTGCTGATCCTTCCCCAATTGGGGAGTCTCTCTGCTCTCTCCGGTTTTCTGCCAGAGTCAATGCATGTGAAATTGGTATTCCTTAGCATCAGACGTCAGTGCGATCTCAAGATTTTGATTTGTATCACCCATGATTGTGATTTGTATACGGAGTGCATTGGTTGTACCAATTGTCTGTAATTCTGTTGTTGCCTACTACTAATTTGTACTTTAGATTTATAATTAGGCTCTTGATTGGATGACTGAACAATGTTTACTGGCCTTGTGAGATTGATCATTCAGTGTTCTACTGAAATGTTCGTCACTTGAACCCCGGCGCCCCCCCCCCCCCAAAAAAAAAAAAAGGTTTAAGCAAAACTCGAAACTTGATAACAATTTAAAAAAGGCCCTAAACCCTGGATCAATCAAGTAATTTTTCTAAAGAATGAAGTAGAAGGACAGTTTTGCAATATTCCTTAATAATAAAACAGTCCCAACGTTATCTCGTTTTCAAAACATTAATAAAATTTAGTTTTTTTTAATAGGAGGTTCTACAGCCAGTTGACCCTAACGTACGAGACACTTCACCTGACGTTTGATGATTAAAGCAAAGCCTCAGATACGCCCGTGGAAGCAAGTGCTTTGGCGACCTTGATTTAGAATCTTGGCCGTCAGATCAGCATAACAAAATTGAAGACGTGCAACCACATGGTGGGTATTAGGACGTGCGACGTGGGGGGCACTTTGGTGTAGGGAGAGGGGGGGTCTTCGTCGGTTCGTTTTAGCGGTTAGACTCTCCAAACCGAGTTTCCCGCGGAACACAGAAACATCTGCCTCTGCTCCAAAACAGAGAGTCATCAGAGGAAGTTACAGAACAACGACTTTCTCCTTCCTCTGTTTCCTATGTTTTCAGATCTCTTCCCTGAATTTTAATTCTAACTCTTGTAGGTTTCACGTTTCTGATAATTCTTTCTTCCTATCTATCTCTGTGTCTATCAATTCTTTTGGTACCTTGATTCTATACGGGTCGATTCGATCCAAGGTAATCATTCTTTTTCATAGAAGTTCTTATGTAACTCATAATTTGCTCAGGATGGATGCCTACATTGACAATGGTTATTTGATTGAGTTTCTTTTTGGTGCCTAACGTGTCAAAACTTCCATCAAATTTGCTTTTTCTTTGTTGGATTAGGTGTGCCACCCTGTATTCATAGTGAAATTACCTTATGTTGGTGTCTTAGATTGACACAAACTAAGAGAATTTTTGAGAATCAGTAAAAAATGCAATAATACAGACACAACTGTAAATTATCCAGTTATTTACTTTCTTTGCAGACATACGTATAATTTTGTTTGTTGTGGGTTTTCACTATTTTTCATTTTATTTGTCTTCCTTTTTCTTCCAATTCTGGGCGCGAATGGAATTTGGGGGTCAAATTTCGTTGTTGAGTTTCTTTCGTTGTTTCTGCTTTGTTAAGTACGTAGGATTTGATATGAAGATTTGGATTTTGTGTAATTTCAGGAACTACTTCTACCCTTTGCATGGGTGTTTGAGATCGCTGCACCTACAACTTGAACCATGTTCTGCTGCGGAGGTGCAGAGGAGGAAAACCACGGTCCACCAGCTAACCAATACACAGCCCCACCCAGAGGGGGCAATACATATGGTGGCGGTAACATAATTCAACTCTTTTTTTTTTTTGTTCTTTTCTTCTCTCTCTCTCTCTCTCTCTCTCTCTCTCTCTCTCTCTCTCTCTCTCTCTACCTCTCTTTGAAAGCTCTAACTGGTGTCATCTCGTTTATTGATGCGGAAAGACAGACAAACAGAAAGATGTCTGAATCATTTTATTCTGCTGTCAAACAGCAAGTCACAGCTATTTCTTCTTAGTGTTGCTTTATCTAAAGCTCAAGGTTTTATTTATGGATCGGTTATACTAGTAAACCTGATCTCCTTCCGACTCTATTAGAAAAAAGGGCATAAACTTTTCCAGAGCTGGTGTTATATATAGAGTTTAGAACCTTGAATCGATAACTGGGGTCCTTTTCTGCCAAAAATTATTTTTTCCTCGATTTACCAGTGATAAAGACAGAAAATTTCTCTAAAAGGGGCCTTTATCTTGGAAAAGAGTTACATTTAAGTTTGTTTTGATAAACTCAGTTAGTTTTCCCGATATTTTAAATGGTGAGGAATTATTGTCTTCTGTAAACTATAGGTAGCGGGAGAGGAGAGCCAAGGAGTTCCAACATTGTCAAAAGTGGTGCTCCACAGAAAGTACTACCCATTGAAATACCGGCTATATCATTGGATGAATTAAACAGGATAACTGGTCACTTTGGTATGAAGGCTTTGATTGGCGAAGGTTCTTATGGCAGGGTATTCTTTGCAAAACTAAGTAATGGACAGGCTGTAGCAATAAAGAAATTGGATGCCAATTCATCGCAAGAGCCGGACTATGATTTTGCTTCCCAGGTGAGCTTCTAGTCTTGGGATATATATACCTTGGGGGAATCTTGTTGAGAAACCGCTGTTTACTGAGACCTCAACACCCTTTTGAAACGCTATTTACTAAATCGCGTTTAAGGCTGGATGCAAAACGCTATGTTTTGGACTTGATTTTGATGCAATCTCTTTCAATTTTGTCATGATTCATGCAGTTATCAGTAGTTTCGAGACTTAAGCACGAGCATTTTGTTGAGTTGCTCGGCTATTGTTTGGAAGCAAATAACCGAATCTTGGTTTACCAGTTTGCGGCAAAGGGTTCTTTACATGATATATTACATGGTACATGTTCAAATTATAGTATCCGACTTTTTCTTTTTTCCAGTCCACATGGAACTCGCTTCAATTGCTTTCGGTTCAAACGTTTGCAAATGCAGGGAGGAAAGGCGTACAAGGGGCTGAACCTGGCCCAGCTCTAAGCTGGAACCAGCGAGTTAGGATTGCCTTTGGAGCAGCAAAAGGTCTTGAATTTTTGCATGAAAAGGTGCAGCCTCCTATAGTTCATCGTGATATCAGATCCAGCAATGTCCTCCTGTTTGATGACTTTCAAGCAAAAATTGCCGATTTCAACTTGTCAAATCAGTCCTCTGATACAGCAGCTCGGCTACATTCAACTAGAGTCTTGGGAACGTTTGGCTACCATGCCCCAGAGTAAGCGTTTTCTTCTATTCCTTTTTCCTTCTTTTGTGTTTATGTACACTGTAAATTCCCTTGAGCCTCTTGTATAATATGAAGTATGTAAAGGTAAGCCTAAATGTTAGGCAAGAAGTTAAGTATACCTGGGTTGAATCAAAACAGGATTGAGAGTTTTATAAGTGATAGCACGAGTCCATCTCCTGTATGATCTGCAAATGAAAGAAGTCATGCAATTTTTTGGGTGAACTGAATACAGCAATTTGATGAATGAAATATCACTGCAAAGTACCTTCTGTTTGGTCTTTAATATTAGTACTCTTAGCTCTTTTTTGGTGTTCCTACTGAATGGTTATTTTACTCTTATGATAACTGCTTTTGTTACTTTCATGCAATTTTCCTGTTTTGTTGTTGTTGGTTTTTTTTTTTTTTTTCAATTTTCTAAAAGTTACCGCATTCTGTCAGGTATGCCATGACAGGGCAGATAACTCAGAAGAGTGATGTTTATAGTTTTGGAGTTGTTCTTCTGGAGCTCTTGACAGGTAGAAAGCCAGTAGATCATACCATGCCCAAAGGGCAACAGAGTCTTGTTACTTGGGTATGTTTTGTGTGGGATTTGTCACTGTTTATTTGATTAATATTTATTGGATTAGTAGCTTTTGCTAGCGGTATCCTCTGATAGCTATTTTAATTGCAACAGGCAACACCAAGATTGAGCGAGGACAAAGTGAAGCAATGCGTAGATCCCAAGCTCAACAATGACTATCCACCAAAGGCCGTTGCTAAGGTTTCTTCCTTGTTTACTGTCATAACATTATAATTTACTACACAGAGATTTCAAAGCTGTAAAATGTTCGTCTAAGGGCTGGTAGAGAAATTTTTCCAAAGTTTTTTATTTTATTTTTTATTTTTAAGATCAACATTTAGCTGATCTTGAAAAAGCTGGCAGACCTATTCTATATAGAATAGAATCTCCAAGTCAAATCCATTGATTATATGACTGTGATCCTTTGCTCTCATGTGTTAGAGGCATATTTTAAATCGAAAGTTTGAGGACATTTGTTTTTCAGAAAAGCATTCAAGTTGTTACCATGTTTTCATGTGACTTTCCCAGTTAGCCGCGGTTGCAGCACTTTGTGTTCAGTACGAGGCAGATTTCAGGCCAAACATGACGATCGTTGTCAAGGCTCTCCAGCCACTGCTTACCTCAAGACCGACCGGCCCAGACTCCCATGCCTAGAGCCTAGAATATTTATCTCAGAATCAGGGACACCTGTCTTCTGTAATTTGTAACTTTCCTTGTTCCTTGTGATCGTACTTTTCATCCATCATTCGTCACTGACTGAATTAACCACAGCCTATGGAAGTATTTTCATTATACATTTATTCTGCTTGATCCCCTGTGGTTCTTAGTGTTGTACTGAATTGATCAGCGTTATATATGGTTTCTAAATCCTTTCCCATGATTTCAAGAAACGAAGAGGAGGAGAATAGTTCTGTAAATGGTCACATGAAATTAATCAATGGTTAGGCATCTTCTACCCCAAAGGAATACTTCCTAGCTGCTAGGCAATTGGGGACTTATTCTAAATTTTTTTATCCTTGATCAACGACTTTTTTTTGAACTTTCCTGTTAAATTTCATATGGATGGACCAGGCTTTCTTTGATTTGAGTAGTTTGTTCTGTAATCGGGAAGGATGAGACAAAATTGCACCGAGAAAATCGAGAAACAAAGGGAAGCCAAAACAGATTTTGTGCAAACAAGAAAGGACAATTCTTGTATTTGATAATCTTACAAAATAAAATTAATATCTAATTTGTAATAGACATAGTCTAACATTTGCAAAGAAATGAAAAACATGCATTAATGCCGTTGATGTATTTGTTGATGTCTTCTGTTTTGCGTATTTGGGTGAGTTTCCACCCTGAGAATGTGGCTACAGTGATTAGGCTGAACGACGGAAGAGATCGACCTGATTGGCAAGCTTTGTGTAACATGTCTCCAAGTCATGCTCCGGCCCAGCTTTGCCTGACCCATTTTTAGGCCCAGTTTTGCACACCACATTGCAGGCCTTCGCACCTTGTATGTAGGCCTGCTAGAAATGCATAGCCAATGGGGGTGTTGACCTTTCAACGATAACGTCAGCTTTTATTTTTCGTTTAGCATTCTCTCTTTTATAATCGGAAGTCAGAAATGAAATAACAAAACAAAGGTCCACTTCTCCCTTTGAGTCGCGAGGTCCGCTTTCCCGTATGAGTTGCGGTTGTATTTTCTTTTTGCTTGTTTGTTCTCTCGTTTGATAGCCATCATACAGAGTTTTTGTCGATCACGTTTGAGCCTTTTCATTGTCCTACGGTGCTCATATATGATGGCCCTGTAACGTTCCTGACGATCAGCAATTACAAACTGGAGATGCGATTCGGTTCCGCATGAGAGAGCGCAATTGTAGCGCTTCGCGAGGAGAGAGTTTGCATGGGGCTAAGCTAGCGTGAGCAAGTTACTTAGCAAAAATCATGTTACGGGTTATGTAACTTAGGCTCGAGTGTTTTTTTTGTTTTTTTTTTTTTCTCTAATGCACGCAGCCGGAGAGAGGGAAAGGACTCGAGCCCATGAGGGTGGGACTGTCGGAACTTAGGCTTGAGTGTTGGGTGTTTTGTAAGTGGATCATGTAATGTATTGAGCTGTAGGTAAGGTTTGTTTCTATAGGAAGCCCCATACCAGGGCAGGGGAGATGGTTGGTGGTTTGAAAAAGTCGGGATCCTTTTGGAAGTCTCTGTCCAGAATCTTGTTGCAGAAAAATAGTAAATAAATGGGTTAGAGCTCCCCAATTTGATCTTATAGTGTGTAATCTTTCCTTCTTCTTTGTTGTTTGCTTCTACCATATCGAGGCGAAGACGCCATTGTCCGAATCCCATGGAGGACGTCATGCTTCTAGGATTGTTCACTAGGTTTAGGGCCGCTGCATTTACTTCGTACTAGCAACAATTGGTATTAGAGCATTCTGATTGATGGATGGAGGCAAGGGTGAACTAGGTAGAGGCATATATTTCTCAAATCGATTCTTGGGTAGGTAATCTGAGAAAAGAGGTTTGTGATATCGACTCAGGAGTTATAGATCTAAAGCGCGAGGTGCGAAATCTGACCAAGCGAGTGAGATGCAACAGAAAATGGTGGCGTTCCTTACCCAGAGGGAATCGGCATTTGTAGGGGTTGGGCGTTCTCAGATCTATTCCATTTGGTGCTGGTGGGCCTTTAGGCTTGTCTGGCGGAGTGCGAACACAAGGCTATGGAGTGGGCTCAAACCCATTCTGCGCAAGAGGGCTTTTAGGCTCCTCTGGAGGCTCAGGTCCAATCAGATCCGCTTTAGTTGAGGTTAGGGGACTTTCGGGTTTGACCAGCAGAGTGGGTGCCAACGTGGGCATGGGCTCGACTGGATCGGGACCATCACGCGCTTTAGGTGATGGGCATCTAGATCTGGCTATTGAAGATGGATGCCTGGAAAGGATACGAGGACACCACGGGAAAACACGACCAACACCCCAAGTGGGTTTTTGGTTAATTGATGGATGTCAAGGGTTTGGCCCAAGACAGAAATCACACCAATTCGTAGGAAATCCGTTGGGCTTTTGGACAACCGATTGAGGGAGGCGCTGCAGCGGTCCAGAAACTCAGTTTGGGATTTATCAAAGAACAATAAGTAGAATTCAACTTGAAAGCTTGATATTATGCCTAATTTTGAAAAAAAATGGAAAAGATACAATTGGTGGGATTACTTTGAGAGAATCCGAAACCTCTCTCTACTTTATAACAGAATTTTATTAACAACAAACTTGACTCACACTTCAAGTAGCTTGCTTATTTATAAGCATTGATAGACCATAATTAGGAGCCAACTAACTCCTTAACAACTCTATTAACAGAATGCTAACTGTATTAACAAACACAACAACAACTAGACTGCTGACATGTAACTCAAAAGGTGATGTGGCTACTGCAACTTCCTGGACTGTTGCATACCTCCTCTCCTGACAGTAACCTTGTCTCCAAGGTTGGAGAAAAAAAAAAAAAAAAAAAAAGGTTCCAAATTTTCTGGTATCTATTAAGTAGCTTCTGAGTAGGAATTTGTTACTAACCATCCCAAATGATAGATGCGGCTCCAATTAATTCGTTTGATAAATTCTTTTCCTTCTTCAAACGACTTTTCCCACAAGATTTCATGTCCTCAAATAAGACATTAAGAGGAACAGTAAAGGAACTACTTTTTCTAATAACTTGCGCCAACATCGTTATAACAATATCCTAAGAACCCAACATTTTTTTCTCCGGCATCTTCTCAAACAAATCCAAAGCCAAATCAGATTTACCCTTCATGCATACCCATCGATCATCCAAGAACCCACATTTTTAACTGGTATCTCATAGAACAACCTTTCGGTGTCCTTAATCTTATTGAAACTTATATCACCACTAACCAATGCAGTCCAAGTAATTATGTCCTTCTCGGCGTCCACTTTATCAAACCATCCTATAGTCTTATCTACCATTCCACATTTAATATACGCCATGATCAATGCCGTCCACTTGACTACACCTCTCTCACCTATATCATCAAAAACCCAATGTGCCTCTCTGCCACATCCGTGTTGTGCATAGGTTGCAATCCTACCATTCCAAGAAATCAAATCTCCGTGGCTTGTCATTCCGTCAACACACATCTTCCTAACTCCCCACACCTTGAGTACATATTTATTAGAGCTGATACCACTAATGGACAATCATGATAGAATGTTTTTCTTATCCTTTGATGAATTTGCTGCCCCTCACGAAGACCGGCTAGATCATTATAAGTACTAAAAATAGTCCAGAACGTTCCAAGTTCCCAACTTGGAAATGACAAGATTATTCTTCTTCAACATTGAGTTGATTAATCCGGAACTTTCCTCAAGATCAAGCAATGTCCTTATTACCTTTTTTCCGATTTATCTTTTTGTCTAATTCTACCAAAAAGTTCATCGACAGGAATTCCTCCCAACCTTATAGCTTGTTTGGAACTACACTCACCCTACAACAGATCTCCCTGACCTAAAATTCAGGCCCCTAAAGTGCTCAGTAAATCATAACAAAATGAAGGCAAGAGAGGACCTAAAGCAAATGGCATATTCGATCTCACCTAGTGTAGAAAAGTTGATGATGTGTGCGGAAATTCCCTTTTAAAATTTGGAGAAATTCTGCCCTGGTATTGTGCTCGCTGGTATTCTCGCCGGTGATGCTCTGGTACTGCCCCCAATGGAAGAAACCCATTTCCATGCTTAACCACTTAGAAAAATTAGGGAATCGGCTTTTGTAGTGGTCGGCGCGTGGATGTTCGATCAATGCCCAATTGTCTGAAATTGACACGCGACATTTCTACCGTAGTTGACGGAATCCAATCACTGCCAGTAGTCGGAATCGCACCTTATCTGACTTCTTTCGGCGTTGCTTCTGACTCCTGATCTGGTTGCTCCTATCAAACCGGTATGTCGATCGGTGGTGAAAAGGAATCGAATAGAGAGTTTTCGTCCTCTCTACATTTGTCTTCGGTGGCCTTCCCTGGTGGGAAAAGAATAAGCTGATTGATGGCCAATCTCGTTTGGCTCCACGAGGAGGTCCATCCGATCCCCCGTCACCGAAGTCACGCAGGAGAAATTTCTGTTTCTTCTTCCTTACGCGATTTTGCCTATGAGCTTCACCCACTCTATCCTTTTGGTGCCAGATCTGTCTGTGTGGCTTGCGTCCGACTACGTCGTGGCTTTAACACTTCCATGCAGTGCCGATTTTGGTCCGACACCAATTTCTAGCACTCTGATTCAGCTCACATTTTTAGACATAAGCTAGAGAGAGAAGCTGCAGCTTCTTTGTTGGTAACTCTAGTCTGATTGGGCCTTGGTTGGACTGCACTCAGAGATGGAGGTGTATTCTGCGACCTTTTTCGACTTGGCTATAGCCTTACCAAAAGCCTCAAGGTCCTGGAAAAACTTCTTCTTCCAAAAGTCCATGATACAATCTAGATCATCAATGGACTTTCTCCTAGTATCAATCTCATAGGAGGAACCTCTCTGATGTCTATGACTCCCAATATGTGCCGAGGAACATTCGCCAACTTTTGTAGCATCCAAGCGCGCCGCAATACCATCAATTTTGGCATCTACAGTTACGAATAACTGGTGCATTGAGTCATTAAATTCCTTTAGGCTCGTATTTTCCTCAGAATCCTTCCCTTGTTTAAGGCCCTGGCTGTGATACCACTAGTAGCGGTCCAGAAACTCAGTTTGGAATTTATCGAAGATCAATAGAATTCAACTTGAAAGCTTGGCATTATGCCTAATCTTGAATGAAAATAGAAAAGTTGGAATTACTTTGAGGGAACCTGAGATCTCTCTTTGCTTTACAATAGAATTTTACTAACAACAAACTTGACCCTCACTTCAAGTGGCTTGGTTATTTATAAGCATTAATAAACTGTTATTAGGAGCCAACTGACTCCTTAACAACTTTATTAACGGAATGCTAATTGTATTAACAAACACAGCCACATAATTGACAATTAGACTACTGACATGTAACTCACAAGGTGATGTAGCTACTACAACTTCTTGGACTGTTGTAGGTGCACAATTCATCCAAAAAGTTGTGACAATTGATTCATCCACTACAAATGCTCCTTTGAAATTCTACAGTGTGTGGGGAAGTGGCATATTGCCTAAAGTTACCATAGGACTCTCATATTCATGTTGTTTTTCACATTTCTCAACTTAAGAAGTTAGCTAGGCTATCTGTAATGGTGCAAACGCAATGCCAACTTACCTTGAGTAGCAAAATAAGGCAATTGATTTGCCTCGAGTAGTGTTAGAGAACACGACAATAAAGGTTTGCAAGCAAATACTGATACATTAGCAAGGCCTATCCTCTGTCAAAGCTACGTGGGAGGATCTACACCAGATGCAAGCAGGGTTTCCTTATGAGAACCTTGTCCTTAAGGTTCTTAATAAGGAGGCAGGAATTTTATAGGAAAGAGGTGATGTGCGTGTTAATCTATTACTTTTAAAGGTAGTGTAGCAGAAGTAGGAAGCAAGTGATGTGGGGAACAAGTTGGAAAAGTAGCAAGACATGTAGGCAAATCCATTGGAGAAGGGAAAGAAGAATGATGAAGGAGACATGGGTGGCTAATACCATCTAGCTACTTTAGAAGGAAAGATCCTACTTGTTTATTGTAGATAAATAATAAATGTAAGGCTAAGTTCACTCTGGCCATTACTAGGAATCACGAGAGAATAATTAAGAGTTTGTAAAAAGGAATGAAAAGGGATTGTGAGGGGTTTCTTGCTATTTTCCTTTCAATCAAAGAACATTCTTGTTGGATGTTTATGGAGGTGTCCCTTATATAAAGGTGTTTATGTGTGTGAGTGTTGTTTTTGATTTCTTAATGATAGGGAAGAAGAAGCAATGAGGTAAATGGATAGATTGGGATTTCCTAGTCCAACCTCTTGGTCGCATTATGAGATCACAATAAAAGGCTCTTACAAGTTTTCCACTCTCAGATTTTACCATGAAGTCTAACCAACATTGCACCGTAATAAGTAAGCTTTTGGGCAACATACATTCAATAGAGGATTCTAGAATGGCGATAGAGGCAATTGTTAAGGGTTTGGTAGGTAAAAGGGTCCCAATAATGAGCTAGGAGGAAGGGACATATGGGGTTTTGGCCAGCATATAGGATCCAATTGCTTTACTAGTCCTTGGTAGATGTACTAGGGTAATAGTCGGTAGCTTAATGGAGAGAGAGATCCTAATAGAGATAAGGAATGCCATTAGGGCTTTAGTTGACATAAGAGTTTTGTAGGGACATATTTCCAAACACCATATAGGAAGAAAGGATATAGAACATAGGTTGGGGTGACCAAGTTCTGTATGTGAGATAAGGGGAAAGAACTAGAATTATGGACCTGTCCATGGGTGGATTGACTATAAAGGAACTCCAACTCTTTATCAGTTAGGTAACCTTTCTAGAGTAGCTAAATTTGAATTTTCTAGATTTAATGGTTAAGGAGAATTAAAAGAATGGATGTTTAAGGCCCTATATCTTGTTGATTTACATGGGTTAACAGAGAGAGAGTTAATCAATTTGGTATTATGGAATTTGAAATGGAAAGCTTTTATATGTTTCCAAGCATTCAAACATGTTGGGGGGGTGTGTGTAAGGGGCATAGAAAGTTAACATGGGATAGGTTGCATGATGGGTTATATAAATAGTTGGAACAAAGAAAGGAAATGGTTCTTATGCAGCATTAACAAAATTGATGCGAATAGGAAGCTTAGAGTAATATTATGAACAATATATAGAGTTGATGTTGATAGTGAGACCATTAACAAACTATTAATTAGTAACATGGTTCTTGGTGGACTAAAGTTAAAGGTTTAGGCAGAGGTGGAGGCTCGAGCTCCTAGAACCATTAATGAATTGATGTGGTTAGCAAAAATATTTGATGGGAGAAACAATCAATTGAAGGGTGGAGTTGGAACAATTGTGGTGAAATGATATAGAGGGGAGACACTACAAGTAAAGAAGGAAAGGAAGTTCACATCAGTTAAGATTGATGAGAGGAAAAGAAAAAGGTTGTACTTCCATTGTAATGATAGGTATACCCTAAGACATCACTACAAAAAGAAGTTATTTAGAATTAAGGTGGTATGGCTAGATGAATGGGAGGAAGAGCTAGAAGAAAGAACTATCAATGGAAATGAGTTAGTTAAAGGAGAATTGGGGAAAAGAAATTTTGTCTTAGCTATGTATGGTAAAGACAAGGTAATTAGGCCCTAGATGATGAAGGTTGAAGGGGGTATAGGGGAACATAAGCAGAAAATTCATTTCCTTATTGACATAGGAAGTACTTATAATTTTATTAGTAAGAAACTAGCTGAAAAGGTTGAGCTAAAATTATGGGATAAGGGTATGTTTATGGTGGTGGTAGTGAATGGGGAGGAAATTATGGGTGTAATAAGAGTGCATGTGTGGAGGTGAAGTTACAAGGGGTGAAGATGGAGTTGGAATTCTATGTATTGCTGAATTTAGCAACTGATGTAGTGTTGGGAGTTCATTGATTAGAAACATTGGGATATTGTGTGGAATTTCTCTAGGATGTGGATGGAGTTTGAGGAGGATGGAAAGAGATTATTGTTAAAGGGTATTTTACCCTAGGCCAATAGATTGTTAAGAGACATGGATTTCAAGAGAAAGTTGGATAAAAAGAGAGATGTTTTAGTATTACAAATGGTAGAGATAAATAGAATAGAAAGGAAATATTTTGTGTTAGAAATGGAAAATAACCATAAGGGTAAAAAGAAGATGGAAGAAATTTTACAAGAGTTTAAGGATATGTTCCAAGAGCTAAAAAGGCTATCCTAAGGCGAAGCCATGACCATAAAATCATTTTGAAAGATGATGGAGAGCTATAGTTAGTGAGACCTTATCATTATTCATACTTGCAAAAAGGGGAGATCAAGAGGTTGGTGAAAAGATTCTTAGAGGATGGGGTGATAGTGCATAGCATTAGTTCCTTTTCATCACTGATATTGATGGTTAAGAAATCTTATGGATTATAAAGACTTTGAATAGACTATTAAGAGCTTAATAAGAAGACTATGAAGGACAAGTTTCTCATTCCTACAATTGTTAAGTAGTTAGATAAGTTAAATGTGGCATGCTATTTTTCCAAGCTCGACCTAAGGTTGGGTTATTATTAGGTGAAGATGAGAGATCAATATGCTGAAAAGACTACCTTTCAAACACACCATGGGCATTATGAGTTCCTAGTGATGCCATTTGGGTTAACTAATGATCTTGAAATTTTTCAATCTTTAATGAATGATGTATTCCATGAGTACAAAAAGAATATGATGTTGGTTTTCATCGATGACATATTAGTATTCAACAAGATGTTAAAGGATCATCTTAAACATGTGAGAACTATGTTGCACGTCTTGAGGAAGAACCAATTGTATGCAAAACTCTCAGAATATGAATTTGGGTGAACGAAGATTAAGTTCTTAGGACATGTAGTTAGTGTATAGGGTTGGTAGTGGATTAGGGGAAGATGAAGAATGTAATTTAGTGGCCTACTCCTAAATCTTTAAAAGGTCTTCGTAGACTTCTAGGACTAATAGGAGATTCAATCAAGGATATGGAAAGATTACTGAACCATTTACCAATCTCTTAATGAAGGATACTTTTAAGTGGAATGATAAAAAGTAAGTAGTTTTTGATAGATTAAAAAGGGTGATGATGACAACACTTGTATTGGCTTTTTTGAATTTTTTAGTTCCCTTTGTATTGGAGTGTGATGCATAAGGTTGTGGACTTAGAGCTTTCTTGTCATAGAAGAACCAACCAATAGTTTACTTTAGTAAGGCCTTATACGAGAGTCACCATCAGCTATCAACATATGAAAATGAACTCTTGGTGATTGTCATGGCCATCCAAAATTGAAGGCATTACTTATTAGGTAGTTAGTTCATTATTAAAACTGATCAAAAGAACATTAAGTTTATTCATGATTAAAATATTGTTACTCTATCTCAATAGAAGTGGCTATTAAAGCTAATGGGGTATAATTTCATCATTGAATATAAGGTGGGAAAGAGAATACAATTGTAGATGCATTATCCTGTAAGGATTATGAGGCGTGTGGTAACAATGATGTGGAGGGAATAGAAAGGTCATGTTGGGCTATCTCTTAACTAGTTATCTTTTGGATTCAAAGCATTAGGAGGAAATCTTAAGTAAAAGTGAGATGTGGGAATTGGTAGAATGTATTCAATAGGATGAAGCAATGGGACCTTGGCAATATCAAGAAGGGATTATTTTGTCTAAGGGGTAGATGTATCTAGCCCAAACATCTTCCTTCATACCTATTATAGTGGATGAGATACATGAGCACACATGAAGGAATGGAGAAGACACTTAGGAGGATATGAGTAGCCTTTGTTGGAAAGGGATGAAGAGAATGGTGGATTAATGTGTTAAGAAGTGCATTGGTGTTAACAACATAAGAGTGAGAATTTAACTTTTAAAGGCTTGTTGTAGCCACTTCCCATACCAGAGCAAATATAGGAGGATTTGTCTATGAACTTTGTCAATGGGTTATCAGTATTTAGAGGTAAATTAGTGTTTTTAGTAATGATGGATAGGTTGTTGAAGTTTGACCACTTTATTCCCTTATCTCATTTGTATGTAGCTTCTTCCATAGCCTAAACATTCTTTAACAATGTTTTTAAATTGTGTAGGATGCCAAAGATGATAGTTTTTTTTATTAGGATCCACTATTTACTAGCAACTATTGGAAAAAGCTATTCAAGCTATAAGAATGACCTTCCACTTTTTGCCAACTTATCACCCATAATTAGATGGGAAAATTAAGGTGCTAAATTGAAATCTAGAGATGTACTTAAGATGTTTTTTTATTGGGAAAAATCCTAAGGAATTGGTGAAATGGGTATCTTGTGTATAGTTTTGCTGTAATACAAGCTAACATCGTGTTACATAACACATTCCCTATGGGGTTGTCTTTGGAAAAAGTTATTTTAGCCTCCTTTCATATATACTTAGGGTGAGTAAAATAGCTATAGTGGATTGAATCTAGTGCCTTCTATGGTTATTGAGCATGATGCGTTTTTTTATTTATTAAAAAAGTAAAAATGAATGGTAAAAAATAAATAAAGAAAATACTAATAAAAATTAAAATAGGAATAAAAAATAAAATAAGGGAAATAAAAGTCATCATATGAATCAAGGTCCTTTGATAATCATGTAATACAATTTGAGGCAAAAACAAAGAAAGTTGTTTGAGATGGTAAACAATGCTTGGTTATTTTGAAAATATATGAGTGTCTCAATTTTTACTCAAAACACACTATATGAATTGTGAGCCTTCAATGGTTATCGAGAGCAATGAGAGCAATGACCTTTTTCTAAAAAAATGAATTAAAAAAATGAGAAAAATAAAACTTACCATATGTATTAAGGGACTTCGATAGTCATTCAAGGCAATTCATGGCAAATGCATGGAATCATATTTGAGATAGCAAAAACGCTCGGATTGTTCCAAAAATAGATGATTATTTCCTTTATTTATTTATTTATTATTTTTTCCTCTCAAAATGCACTATATGAATTAAGGGCCTTTGGTTCTCAAGGGCAATAGAAACTTTTTTTCTAAAATAAGTAATAAAAATTTTAAAAATAAAATATTAATAAAAATAAAAAATAAAAAAAGAGAAAACTAAAACTTCCAATATGAATTGTGGGCTTTCATAGTCATGCAAGGCAATTCACGATAAAAATAAAAAAACCTTGTTTGTGATGGCCAAAAAGTTCAGGTTATTATGAATAAATATGATTATCTCTATATTTACTCAAAACACACCATATGAATTGGGGTCCTTGGATGGCTATTGAGGGTGATGCAGTTTTTCTTTTAAAAAAAGGTAAAAATGAATGGTAAAAAATAAAAAACTGAAAATATTAATAAAAGAGAAAAATAAGAAAATGAGAAAAATAAAACTTGCCATATGAATCAGGGACCTTTCATAGTCATGTAGGTCAATTTGTAGAAAAAATGGAAAAACTTAATTGGGATAATGAAAATGTTTAGATTGTTGCAAAAAAATATTAGTTTCATTTTTGTTCAAAATGACGTGAATTAGGGGCCTTTGATGGTCATGGAAGGCAATGTAGTTTTCTAAAAAAAATGAAAAGAAAACTTAAAAAAAAAGTAGTAAAAAATTAATAATATATAAATACAAATAAAACTAAAAAAGAAAAAAAAAAAATAATAAAATTAAAAATAAAAATGTAGACAAAAAATATTTATATAATTGGAAAATAAAAAATAATAACTAAAATAAAAAATAAAGTAAAAATAAGAATACAAATCAAAATATAAAAATATAAGAACCAAATGGGAATAAAAATAATAAAAATAATATAAATATACATAAAAAATGAAAAAAATCAAAATCAAAATTGAGAAAATGAGAAGAATAAAACTTGCGATATGAATCAAGCACTTTCAATAGTCATGTAGGAAAATTTGTAACAAAAACAAAAACCCTTGCTTGAGATGGTGAAAATGCCTGAGTTGTTAAAAAAAATATAAGTATATTTGTTTTTAGTCAAAATACAGGATATGAATCGGGGGCCTTCAATTGTTATGGTGGGTGGTGTGATTTGTTTTTAAATAAAAAGAAATTAAAAATGAATGGTAGAAAATAAAAAATAAAAAATGAGAAAAATAAACTCACCATATAAATTGGGAGGCGATGGTCATGCAAGGTAAATTCATGATAAAAACGGAAAATCTTGTTTGGGGATGGCAAAAATATTTGTGTTGTTGCGTGATAATATGAGTATTCTGTTTTTACTCAAGACACACCATATGCATCGGGGCCTTCATTGGTTATCCTGGCTAATGTGGTTTATCTAAAAAAAATAAAAAAAGTAAAAATATATGGTAAAAATTAGAAAAAAAAAATAAAATGAAAAATAATGAAATAAAAAATAAGAAAAAGAGAAAAATAAAACTTACCATATGAATTGGGCACCTTTGATAGTCATGCAAGGTGATTCGTGACAAAAGTATAGAACCTTTTTTGAGATAACTAAAATGCTCGATTTGTTGTAAAAATTAAGTATCATCATTTTTACTCAAAATGTACTATATGAATTGGGGTCCCTTTATGGTTATCAAGGGCAACATGGTTTTAAAAAAAACATTTAAAATAAATGTTAAAAAATAAAAAATAAAAAATAAAAATAAAAATAAAATAAAAATAAAAAATAGAAATAAAAATAAAAATAAAAAATAGAAAATAAGAAAATTTTAAAAATAAAATTCACCATATAAATCATGAGCCTTCCATAATCATGCAAGGGAATTTGTGACAAAAATGGAGAAACTTATTTTGGGATGACAAAGACACTCTGATTGTTGTGAAAAAAAAAAATCAGTTTCGCCATTTTTACACAAAACACACCATATGAATCAAGGTCTTTCGATGGTTATTTTGGGTGATGAGATTATTTTTATTTAAAAAAGTAAAAAGTAAAAAATAAAAAAATTAAGAAAATTAAATAAAAAAATAAATAAGAAAATGAGAAAAATAAAAGTCACCATATGAATCAAGGGCCTTTGAATAGTCATGTAAGGCAGTTCATAGCCAAAACAAAGAATTTATTTGAGATGACGAGAATGCTCAGGTTGTATGGAAAAAATATGAGTAAATGCTTTTTTACTCAAAACACACCATATGAATTAAGGGCCTTTGATGGTTGTGGAGGGCAACAAGGTTTTTTTCAATAAATGGTAAAAAATAAAATATATTAAAATAATATAAAAAAGTAAAAAAATTAAAAAAAAAAGAACCATTGGAATTAGGGGCCTTTAATTGTTATGTAGGGCAATTTGTGGCAAAAATAGAGAACTTTGTTTGGGATGGTGAAAATGCTTGAGTTGTTGCAAAAATATATGAGTATCTCCATTTTTACTCAAAATGCATCATATAAATTAGGAGCTTTCAATAGTTAAAGAGGGCGATGTCGTTTTTTAAATAAAAAAAGTTCAAATAAATGGTAAAGAATAAAAAATTTAAAACTAAAAATAAGAAAATGAGAAAAACAAAACTCTCCACATGAATTAAGGACCTTTGATAGTTATGCAAGGCACCAAATGAGCCTCACCTTCACCCTTGACATGGCAAAAGTGTGTTGCAAGTGCTATTGAGTTAGCCTTTGGTGTTAATGTGGAAAAGTTAAGGAGGTTTCAAAGTAAGATCTAAAGAAAGAAAATGTTTCAAATGCCAAAAATATGGTCATTTTCAAGCCAATTGTTTAAACAGGAGAGTGATGACTGTAAGAGAAATTTAGAAGATTGATAAAACCTATTGTAAAAGACAATTTGGTAATGATAAGCTCAAGGAAGAGAATGAGATCATTAAGTAGGCATATTATGGAAATATGCTTATTCTTTGTCAAACCTTTCATGCCAAAATTATTCTACTTGATAAGCAAAGGGAATATATCTTCCAAACTCAATACATAATCGATAGGAAGGTATAATAAGTTATTATTGATGGTTAGAGTAGTACTAATGTGATTTCTATAACTTTTGTAGAAAAATTGAACTTGTTAACATTGCTTAATCACATCCTTACAAACTACAATGGTTGAGCCAATATTTTCATATTTTAGGGCAAGTCCTTATGATGTGCTTCATGATGGGCAATGGAATGAGCTTATGGATTATAGAAAGATTGGAATGGAATAACAATTGGAAGTTTAAAAATCTAAAGTGCTGAAAAATAAACTACTGAAGAGTAAAGACAGTAATTTAAGTACATGAATTAAAATGACTAGAATGTAAAAGGATAGAAAAGTAAGAGCATAAAATTTAGAAGGCAAAGTTAGAATAAATGAAATTTTTTCTGATCTTAAAAGGTTCTCAAAAGGTTTTGCTTACAATTGAATTAACACTTTCTTTAAATAGATAACTAAACTTAATCCTTTCTGATTAGGAATCCTTAAAACCTAATCCTAGTAGGATCTAGGATCCTAAAAATCAAGGAAAATAAAATAAAATCAAGATTCCAACAGATTAGGGATCTTAACAAATAAGGAAATCCTAGATAATTAAGAACCTTGATAATTTAAAAAGCCTAAAACAACAGTTAAGGAGTCCTAAATATATCAAAATTCCTAGAGAATTTTTGGGATGCCTTTCAAGTTTAGGCTTCTTGGACCCATTGGATCATGTTGTGGCCTAAACATGTAATTGCTAAGACACTCAACATATAAGCTGGGCCATTAGGGTGGGTTGGCATAGTTACTCCCGTATCATTCTCCTTTTCTTGAAGAAGATTTGTCCTCAAATGTTGATTGTTGCTTTGGACTTTATCGCTTTATGGATGCATAATCCAAGTTCTTGAATGCATATCAAGCTCTAACTCTGGTGGCCTACCTAAGAGTGTTAGGTTTCAAATCAATGGTAAACTACCATGCTGCTTAGATGGAAGTTCACAACCTGACCAACAATATGATCCAAACAAGTAGTTAAAGTTAAGTAATGTTTTAGTGGCACCTTCATTAATAACATTGAAAAATCTTGGTGATTGTTGTTGATATCTAGTATTTTCATGATTTGACAATACAAACCTACAAAGAAAATCATTTTTCATGTTAAATAGTGCCTTTGAATTCTTCACCTTTGGATGAAATCATGTGTTTCTTCAGACAAAATTTCTTCTACTACCTTGTTTAGTAATATCTTGTGCTTTAGTAGATCTGAACTTCTTAGATCTATTTTCATTTTAGGTAGTACATCTTGCTTTAGAGGATCTAAGCGCTTTGGATTTGCGTTCATGGTCGTTGCCGCCTTAATCTTTAAAAGATCTAAACTTTTTAGGTCCACCTTTTTTTTCTGCCAACACCAAAAGCTTTGGTAGATCCAAATTTTTTTATTTTGTTTCCATCATACCTCTTTCTTGGATTTGAACTACTTTTATATCTTTCTTTGGTGAGGCCTTTTTCCTGTACCACCTTTCTATCCACATATCATAGTCTTCCTTGTAGTAATTGTGGTGGTGCTTTTGCTGGTACTAAGAATATGTTAAAGCATGATCTTCTTTTTGGTTGCATTGTGGGTCTTGGCTTCGGCATTTGTTCATCTTACGCATGTCAACCTAGTCTTGTAATTGTTAGGCAAGAAGTGCCTTTTGAACAGCTTCTTTAGTTTCTCCCATGAATGGACCTTTTCCTTCCCCTCTCGATCTCTTTGCTCCTTAACATTCTCCTACTACAAAGAATCATATTCTTTGAGATGAAGGACAACAACTTTATACTTCTTTCAATCATCATACCTTTTAAATTCAAACACCCCTTCAATACAACATAACTAATCAATAAAATCATTGGGTTCAAGAGTACCTTTGAATTTTGGGATCCTAACATGTAAGCTACAATCATCATCTAGCCATAGGGTTAGAGGAAATGGAGGTTACGGTGGTTGAAATGTTGGGGTTACATAGAGTGGTTATGCAATCTGAGGTTGGTATGGTGGATATTGTTGGTAATAAGGCGTATGTGATGCTAGCCTTTGTGGTATAAATTGTTAGGTTAGTGGTTGATGTAAGGTTTTATGGCTAACCAAAAAAAATGGGGTTTGAATTGGTTTCTTAGGTTTTATTTATTTTTTTGTTCTTCTAGATTTCATGCAAGATTATCATTTTACACAATTATATCAAAGCATATAATCAAAGAGACAAGACATGATAAGGGAGCTTAAAGGTTTACATAGTGGTTTGGCCCTTTTCACCTACTTCCACCCCCTTCTCCTTCAACTTAAACCAAGTTGAGGTATACTTTACTTCAAGCTAGGAGAAATCCTCTCCTACACTTCACAACTTCTCCACAAGGAGTTAAATGATCTACGGTTACAATGTTTAGGTTGAACCAACCTTAGTACATCAAGCAAATCCTTAAATATATAATGTGAGTGAGGAATGATGCTTATCAAAAAGCTACTTGAAGATATACAAGCTCAATTCAAGCTCTAATCATGAAACCCTTTAATTTTCACAATGTTAGGGTTTTGGATTTACAAAGAGCTTTATGTGCATATAATAATCAAAGCTTAATTAGCACATAATGACTTAATCTAATAGTGAATATTCAAAAGAATATTAATTTGAAGAATAACACCAAAGATACAAAGTTGCTTTGCAAATTGATGAAGAATATCGTCGGGTATAAGATCTTTGCAAGAATTGAGTATAAACTTGATTTCTCAACACAATCTTATCAAACCACACCGAAGGACTTTCTTTTCCTTCTTTTATATCAGATATCAAGTAAATGAGCTTTCTAGGGTTTTCATTTAAACCTAAGCTGCCTTTTGAGAAAAAGGCATTGAGACTTGATAGATGCTACATCAATTAATAGTGCAGATGACGATTAAGGCTTTTCAAAATGGCTTTGACATTCCTATTACCTCATATTTCTTCATGTTGGAGAATTGGTGACAGAGAGAGGTGAGAGAACGGCTTGGTGAAGAGGTTAAGGCTTCGGTCGATTAGTTACTCAATTAAGAGCAACATCGTTCTTGACTTAAATAAAACAACCATGTTTCATTTAAATGGTAGTGCTTCACAACCTCAAACTTAGGCAAGGCTTTGTTCAATGGGTCAGCTTGCGGGCTAATGGATCAGCTTGGGCTTAGTCCATTTGAATAACTTTAGCTCAATCTAGTGGGACAACTTAAGCTAAGTCCAGCAGAGGAGTTTAAGCTCGGTCTAGCAAAGCATTCAGTCTAACATAGTTGTTTAAGCTCGGTCCAACAAAGCACTTAGTTTTGCATATAACTCAATTCGGTTATGCATTAAGCTTGATCACATAGAACCTTGTATTATGAATTTTCCTTTCATAATATAATCTTTGGCCCTTTATGTACCTACAAGCACACTGAGAAAAGTATCATTTTTTCTTTAATATAATCACCTATATTTTTACTCATTAAATCACATAAAAATATTTATCTAAGCTTTATATGTGATGTTTGATAATGGAATGTAGGAAACCAACTACTTTATAATATCATTAGTTGATATTATAATTTGCACACCTTTTACTTCCTTTCGTATTCAATATATGCATATAGAGATGTTATTATACATTCATAAATAAAATTTTTCTCAACAAAATACATCAACACAGGATTTTCAATAGTTGAATGGGTGATGGTTGAGGAATGGACATTTGTAGGGGTGGTATGGATACTTGGGGTGGTGGTGGAGTAAAGTAGAGCATCTGGGTTGTTTGTGGAGGTAATCATTATTGAAGTAAGAGTTTGAGCTCTTGGAATTCAGCCTTCATCTTCTCGAATTCACTTTTCTTTATTATATGTGTAGTTTGCCATGATGGAATGGGTGAGGATAAACATGAAGAACCATCTCCTTCTTGAGACATGGTGATGTTATAATACAAATTGAAATTTCTCACTCACCAAAACCTTGGCTCTGATTACCACTTGATGTGTTTCATGATGGGTAATGAAGTGAGCTTATGGATTATAGAGAGATTGAAATGGAATAACAACTAGAATTTTAGAAATCTAAAGTGTTGGAAAATAAACTACTGAAGCGTGAAGACATTAATTTAAGTGTAGGAAAATGAAGAAAAAAAAGTAGCAAACCAAAAGTAAAAAAGAAAAAGAAAACACTTAAGCAAGGGAGGACAACTAGTCATGCAACATGTGGAAAACAAGGAAACAAAAGAAAAAGGGTATTGTTGGGCATTATTGGGTAGTGAGGGAGAAAAGGAAGACATTGTTATGTCGAGAGAAAACAAAGAGAGGAGAGCTTCGGTGGGCTTTGGGTCTGATAGCAAATAGGAGAGAAAGAGTTGCTGGAGATATAGAGATTGTGCATGACAGCGCAGGTTTCAAAGAAGAGTGATGGTCGTGTGAATGCCAATTGTTTGCCCTTCGTTATTTTCAATGATGAATCCAACCCACTTGTGATTTTGAAAATATTTGGACCTTTTTTGGTAAGGAGGAAGTGGATTTTCCATTTTTGTGTGATTTCTAGCTCCTCTACGGTAATTGCATGCAATTTTGTGGTAGTTTTTGGTGAAATATGGTGAATGCCATTTAGGTTTGATTTCATCATATCTACAAAATTTGGTGGCAGATTAGAGTGATTTCTTTGCAGATGGACACTCTAGAAACCTTCCCTAACAATTTTGGCATTTTTTTGTGAAGAATGGTAGTGGCGCATGATAGTGCGTGGTAGTGGTGTGTGACGGCACATGATGCGTGTTTTCTTCCCCTTTTTCTAGATAGTTTATTTTACTTTCCTTGTTGTGTAAAGTTGTGCAAAGTTTCAATGAATTAGAGAAATTTTGGTGACAAATTTTATGTTTTTAATTTAAAGAATCTTTGTTCAATTTCTTGCAATGTTTTTGTTTAATCTAGTTTGTTAGAGCTACGATGTAATGTGATTACAATGGTATGAATGTTATGATTATTATATTTTATGAGATATTTTATGTGTGTAAAGTCACATATTACTGTGTTTAATGCATTTGAGTGATTAGCTACCACTTAGATGAGTTGATTTACATATTAGAGACTGATATGAAATGATATGAAATGATATGCAATTGCTTCCTATCATGTACAACCATAGATTAATATGGATAGACATATACCATATGGTTTGTGTGGCTTTAGGTGTAAACTATAATATTCATAAATCTTAATCTACTTAGTTTATTTCAATTCATATATAAAAATATAGTGAGTTAATGAGCTAAGTAGGTTTGTTATACCTAGACATATGCGATAATGACTAAATTAGGAAACTTCACCATCATATGAATAGAATTAATTTTATAAGCATAAATTATCAACATTAGTACCTAGTAGTTAGGTGAAATCAGACACTCTAACATATTTTGTTTATCAAGTTTCCTTAAGTTAATTAGTTAATTTATTATTAATTATTTAAATTTCCTAGATAAATTCTAGGAGTTATTCACTATTACTAATTAGTTAGTTTAGTATCTACCAATCTTTATGGGATGGTATCTTTCTTATTATTATATTACTTGTTTGACATGTATACTTACTTACATGTGGGATTTCACCAAACAATAGGGTAGAAGACAAGAAAGAGAATCTACTTCTAAGTGAAAAACTAAATAGTGGCTATTAAAGTGGGGAGGTCCATCCTAAAATCCATAAGTAGTGGGTGGTAAACACCTACCATTATTAAGGCCAGGTCTATGTATCACCACTTTTTATATGAGATATAGCACCCTTAACACAATCCTTCATGTTGATCGTGTGGATTATAATTGAGGTATAGAAGGCCATATGATGAAGTAGGCCATGACTATGATATCATGTTAAAGCAAAGAGGCCTATGTTAAAACCCATAGACAAAAGGTAATTAACTGTTGTCATTAATAAGACCATGTTTATGCATCATCACATTCATTGTGGGATATAGCATCCTCAATGCACTTCATCCTTTCTAATATCATGATAATTGAGGTGTGGAGGGTCATATGAAGAAGTGGGCCATGGTTCTAATACCTTGTTAAAGTAGAGAGGCCTATTCTAAAACCTAAAGGACTCCATCATGATAATGGTAGATTGGTTTTCTAAGATGATGCCTCTCACATTGTTGATTTGTTCTTCAAGGAGATTTAATGATTGCATGGAATTCCAAAAGCCATTATGTTTGATCGGGATACAAAGTTTTTAAGTCCCTTTTGGAACTTTGTTGGAAAAGCTCAGTCTCAAACGAGACCAAAATGCTAGAATTAACTTAGCCAACCATAAAACATAAAAATCTCTTTGGGAAAGCAAACATACTTGATTTTGGTTCCATAAGCTTGGTGTATGCAGATTATCAACCTTATTCTCTACCTTTAACATGATCTTGATGAGACATCCCTAAATCAATTTAAGAATCAAGCTTATGGAGAGAGTTTTCTTGCCATTTTTGGTGTTCTACAAAGTACAATGAGTAAATTGGTTTTCCTAAAAGGAAAAGTGGTTTTTCATGTATGCCTTTTGGAAGATTGAAACTACAATCTTGCCTTAATGGGCTGAAAAACACTTAAACTAGCCCAATTCCGTAAAGCTCCATCAAAACACTACTTGATTCTCTTTATATCTTAATGTGATCTGTATGTGCATGAAGAGAGTTAAGGAAATGACTTAGCCATATTACTTATATGCTACATAAATAGGTTTGAATCATTAGAGTCCTTTTAGGTAAGCATTGGTCTAGACTAGTACACTTATATTTTAGCAATTAAGAACAAGTGTGTCACTTTAATTAGACCAATTCAAAATCACACCAATATATCCTAATAAGAGAACTTCTTGATGTCCACTGATACAAGCCTACATATAATGAGTATAATAAATAGACTAATATTCTTTTACTTGGGCTATATCAATGACATTAAAATAAACAACTTTAAAAATGTATGCAATTTATTTGGAAAACAATAATTTTATCTTTATACTAGTTTAATGACAATTCTCAAAAGTTGATCATATCCTAAAAAGTCTCAAACTTTGAACTATGGCAGTAACTGCAATCATTAATTGAAGTAGAACTAAGCATAATTACAAAAGCTTTCAAATTTACTAATATGGATCTAAATATAGTAGTGTAACTATTAGATAGCAATATGAAATAATACTTTATGTGTTATTCACATTGTTAGTCCGTTCTTTTTTCTTGATTAACAAATAATTATTAAAGAATATATCTTACAGTTCTCACTAACCTATCGGGTCTTGTGTAACGTAACTAGTATTTATCTTTATTGTATCATAAGAAATTCCTTTATGGCCAATAATTTGATGTCCTGAAAAATTGCTTAAGATGCACCTCTCTTAAGTCTTCAATATAACATATGCATGTAGGTGTGCACTTAATTAACTTGTTAACATATAAAACATTCACGTGCTTTACATGATTCAATGAATTGAAACATCATACGTGCAATCTTTTGTATATATATATAAAAGAGTTTATTTCATAGTAAACAATGTAGGTGAAGTTCAAATACATAATAGCAATACAAGAAACTCTCACTACATAAAAGCATTCCGAAGATGCTCTTAAGCCTATGCTAACACATGTTTATCAATTACATAAGGGCTAAAGCTTCTAGTGAGTGAGTTAGCTAGCTATCATATCATATGTTTCTATAAGATCCATTGAAATGTCATTATTCTTGACATTTTCCTTTATGGTCAAATACTTAATCTCCATATGTTTAGAACCTATGATATTTTTTTGATGTTAATAAACAATACCGTAGTTATATTATTATAGTATAACTGAATGAGTTTATAAAAAAAAATCAAAATATACTGACTTTTTTATCAAGTTTCTCAACCAAATAGCCTAAATAACAATGCTATAGCAAGTCATCTACATGCATGTAGGTTAACATGTAATCTCTTGTTTTCTTCAAGTACCTTAACATTTTCTTTAGACCAACCTAATGATTCAAACGTAGGTTGAATTGATATTTGCCAAGAAGACTAGTGACAAAAGCAATGTTAGGTCTAATAAATACTTGAACATACATTATATTGTAAATTGCACAAGTATAAAATACTTTCTTTATGTATTCTTTCTTATCCTTTATCCTTGGGCATTTTTAAAGGCTCAGTTTTTTGTTCTTAAGTATTGGAACCCTTCCAAGTTTACAATCTACCATATTAAACCTAGCTAATGTTAGGTGTAATGGCAAACTAAGAAGGGATATGGGGGTTGAATTGGTTGTTTAACTTAATATCTACTAATTGGGTTTCAAAAACACAACAATAGGTCTTAGTTAACAACAAACTTAAACAATAATAGATAACATGTATAAACACAAGGTTTACCACGGTGTTTCAGCACTCACACCTATGTCCACCTTCTTTTTCCTTCAACTTAACCAATTGAAGTCTATTTTACTCATTGATTAGGAGAAAATTTTCTCCTAACCTTCACAATCCCTCCACTAAGGGGTCACAACATAATGAAGTTACAATAGAAGGTTGTTCTAACCTTATTACAAAGCAAATCCTTAATGATATACAATTTGTGAGGGATATTTTTAATTAAAGAGCTTTCTAGAGATGTAGAATAATAATCCATGCTCTAATCATGAAATCTCCAAATTATAGAAAATTAGGGTTTCAGATTTATAATCAAGTTTCTGTGTAAATAATAATCAGAGTTCAATTAACAAATAAAAAAGATCATATACATATGAAATCATAAAGAATATGATCTTAAGAAAGTATCACCAAAGCTCTTCACAAAATTGCAACACTTTGAGCAATCTCATATTTTTTTTTTAATTTCTCAATAGACTTATGCAAAGCTCCTCTTAAACTATAGAATGGAAGCTTTTATAATAGATTTAAATAATAGTAGTTGATTAGAGATTTCTACCAAACTTGAGGAAATTAAAGACTTTTTCCTATTGAGAGATTAAAGTGGTTCCATTGTTCTACTGTTAAGACTTTGATTCAAGCTCTTAATCATCATAATTGCCCGTTTTGACACTTAATCATTTCTTTACATTTCTTCTCATTGAGAAAGTGGACATTCGGTTGCAGAAAGGATAGTGTCTCTCATTGTCTTGGTTGAGTTAGAACCTAGGGCTTCTAACTGAACAAGCTAATTTAGGGCACTCAACCTTTAGTTGAATGGTACCATTTTAGTGAACTCGCAACTACTTTCACTTAAGTGTTATTATGGGCTTGGATTAACCTATATCTTGCGGGCTCGGATCAGCCTGTAGCTTGTAGTCTCTTTATATAAAGCTTATCATATAAGCTTTTGCATAAACATTATTTTTTGCAATAACATATAATCCAACATCACATTCTCTTTAATATGAACACTATTGGAAAATAAGGGTTTTGTTATGAAAAAATCTATTTGTGAATTTTTTTTTTACAAAATATTTTTTATATGTGTAAAAGGAAATCATAGGAAGTAAAAGGTATACAAACTATAATGCCAATCAATGATATTATAAAGTAGCCAAGTTCCTACATTCCTTCATAAAACATCTTCATAAAGTGTTCTTGAAAATATCTTGTGTGAATGATGTTAAAAATATATTTGAATATATTTTAAGAAAAATGATACTTGGTTTTGTGCTTTTGAAGGAACAAATTAAAAGATTATTCTATGAGAAGTATTATCCAAGCTTGATGATTAATTCAAGCGAAGCTGTATGATAGATCAAACTTAAGTTAATTTGTGATCATTGGATCAACCTTAGCTAGTCAAACGTATGTTGGACTGAGCTTATTATATGATGGCCCATGATTGTTAAAGGTTGACCTATGATGGTTAAAAGTTGGCCCATGATTGTTAAAGGCTGACCCATGATGGTTAAAAGCTGGCCCGTGATTGTTAAAGGTTGACCTATGATGGTTAAAAGCTAGCCCGTGATTGTTAAAAGTTGGCCTGTGATCTATCAAGGCTCGCACTTATCTTAGAAGCCCACATTTATCAAAACGATTTCATTCAACTTGAAGTCAAGACCAGTTAAGAGAATCGATTAACTATTTGCCCTAATAGGTGTTTTTGGGTTCAAAATGATCTTTGAAGAAGCTTTGTTCTTTTTGCAACACCGAATCCTCAATGGGAGGATTTTAGAGGAGATGGGGTGTCAGAACGGTCAAATTTAGTTTCTAAGAAATGATTTGAGCTCAATTTGATGGGTTACTCACTATTTCTAATGGGAAGAAGCATACGATTTAGGTTTGATTTGAGAAACCCTAGATCTATCTTCTTTACTTAAAGAAAAGTTTGTTCTTGAAGAGAGCGGCGTGAATATACAACTACTTAAAGCATTTTCTCTACAAATGAAAGATCTTTAAGCTTATTTGGTTAACTACTGAAGTTGTTCATCATTTGGTGACCCACAAGGCTTTCGGTGATTTCTATTTAATCACTCTACTCTTTGATTTTATCGTTGATTACACCTTGTATCTCTTTGTTTATATGCTAATTACATTCAAAATATATATTGCATATAAACATTGTAAGAAATCTGAAACCCTAATTTGTTCTAATTTGGGGGTTTCATGATAGGATCTTGGATATTTATTATTCATACTTGAATAGCTTTTTTTATTAGCAATATCCTATAAACTATTACATTATTTGGGGATTTGCTCTTGTACATGATCTTTTGATCATATTTTGTAACTATACTTGAGAATTCATTTGAGGAGGAATTGGTTGGATTAGGGAGAATGTTTTTCCCTAATTTGGTTTGAGTAAAGGAGACTTCAAGTGGTTGGATTGAAGGAGAAAATGGTGGATGTAAGGCTCAAGGACTGAGTGGTGAACCACCATGGTAAATCTAGTGTTTCTCTTCCCTTTACTTGCTTGGATTTGACTTGCTGATTATTGATAACTATCTAGCCATTTACATGATATTTGCTTACTGTCTTACCCATTGGTTAAATTGTCATCCAATTGATAATGGCTTGCTATTTTGTGATTAATTGGTGTGTCATTTTGTAAGAACTTGCTTGTTGTATGCTTGCTATAATTGTGTGATTTGTATAAACACTTAGAACCATTTTTAGACTACAAAAATTGTGACCAAGTCTTAGCTTAACCAATTCAACCCTTTTTTGTTAAGCCATAAAACTCAACAAATACCATGCAACTAATGTTTTCTTTTTGCTTAGAAAGTATTTTTTTGAGACTTGAATAATATTACGTTATATAAGGATGTAGAAAATTGGTTACTTTATAGTATCATTGATTGATATTATAATTTGTACACCTTTTATTTTCTTTAATTCTATTTTCTTACATAAATATATGAAAAATATTTATATACATTTAACAACAAAATTTTTCACAGCAAAATATGTCTTTTTCCAACAATCTCTCCTTTTTTTGATGATGACAAAATTTTCATAACTTGAGCATTTAATAGCACATGTCATCAACGAAGTGAGCAAGAGGAATCATATCAAATATTTTTCATAACAATTGACGAAGTAGAATTTTCACACAAAGTGAATAAAGTGTACCATATCTTATTATAAGAATATTGCACATATTTATCATTTGCAATAGTAATAGTTATTTTTCAATCTATTTCTCATTAACCAGTAGCAATATATAACATACCATTCATCATTCAACAATAACACCTTTTGAAACATATTTTCAACATATTTTCAAGGTGTTAGAGAGGCATCCCACTTTTTGCATTAAATAGTTAGAAATGGAACATTCATGTGCAATAATACTCTATCCCTTTTTTTGTCATAATCAAAAAGACCATATGATAACAAAAATAAATATGATTAGGGATGATACAAGTAGTAAGAGAGTAAAATAGTTGACTTGATGAGATAGAGATAGATGAAGTTGCATAGTGCTCCCCCTTAAAACAAGCTTATGTGTAAGTTGTATAAGAGCATAAAATATAGTGTAATAACAAAGCATACAATTTAAGAGATATTTTTAAACAAGCACATGCCAAGCTTTCGCCGAAGAGCATAGAATTTTTCTTTATCCAATGGTTTAGTAAAGATATCAATAAGTTGTTAGTTAGTTCGAACAAATTCAAGAGCAATATCACATTTTTGTACATGGTCTCTAATAAAATGATGTCTTATCTCTATATTTGGAATGCTGCATAGGATTTTTTGCTAAGTTTATGGCACTATTATTATCACATCTTAATGGAACATTGGTAGAGTAAACACTATAATCTTCCAATTGTTGTTTCATCCATTAAATCTGAGCATAACAACTAGCAACTGTTATATATTCAACCTTAGTGGAGGAAAGAGCTACATTACTCTATTTCTTGGAATACTAAGAAATTAACATGTTTTCATAAAGTGGCAAGCACTGCTTGTACTCTTTCTACCTATCTTACACCTAATATAGTTAGAATTGCTAAAAGCATGCAAATCAAGAGCCGTGTCTCTAGGATACCAAATTTCTAGTATGGCCGTGTCTTTCAAATATTTGAATATTTTTTTAACAACCATTAAATGTTGTTCTTTTGGATCAGATTGATATCTAATACACAAACATACACTAAACATGCTATTAAGTTTAGATGCAGTCAAATAAAGTAATGAACCAATCATTCATTTATACAATTTTGAATCAACATTAGCTCTTTTTTGATCATGTGATAAAGAGATAGATGTGCTCATGGGAGTGTTTATAGGTTTGGAATCATGCATCTTGTATTTCTTAATTAATTCATTTGTATACTTGGTTTGACTTATAAAAATGCCTTTGTTGGATTGTTTTATTTAAAGGCCTAGGAAATAAGTCAATTCACCTATCATGCTCATCTCAAACTCATTTTGCATAGATTCAACAAATTATTGATATAGAGTAGGATTAGTATAACCAAACAAAATATCATCAACATAGATTTGAACAATTAGAATATCCTTTCCTTTCATTTTAATGAATAATATGTTGTCCACTTTTCATTTTCTGAAATCTACATTGAGTAGAAAATTGCTCAGCTTATCATACCAAGCCTATAAGGCTTGTTTAAGTCTATATAAAACTTTTGACAACTTGAAAACATGGTCATGATACATTAGATCTTCAAATTTAGGTGGTTGTTCAACATACACTTCTTTTTTAACAATACCATTTAAGAAATCATTCTTTACATCTATTTGAAAGAAAGTAAAATTCATACAATAAGCAAATGCCAAAAACATCCTAATAACTTTTAACCTAGCTATTGGTACAAATGTTTCATCATAATCTATTCCTTCCTCTTGGTTATATCCTTGTGCAACTAATTTAGCTTTATTCCTAGTAATGATTCCATTTTCATCTAACTTATTTCTAAATACCCATTTTGTGCCAATAATTGGACAGTCTTTTGGTCTAGGAACCAGGTTCTAAACTTTATTTTTTTCAAATTGATTCAACTTTTCTTGCATAACAAGAAACTAGTTTTCATGTTTAAGAGCTTCATTTGTCTTTTTTGGCTTTACTTAAGGCAAGAAGTCTTCGTGTTCACAAGTGTGATGATACCATGACCATGTGCTCATCTTATTAGTGACATTACCTAAAATATTTTATTGACCTACTTCCCCTCTAACTCTAGGAAAGGGAAAGTCTTTTATTTCAAACTCCCCTAAACTCTAGCTCCATCCTTTTCATTGTTTCCTTGTTCATTTGAACTAGAATTGATTTAGTTTTCCAAATAGGCAGTGTAGTCATCTTCAAACTTAATTGTATTGATTCCTCCACTACTAGGGTTCTTTTATTGAAAACTCTATATGCTTTGCTAGTATAACAGTAACCGAAAAAGATAGCCTCATCACTTTTAGAGTCATATATGCCAAGTGACTCCTTATCATGATTTAAAACAAAACATTTGTTTCCAAAGACATGAAAGTAAGAGATATTTGATTTTCTACCAAAGAATAATTCAAAAAAGCTTTTTTTTTTTTTGAAAATAGGTCTCGAGAATACATGATTTGAAATATAACAAGTTGTACTTACAACTTTTCCTCAAAAATGTTTTGGAAAATTATATTCACACATCATAGTTCTAGCCATTTCTTGAAGTGTCCTATTCTTTCTTTCCATAACACCATTTTATTGTGGGGGTCCTAGGTGCTGAAAAATTTTGAGACATTCCATTTTTAGAATAGAATTTTTCAAAGAGATGATTTTCCAATTCCCCACCATGACTAGTTTTTATTTTTGCAATAAAAAGATCCTTTTCATTTTGAATCATTTTACAAAAATCAACAAACTTCTCAAAATATTATCTTTGAGATGACTACACTAGATATACATGTGCATATCTACTTCATCTTTTCTAGCAAGTAGATATACTCATGTATATCTAGTGTAGTCATCTACTATGACTAAGACATAGTATTTGCCATTTAAAGTGGTTGTTCTTAAAGGATTGAATAGATCCATGTCGAACAATTCTAATGGTCTTGTAGTAGCTAGAACGAGCTTTGAGTTGAAGCTACTTTGATTATGTTTACCTTTGACACATGCTTCACATAACTTATCTTTTTCAAAGTTTAGAGTAGGAAGACCTTTGACCAAATTATTATTTGATAGTTTTCTATTAAACCTAGACCTGCATGCCCAAGTTTTCTACCATAACCAAGCATTAACATTTTTATTCACAATCAAACATGTTTGTTCAATAGACAATTCACTAAGATCTAGCACATAACTATTGTCTTTCCTTTTTCCAACAATTTTTATATTGTGCTCAACATGTTTAACAAGACAAAGTTCTTTTCTGAATTTTATTTTAAAGTCTTTATCACATAATTGGCTAATACTCAACAAGTTGAATTTTAGCTCATCCACAAACAAAAATTTTGAAATAAGCATAGTTTTAGAATTACCTATAGTTCTTATATCTTTGATTCTTCCTTTGGAGTAATTTCCAAAAGAGACCGTAACTTCAGTTTTTAACTTAAGTGTTGAAAGGAGCTTTATCATCTTACTTATATGATGGGAACATCCTCTATCTAGAATCCAAAAATTTATGTAGTCTTCTTTGTTCACTTTTTCTTTGGGTCCGTGAGAGTTAGTTGAACAAATACTACTAGAGGTTTAGGCATCCATACTTTCTTTATCTTATATGATCTTCTAAGCCTAATGGGACATGTATCAATTGAATGACCAACATATTTACAATGTGAGCATTTTCATACAATGGAGTCATGAAACTTTTCTTTTCAAAGAATTTAGTAAAAGATTTCAAATTCTTATCTAATTTATAACCTATACCAACTTTGAAATACATTCTTTTTTGTGATTGCAATATTTTTTCTAACATAGTACTACCTTTTGTGAATTTCTTTAGCAATAAAGTGGTGTCATCCAGATTCAACTAAATTTGTTATTTTTCTTTTTCCAATTCACATATTCTCATTTTTAAACTCACTACATCAAAATCAATATAAGCAGTTTTAACAATATTATCATTTTTGTCTGAAGACGATGTATAATTTATCAAAACAGCTTTATTACCAATAGTTTTAGCTTTTATAGATTTATATTTCTCTTTCATTTTTCTATATTTATTTTTCATCTTATTTGCATACTCAACTAGATTAAAAATAGTAGTTTATATACAACAATTTATGTCATTTAGAGATTCAATGTCACTTACCTCATAATTCTCATCTTCAAAGGTTGTTACTATAGTTAAGTAGAGATGTGCCACTTCTTCTTGTTCCTCTTCATTCGATGATGAGCTTTCATCATCCTAGGCAGCAATCATGGCTTTCTTTTTATTTTTATTATTTTTTGTTTTAAACAGAGGGCAATTAGCCTAAACATGTCCTAATTTTCTACATTTAAAACATAAAGTATCCCTAGGATCATATGTTTCTTTCTTCCTAGATTGTCCTACATTTTTGCTTATACCTTTCTTAAGGAATTTTTTGAATCTCCTAGCTGACATAACAATCTCATCATTTTTAGAATCTAGTTCATCAATTTTTTCTGCATTTACTTTTAGAGCAAGTGATTTCTTATTATTTCTTTCTCTTTCTCATCTTATTAATTGCATTTCATGAGTTTTTAGTGATCCTAGCAAGTCATCTAAAGTCAATTTATCCAAGTCATATGCTTCCTCTATGGCCATATTTTTAGGGTCCTAACTTTCAGGCAATGACATTAACATTTTTCTAACCATTTCTTCATTTATATATGTTTTTCCTAATAATTTAAGTTTAGAAACTATTTTAATAAATTTACTAAACATTTCACTAATAGTTTCAGAATCTTTCATAGCAAAGAATTCATAATCATGTACAAGCATAGTAACTTTAGAGGACTTAACTTTCTTGGTACCTTTATAGATAACTTCTAACTTATCCCAAATTTCTTTACCATTAAGGCAAGAAGACACTATGTTAAACTCATGAGCTCTTAAGCCACTATATATCATATTCATGCCTTTAGCAGTTAACCTTATAACTTTAGCTTCATTTTTACTTCAATCATTAGTCTCGGGTAATGTAGTTCCCTTTCTAATAACCTACCATGCTTTGGGATCTTGACTAGTGATAAATACTTGCATTAATTGTTTCCAATGTCTATAATTTATACCATCAAACAATGGTAGTGTATTAAATCCCATAACAATTATACCTTTCTCTAATACCATTATAAGGATCTACTCTAGGATGTTAAGTCTTTAATTATAGAATATGGCTTTTGATGCCAATTGTTAGGTATAATGGCCAACCAAGAAGGGGGGTTGAATTAGTTGTTTAGCTTAATGTCTATTAATCGCGTTAAAACACAACAATAGGTCTTAATTAATGGCAAACTCAAACAACAATAGACAACATGCATATGCACAAGGTTTAACATGGTGGTTCGACACTCACACCTAAGTCCACCCTTTTCTTCCTTTAATGTAAAGGGATCACAACACAATGAGGTTATAATAGAAGGTTGTTCCAACCTTATTACAAAGCAAATCCTTAATGATGTACAATTTATGAAGGATATTGCTAATTAAAGAGCTTTTTAGAGATGTAGAATAATAATTTAAGCTTTAATCATGAAACCCCATAATTATAGAAAATTAAGGTTTCAGATTTACAATAAAGTTTATGTGTAAATAATAATCAAAGTTCAATTAACACATAAACAAGATCATATACATATGAAATCACAAAGAATATGATCTTAAGAGAGTATCACCGAAGATCTTCACAAAATCGCAACACTTTGAGTAGTCTCAATTTCTTATTTTGATTTCTCAATAAACTTATGCAAAACTTCCTCTTAAATCATAGAATGGAAGCTTTTATAAGAGTTTCAAATGATAGTAGCTGATTTGAGGTTTTTGCCAAACTTAACAAAATCAAAGACTTCTTCCTATTGGGAGACTAAAGTGGTTCCATCATTCTATTATTAAGACTTCAATTTAAGCTTTTAATCATCACAATCACCCGTTTTGACACTTAATCACTTCTCTACATTTCTTCCTATTGGGATAGTGGATGTTTGGCTGCGAAAAGGACAATGTCTCTGGCTGTCTCAGTCGAGTTAGAAGCTAGGGCTTTAATTAAGCAAGCTAATTTAAAACAATCATCCTTAGTCAAATGGTGCCATTTTAGTGAATTCACAGTAGCTCTTACTTAAGTGCTGTGTTGGGCTCGTGTGTTGTGGGTTTGGATAAGCCTGGATCTCGTGGGCTTTTTATATAAAGCTTATCATATAAGCTTTTGCATAATTTTTTTTTTTGCAATAACATAAAATCTAGCACCACATTCTCTTTAATGTGAATACCATACAACTAATGTTTTCTTTTTGCTTAAAAAATATTCTTTTAAGACTTGAATAATATTGCATTATATAAGGATATAGGAAATTGGCTACTTTATAATATCATTGATTGATATTATAATTTACACACCTTTTACTTCCTTTAATTCTATTTTGCACATAAATGTTTGAAAAAAATTTATATACATTTAACAACAAAATTTGTCACAACAAAACATATCTTTTTCCAATGGCTAATGCATGATTAATGTATTCCTTCTTAGAAAGACCTAATAAGTGGCATAAGTGATCTTTGTGAATCTCTATGTCCAATACAAAGTTTGTCTCACTAAGATCTTTTATATGAAACCACATAGATAATAGCATCCTTAAGTCATTAAGCAACCATTTATCACTACTCAAAGTGCTATGTCATCAACAAAAAGTATCATAAAGATGAGTATACTCTCATTTATCTTGGTGTATATGTAATGGTCTTCTTTATTTTCACAAAACCACATGATGTGACAAAATTGTCAAACTTTAAATACCACTATCAAAAGGCTTGCTTGAGAATATAAATAAGCTTCTTAAGTTTGCAAACTAGTTAACTTGTATCACTTTTTTCAAAGTCCTTTGGTTACACCATACAAATTTCCTTATTAAAGATTATATTTAGAAAAGAAATCTTAATATGCATTTGGTGTAACTCTATATCAAAGTGAACTACTAATGCCATTATCAGTATGAAAGTACCTTTAGAAAAGATTGGTAAGAAAGTCTCATTGTACTCTAAACATTATTTTTAAGTGAATCTTTTGGCTACTAGTCTAGCCTTGAACCCATTAACTTTTTCAATAGAATCTCTTTTGGCATTATAGATCCATTTATAAGTAATAGGCTTGCTTCTTTTAGTTAATTCAGCCAAAATTCCAAACATCATTATGTTTTATTGATTGTATCTTATCACACGTTGCATCCATCTACAAATGTTATTTAAGGGATAGAAATAACATATGAATATGTTACTGGATTGTCCATAGCACCAATGTTATACTTGTGCTATCCTAGATAGGGTAAATAGTTTGGATGTATAGCTAATTTCCTTTCTCTATTGAGTAGAGAAGCTTTAATAGTAAGATCTTGAGCCTATGGAATATAAACTGGAATAGCATATGGAATAAGTTCTGAAATCACAATAGAACTATGGTCTAGTGCTATAGGCTTTACATCCAATTTTATTGACATAAGACATGAAATACTAGCATTAACATCATCAATACTCTTTATGGCCTAAGAATAACTACCTTTCTCTTCAACATCTAGTTTTAGGAATTTAGCTATTTGGGACTCTACAATTCTAGCCTCCATTGGGGTTGTAAAAGTGATACCCCTTTGAATGATCTAGATATGCCACAAAATAGCTCTAGATAGTTCTTGAATCAAATTTTCTTATCTTTGGATTGTATAACTTTACTTTTATAGGGCACTTCCAAATGCTCAAATGATTCAAACTTAATTTTTTATCCGTTCACAACTCATGAGGGGTTAGTGTAACAATTTTAATGGGTACATGATTTAAAATGTAAGAGGTTGTCTTTAAGGCTTCACCCTATAGGAAAATAGGTAAGTTTTTCTTTCTTATCATGCTCTTCACCATATCCATGAAGGACCTATTTTGCCTTTTGACTACTCCATTTTCCTCAAGGTTTAAGTCATAGTGAATTGACCAACTATCCTAGAATCTAATAAATATTTGGCAAATGGGTCTTTAAGTTGGCCAATGTCTCCATGTTTGTTGTAATATTCAATAACTTGATTAGATCTAACAATCTTGATGCTTTTTCCTTAATTGTTTCTTGACTTTAGTCATATACTCCTTGAATTTATCAAGGGATTAGACTTTTTCTTATTCAAGTATACACATTTATAGTGAGAAAAGAAATCAATAAATGTGATGAAGTAAAGGCTCCCGCACTATTAAGCTTTGTAAGGGTCACTATTATCATCATGAATGACTTCTAATAGGTTAGAAATATGGAATGTAGTTTTTCTATTATTTATTTTTGGTCATTTTGCCTTTATAATAGTCTCAACATGTCTCTAGATCATTGTTAAGAGTATGTAGGATGCCTAACCCAATCAACCTTTCTACTTTTTCTTTAGAAATATGACCAAGTCTCTTATGTCATAATGAGTAAGATTTATCCTTAGGTAAAAAGGCCTTTTAAAAACAACATGCTTAACATTATATGTCATATAAATGTTATGAGAAGATATATACAATCTATACAATTCATCAAATAAAATGCAACTACCAACCTGATTTGAATTATGGAATATATTTACATTAGATTTCCTAAACTCAAAAGTGCAGCTACATTTAAACAAAACTGAAAAGAAAAAAAAAATTCTGTTGAAAGGGTAGTGCATAAAAAGTGTCATACAAAGTCATCCTATAATTGTGTCGAAAATTAGGATGACATATCTTATAAAATCCACATATACTTTTACATTGTTCCCAATCATGAGCTATAGTTTTTCTACATTTAAGTGCAATTGCTTATGAATCCATAGATGGTAAAAGCATAATGATTAGTTGTTGCACTATTAAGACACCAAGAACTGATGATGCTTCAAATAAACTAAATTCACATACAAAAACCAAAGAATAGTTATCTTGAACCTTACATTTGGCTAACCAAATTTTGTACTTATTGTAGTCCTTCTTAAAGGATATATTCTTAGTCCCCAAAATAATTCTAGTTAACCTTGAATTATTGGATATATAGTAAGTATCTTTATAAGCAACATATCTTAGTATCTTTCCTTGGTTTACATTGAAGTCTTCAGTGAATGCAACTAAGCTGCATTTCTCATCCTTCAGCTTTTTTTCTTCATCCATTATACTTGCCACTTGGTCACTAATAGACTAGCAATCATCTCAAGAACTATAGGCAATCTTTAAATCATTGTTAAAGGGAGAGATTTAGCACTTGGAAAGTTATTACTTCGTTTGGCTTTACAAGATCAAGAACCTTTAGCCTTATATAATTACCAACCCTCTTGTTAATATAATTTTCTATAGTATCAGTGGTAGGATCATACTTCATGTTGAACAATTCACCTAGAAGTTCAGAAATCATGGCATGGAGGGAGGTGTTGTACTTTTCCATCATCACATCCTAATGCTCCTTAGTGGTGCATTAAGTGTGCAAGCCTTCCCTTAGGTGGTCTTAAATTGACCTTTGTAATGGTAATAAGTAAAGCCTATTACACTTCCTCTATGTTTCATAAGCTTGCCTTTTTGCCTTAGTGCTATCCTCACTTAATGTGGTAGGCTCATCCTCAGCCAAGGTTGTGTACAAATTTGCTTCTTTCATGGAAAATAGTACACTATCCACCATGTTAAGAGATTTGATCAGCTGAAGATCTCAATTATGACAATGGCATTTTTTTATGAAGAAAGTGATTATTATACATAATATTAGCATCATGTGAGTAAACTAATAATGAATTCACGTACATCATCATGCAAAAACCTTTAGGCTAAATGCATAATATGCAATTGTAAAACCCACTACATAATGACAGTCATGGGAACCTTCCAATCTTCATAGGTTACCACCTTTGGACTAAATAGATTATTTAGATTAGCATGTCCTTTTGGATATGCCCATTGTGTATCTTTCTAAATCCTAACACATAGTCACTTCCTTTGGGCTAAAGACTGTGTACTTAAAACTAGAGCCATTCCCAAATTTCATTGAAATTGATATTCCATAATCTAGCCAAGAAAGTGTCGCTTTGGTGGTCATAACACAATTGAACCTTGAAACTTTCTCATGCCACCGGATATAGAATTTATGTTACTCATAACCTTATATGCAATTTAATTCTATAGACTAGGGACATTTAATGATTAAATTGTATACTATTGATACTACAACAATATTATAATAATTGCATGCTTTAAATAAACAATGAGTTAAGCATACAATCAAATATAAATTTATTCATGACATGACTCAACATCAAATTATACTTACCACTGCCATACAATTAACTATTAAAAGTAATATGCAATTCAAATAATCTATATATTGCATAATCATTTTTAAAATGAACATTTACATTTAATAACATTAATATTGTGATTTTAGGATACTTAAAAATTTTCAAATGTAATCTAGAGGCATGAAGGACTCTAAATGAGAATAATAGTCAAAATTTGGGCATAAACTGCCTTCCTATATGCTTCCATGAGTCGCCAAAAGACTGCCTGTCCAACCTAGTTTCGATTGGTTTGGATTCGGTTCAGGCCGCTGTATCAATCAATTTTGGTTGAAATGGCCGGTTCACTGTTGGTTCGACCGACTACTGTGGGACATTGCCTCCACATATGGATCGGCGCACAATTGGTCAAATGATCAAACACCCATTTCCCAGTGGCTGGTCACAAGGGTCAGGTCGACCCATCTCCAATTTGGTCTCTAATGGTGGCCACCGGTAGATTTGGGGACACCATGATCAACAACGAGGTCGATTTCTTGATCCAACGCCTTTACGTATCAGGTTTGGGCTAAATGGTTATTTGATACTAGTTACAGGATCAGACTATGTATATGGCAAAAAGTTAAAATTTTAGAAGGGAAAAGATTGCTAAAGCAAAAGCTGAGAGAGAAAACTATTCTATGGGGTTGATGCCTTACAACATAAGGGTCGACGTTCGTTTATACTTCTAAAGACCATTATTCATCAAAGACAACTCATAGCAAAACTTACAAAAAATAGTGTTCATCAACGACACCTCATAAGACACCTAAAAAAAGGTACTATTTATCAAGGATACCTAAAAGTTAAATGATACGTGGATACACCTACAAAAGTTATATGATATCTATATGATAAGTGTCTTTTGTTATGGCACATATCTTTCTTGCACCCACAAACCTGAAAAAAAAAAACCAAGACTTTGTCCTAAAATCATAACATCAAGCTCATTTTTCACAAATTTCGTGCTTCAGATGAAGCTATGCAAGCTTTGATACCAAATGTTGAAAAAAATGGGACTTAAACGACACCAAAAATGCCAAAATAGACTTAGCCAACCATAAAACACAGAAATCTCCTTAGGAAAGCAAACATAGCTTATTTTGGTTACATGTGCTTGATGTATGCTGATTATCAACTCTATTCTCTACCTTTAATACAAGCCCGATGAGACGGCTCCAAACCACGGTTAAGAATCATGCTTATGGAAAGAGTTCTCTTGCTATTTTTGGTGTTCTATGGAGAGCAACGAGTAAAATGGTTTTGTTAAAAGGTCAAATGACTTTCCGTCTATGGCCTCTGCAAGAATAAAATTTCAATCTTGCCCTTAATGGGCTAAAAACACTTATATTTGGCCCAATCCTATAAAAGTCCATCAAAACTCTACTTGATTCTCTTTATATCTTAATGTTATTTATATATATGTATGAATGAGGGCTAGGGAAGCGATTTAATCATACTACTTATGTGTTATATAAATAGGTTTGATTCATTCCAATCCTATTAGGTTAGGATTGACTTACACTAGTACATTCATATTCTAACAATGAAGAACATGTATGTCACTTTACGTAGACCAATTCAAAATTACACCAATATATCCCAATAGAAGAACTTAATATTCATTTATACAAGTCCACATACAAAGAGTTTATGAAAGTAGACTAACAAGCTTGACTCCAAACTCTTATTAAAACTTCTCATCATCTATAAACCAATGGCCAAATTGATGTGACCAACCAAACATTGTTAACTCTTTTGTGCACTTTGGTAAACTAGAATCTTAAAGATTGGAACTTGAAGCTTGCCCATGAAGAGTTTGCATACAACCAACACCAAGTTCTACCACTAGTCATTCTTCATTTAAGATATTTTATAGAATTAACCCAATTATTCCTATTGGACTAACTTATGTGTTCCTTGATATTCAAGTTAGTATGGATATAAATGAGAAAGCCAAAATAATGGATAAGCTTCACAAGATTATTTAGTCACAAAGAGAAAATGCTAATGAGGCATATAAGAGAAAAGCTAACAAATATTGAAAGCCTTCTCAATTTTAGCAGATTGACTTAGTTTGGGTATATTTGAGAAATGAGAGGTTTCCATCTAATCATTGGCTGAAACGAAGCCTATATCCATCCAAAAGGGCTTAGAATCTCGAAACTTGATCTCTTACATTTGAGTATTGAAAACCTAATATATAGATCAAGCCCAATCGATGGTACCTTCTGCCAACTCAACCTTAGTGTCCACATCATCCTAGTTTCCCATATCAGCACCCTAGTCGAACTCAGCAGCACACACAACTCACTTTTACCACTGCAGTGCAGCCCTACGCGAACTCTCTCCCTGCGAAGCGCTCCCAACTGCGCTCTCTCTCACGCGGAACCAGATCGCCCCTCCAAGCAAAATGGGTGGTCTTTTCCCACAATCTCCGACCACTACAGTTCACTAGCCTCACAAGGACCCACGCGTTTCATCTCTTCGCGAAGCATGCTGTCGCACCTTTGCTCACATGGAACCAAAAGTAGAGCATTAACTGGACTAGCAAGCCATAATGGCCCAATCATGGCCCAATAGCGGAAGTTCTAAAACCTTACTCCCAGAATGCAATTTGTCTGAAGAATCATGAGAGCCAAAAGTCCGAGGAAGGGGAAGATTGGCCAGATACTTTTCTTAGCACTTTGGGTCACCAAGGAACCAGGATTTCTTATAAAATTTCACTGTCGCTGTCCCTTCTCGGACAACATCGCACTGATGAACAGAGAATCAACTGTTTTAAAATAAATGGCACGATAAAAAGGAAACAAACAGAAAAGCATTTTCCTTGTATGTTCACCTTCCAGGCCTCCCCTCCAAAAAATAAAAAAGAACATATTTTCGAGGCGGAATTATTTTGGACATTTCACATCTTTGTCCAAATCGCAGCACCTCATCTTTCAACGGTGACAAAACCATACTCTCTCCCAGCATTGAAATAAAAATGACGACACTTACACGACATTCAACGGCATGACAAAACCACACTTTTCCTCAGCATTGGAACAAAAATGACAACACTTTCGCCACATTGGACAACAATAAGTACATATAATAATATCTAATTCTCGTGAGCTTCTTCTCTTGGAGTTACTACTGACAATGTCCGCGGTCTCCAGGAATCAAATAACAAATGGGCATGATCCCCAAAGATGTCTTCTTTTAAACGTTAAAAAGCTCTCTATATTCCTAGTGCAAAAAGAACAGAGCCTTGATCGTCTAGGAGGACCAAAACTTGTGCATCCGCTCTGTAATTTCCCAAAGCAACATGACCAGAACAAAAGCAAATTAACATTATACCCCATCGTAGATAAGGGAAATAGGAGGTTATCAACACATGCAGTGTCGGGCCCAGTGAACTAACTCATAAGCGAGCAATACCAAAGTCCATTAATATAAATACTGAGATTAAAATTACTAGATTACATTACTTGGAGAGATAAAAATGAAGTTGATTAAATTTGTAGGATGTAGAAAGCTAATACATGTTTACCTCACGGTTATGATAGTATTTAATGACGAGGGGTGATGTTGGGCAACTATAATGATGTGTTTTTGGTATCGCTTGTTTATCCATTGGTTCACCAAGTTCAACATTGTATGTGATGATAAAGATGAAGAGCATACTGTCATATTCTTAAAAGAAGCCGCCATGTAGGACTAGAGAATTGTTCGGTTGCTTCGTTCAAGCTCATAATATTATTTTTTTGAAAAAAACAAATTCTTTTCAATATTACAATACAAGTACTCAATTCATACACAAATGTCCAATTTTAAATTTCGTCTATACTAACTTATTATTAAATTAACTGACTAAGTGACTTAAAATATTTGAATTAGTGCAACTTCACGTCACAGTAGCATAATAACAAAAGGTGCCATCCATTGTGCAGCGAGCACAGCACAATCAAGTTGTCATATATGCCCCACCTTTTGATATTTGTGAGTAACAAGATTGTTTTTATTCTACAACGGAATTAAGAGAAAAGAAAGGGCAAAAAGGCAAAGCCCTGTTATTATTAGCATGGTCTCTTTTATTTGCTATTTCGGGGAAAATAATGGAAAAAATGGGGGCAATATCAAATTTAGGCCTAGATTGATTAACTCGTTACCCCTTCGTTAAATTGTAATGTAACAGTAATCCTAACCTCTTTTTTAACCCTGCTCTCCCAAACTCTCTTGCAAATCTCTCTCTCTCTCTCTCTCTCTCTAGAAATATATATACGCGGAGAGAACAGCAAATCTCATCGGGCAAACGACCAAAACCCCTCTATCTCACCCAATATTGTTTCGCCCTCCAGTCCACTCCTTCGCAGATTCGACTCTTAGACTTGTTTGGATCGGGGGACTCCTTGATCCGTATGCAGAGTTAATCTTTTGGTTTCGCTCGATTAAATTGCGCATTTCCGCAATCCGAATTCCATTGAATTCTTCACGTTTCGATCGGATTCGATCGGGAAATGGGTAGAGACTGAGGGATAGGGATGGAAGCATTGGGGAAACAATTTACGACCAGAGCGTGAGGAAAGAAAATGCCAGGAATAGCACATAGAAATGACCAATTCAGCAATGGTTCAACGATGTCTTATACGCTCTCGGCCAATGGGTTTTGGTCCAATCATGCTGATGATGTTAGCTACAACCAGCTCCAGAAGGTACGGGATACTTTTTTGTTTCTTTTGTTTCTTCTTTTTCTTCTCGAATGAAATTGGATTTGGATCATTTTTCCGCAATGGTTTTTATCTGGATTTTGATGGGTCGGATGAGTTGGGATTGGATCTTGGGGTTCGAGGTGTTTAGGCAATGTGATTTTTGGTGGGGTTTAGAATTTTGATTGTTAGATAAGGCTTTCTTTTGACTGGATTGTGTGTTGATTTTTATCAGATCCATTTTGGATGGTACAGCTCATGGGTTTTAATTGATATGTTGCAATTCATATCTTGCATGTGTTGCCAACTTTAATTAGAAATTAGGATTGTCTTTCCAATTAATAAGGAGCAACTGGTGTCTGCATGGTTGCGAAGAAAATATGTAGCCAGAGAATGAGGTATTATAAATTGATTACTGGGTCTACTAGTATCTGGGATTCCTAGCACTTGCAATTAAGTCGTGTTGGAATTTTTCCTTCGTCTCTGTTTTATCTGCTACACAAACCGAAGAGCATAAACAGATATATGCGAACACAAAGAGGAAGTTTACTATACATCATAGAATACACGCTATTTCCTCCATATGTCAAAAGAGACTCTGGATTTTCTCAACTTTGTCAATGCTTGCGATTGATAAAGACAGTTTCTGTAATAATTGTAAGTTTTGAGTTGTGTTGCTGTGGTATCTGTTCGTTTAAGTTTGCATGCAATGTGTGAGATAGCGTGAGCAGTCATTAACAAAGTGCTTTTACTTTTGACTTAGTTCTGGAGTGAGTTGTCGCTGCAAGCTCGGCAGGAGCTTCTAAGGATTGACAAGCAAACCCTGTTTGAGCAAGCTCGTAAGAATATGTACTGCTCTAGATGCAATGGGTTATTACTCGAAGGTTTTTTGCAGATTGTCATGTATGGAAAGTCTTTGCAGCAGGAGGGAGCAGGTGCGCGCCTTCCCTGCTACAGACAGGGGGCCCCAAAAACTCAAAATGGTGGTGGTATGAGTATTACTAACGGTTTCCAAGATGAAATTCAGGATCCATCTGTCCGTCCTTGGGGAGGCCTTACCACAACACGTGATGGGTCTTTGACACTTATGGACTGCTATTTGTATTCAAAGACCCTGAAGGGGCTCCAAAGTGTAAGTTCTGATGTTTTTTTGTTCAGAAAGAACGTTAAATTGTTCTTTTGTGATTTAGTATCTGAATTTTTTCTTGAATCAGGTCTTTGACAGTGCACGTGCTAGGGAACGGGAGCGTGAGTTGCTTTATCCTGATGCCTGTGGTGGGAGTGGTCGGGGTTGGATAAGTCAAGGAATTGCGAGTTATGGTAGGGGACATGGAACAAGGGAAACATGTGCTCTCCACACTGCCAGACTTTCTTGTGACACTTTGGTGGATTTCTGGTCTGCTCTTGGTGACGAAACCCGACAATCCCTTCTAAGGATGAAGGAAGAGGATTTTATTGAGAGGCTTATGTACAGGTGTTTACCTATATTTTTGTTCATAATATCTAAAATTCCTTTTATATTTGTGTAAATATGCATGATTACTGATGGTATTAAGTTAGTTGTGATTGCATGAAACTGTTAGATGAATGCTCATACCAGAGGTGGTCATGCCTAGTAAAATTGTTGCAGAAGAACAGAAAGCTTAGTTTGGCAGCATGTAAGAATTCTTTCTACATGGTTGGCTTAGAAAGGTTTCAGTGCTCCTAGAACTGTTCAATTGTTCCAAGGCTCATGGTTAAGGCCTTGGAAGTCCAAGTAATTGGCATCTGATTTCCTAGCAATAATATCCAATCTGTCATGTGGACAATCTTGCAATTGAATATCTATAGAAATGCAGTTAAATGTGGATAGGTGCAAGATTCAAGGGCGGTTGGAGTTACTTGCTCATAATTGATGAAGTTTGTTTTGGCTTGCTTTTATATTCCTTTTGGGGAAAGGGAAAATACTCTTGGAAGATCTGTGAATTTAGGTCAAGATAAAAAATGACAGGCTGCATTCAGTGGGCATTCTACATATTAGTTGGGACTTGCACTTCGTTTAGTTTTGAATTGTGGAAGGAAAGAAAACCAGAAACTAAGGACAATTGAGAAAAGGTAAGGAAATTGAACATGTTTGGTTTGAATGAATTGCTGACGAAGGAAATGAAACTTTCTGTGTTTGGTTATCTGGTGAAGTAGAAAGTATGCCGTATGGTTCTGCTGTTATATTCCTTTACAGCAGGGGAACTTTCTGACTTGCTGATGAAAACAGGAGAAAATATTGAATCATGCATCCAATGAGTTCTTTCCTCAGCTTCAACCTGGTTGAGCTAAGGAATCAGTTGGTGGACCCCCGAGAAATAAATTTTACTATCATTTTCTTCCTTTCTTTAGTTCTCTTGAAAGAAAGGCTAAGGTTATTTTCCCAATACTTTCCCTTGTCATTTTCTTTCCTGAAAATTCTTCTTAAACAAATAAATGGCTGATTATGGTATAATCATTTAGGAGAAGAGTGGCACTGCTTGGTCCATTCTAGGAGCCTATAAAAAGCATAATTACAGGAAAGACTTAAGATGCCCGGGGCAGGTTCCTTGTGCAGGACTGTAATTTATCAAAAGTTTATCCATTTTATAATGCTTCCTATTGAGGTATATTTGGCAGATAATAGAAGGGAAGGTAGGGATCCCATTTTATGTTTTGATGGACATTTGCTATGCTTGGGATCGTTTTGGAGCAAATACTCGGGTTCTATTGGCGATCAAGGGTAGACCTGAAATCAATTAGTAAAATGCATAAGTAGCCAGCAATGTAAATTGATACTTTCAACAAGGACAAGTGTGATGTCTTTGCTAGAAGATGTGCAAAAGACAACTTGTTGATGGGTGCATGGTTGAGGCTTTTGAAGGGTGAGAACTGGGCCAAGAAAGAACAGTCAAAGGAACTAAGAACTGAAATGAACGTGATGACATGGCATTGTTACTAGTGTTAGGATCCTTTTTTAGTTATGTGTCCAAACAAATTTCTGCTCTCGTTGACCTCTTGTCATTTTTCTGTGGAATGAAAAATGATTGCAGAATTGATGAATTAATTATAACACTAAGAAGCTGAAAAAGCAATTCTTTTATGATACTATAATATTATTGGTTTGATTTATCTGGTAATCTCTCCTCTGTCCTTAACCATGTAGTATTTATACTTGTTGTCATGTTTTTGTATAAGGATTACATGTTAACTATTTCTAATTTTCTCAAGAATGTGATATTCATGTGCAGGTTCGATAGCAAGAGATTTTGCCGAGATTGTAGAAGGAATGTCATTCGTGAGTTCAAGGAGTTAAAAGAGCTGAAGCGCTTGCGGAGAGAACCCCGTTGCAGTAGTTGTTTTTGTGTTGCTGATACAGCGTTTCAATATGAGGTGTGATTTTTCCTATCCCTTTAAGTTTGTTTCTTTGAATCCTTTTGTTATTAATTCTTGTAGATTTTAACCAAATAAATTCCAAAGAAAAATTTCTCTTATAGTGGTTGTGCTAACTGTCAAATATTTTGGAGCTCTTTGTGAGGACTTAGTCTTGGTGTGTGACAGTTATAACAAAATTTCCTTTCCAATTTTCTCAGGTATCGAATAACACAATTCAAGCTGATTGGCGCCAGACCTTTGCGGACACCATTGGAACATACCATCACTTTGAGTGGGCAGTTGGAACAGGGGAAGGAAAATCTGATATTCTGGAATTTGAAAACGTTGGACTAGATGGAAATGTTCAAGTTGGTGGCCTAGATCTTGGTGGTTTAGGTTCATGCTTTATTACCCTAAAAGCTTGGAAGTTGGATGGCCGTTGCTCTGAGCTTTCTGTAAAAGCTCATGCGTTAAAGGGCCAACAATGTGTTCATTGCAGACTTGTTGTTGGGGATGGTTATGTAACCATCACAAGAGGCGAAAGTATCAGAAACTTTTTTGAGCACGCTGAAGAGGCTGAGGAGGAAGAGGTAACAGAAACTCTGATGGCCCAATAAACTTCTTTTCATGCATTGGAAGTTTCTTGCTTTTGTTCTCCAACATTTTCAAAGGAAAAACTCTGCAAGTTTATATTCATCTTTTATGTTATGCACACTTTCAGGATGATGATTCCATGGACAAGGATGGAAATGAGCTGGATGGAGAATGCTCCCGTCCTCAAAAACATGCGAAGAGTCCTGAGCTTGCTCGAGAGTTTCTTCTGGATGCTGCAACTGTTATTTTTAAGGAACAGGCATGTGCCATTTGCTGACCCCTTTTTTGCTTTTTTTCTCTTTTCCTTTTTTTGTCTACCTGTTTACTTTTCCTTGTCTAGTTTTTTACTTCAAGGGATGACAAGTGTGGCTTGTGGAAAGGAAGGTTATTAACTAGACTTGTTGATAAAAGGAATTACATTTATAATGTTGTTCAAAAGGTAGATTATGAACTGGTAATTAAACCTGTAATTGTTAAGAAAGAAGTACTATGTCAGATTTTTTGGCTGATGGTTGAAACTTGAGTTGCCTCCACCAAAAAAGTTTGAGGCTCAATTAATGGAAAAGGGCTTCCAAATGTCAAAGATTTTGGGAAACAGGACAAAAAATCCAGTGATTTTTTAAAGTGCTGCAACTAGAACAGTGAAAATTATCTTGGTCAGATGTTGTGATTGCTTCTACCATCAATGCCTGGTTCTTCAGGGGGAAGATCAAAAAGGATCTTGCTCTTAGAATTATAGCAAGTTTTCCCAAAAGAAAAGAAGGAAGAAAGAACTAAGCAAGCACATATGGGTGGAAGGGCCTGTCATTTGACCGACAAATTCTAAATGATTGTTAGAGAATTTTATATAATCAACACACATTTTGATTATGCATCAAGCAAAATCTAGGACTCAAGAACACATGAAATGAGTTTAGCAGAAGTGAAGATGTTGAAATGAGTAACTCAAGAATCTGTTAACAATAACAATGAAAAAAGTCATGGCCACCTGTGATTCAACAGTTGATTTACTTTTCACAATGTTAACAAGTTGAGATCTTGGCTTTGTTGAGCTAGGTTCAGTTTCTATGGTCTAGCTTATTATGTAGTCTCATATACGTGAACAACTACTCAAGTTGTTTTGTTGTCTTTGCCTAATAAGCATTGATGACCTTCCCTCGAAGAAACAGTTGGCTCATTTAAAATTCTAGTTATCCTGCTTCAAAATCAATTCTAAATGACTTCTCAAGGTCATATGCTACTTATGCAAGTTAAGATGTAATACAGTTGAAGTGGGCACCTTGGAGCTGGGTTGGTCATCTATGGCCTAGATGATTATGCCATCTCATATATCTAACGAACTCCTCAGTTATTTATTGCTAAGGTTACAAACAGTAGTGAGATTTCTTTCAAACAACTAGATGGCCTTTAAATTTCAAGTTAGATTGCTTCAAAATTAATTCTAAATTCCTAAGCAGTTTCCCAGTGCAGGGGAGACCATCTCCGGTGGTTCAGTTTACAGTGCTTACAGATTACTTAGGAAATTATATTGGGACAAAGTCAAAGCTGATACCTTGGAGCTGGCAAGCAGCCAAATTGTTGGGTGCTTGAAGTGTTAGCAAAACGAACAATAAATTGCATCCATTTGATATCTGTTTTCTTCTTTCGCCCCTCCCTCTCTATGATAATTTGGACTACAAGAGATGGCTGGCACCATCTTGTATATCTTCTCTCTACATGCTTCTTACTGAATTGCACCTTTTTTGTACGGATGAGTGGAAGACACTCTCCATCTGATTCCACAATGATATTCTTTTCAGGTTGAAAAAGCTTTCAGGGAAGGAACTGCACGCCAAAATGCCCACAGCATCTTTGTCTGCCTTGCGCTAAAACTGCTGGAAGAACGTCTACATGTTGCATGCAAAGAAATCATTACATTAGAAAAGCAGGTATGGGATATTTGTGGTACCTAAGCATAGAGGCTTTGACAATACAATATGGAAAGCCTTCTTTTTTTTTTTGGGAGAAACTCTTCCACAATTATATGTTTTTTGCCTGCAGATGAAACTTCTTGAAGAAGAAGAAAAGGAAAAGCGTGAAGAAGAAGAACGCAGAGAGAGGAGAAGAGCAAAAGAAAGAGAGAAAAAGCTTCGAAGAAAAGAAAGATTAAAAGAGAAAGAAAAGGATAAGGATAAAGAACAAAAATGCTCTGAATCAAATCAAGATCCTGTTCTTCTGGATGCCTCCAAGGAGGAGTCACCCCGAAGCATTGATGAGGTGCTAAATAATCATGTCAGTTGTCAGGATTCAGTTAGTGAAGGTGATAACATTCTATCCAGGCCTGGATCTCCTGATATTCAACAGGAGTACTCAAATGGGTATGTCAGCTTCAGAATGCCAGACCACTCATATGACAGTCCCAATGGGGAAACTAGCTATGTGAAAGACTGGAGTGGTTCTTTTACGGTTGAGCAACCAATTTTTTCCCGTCGGAGACAAAAAATTCGGAAAGAAGTTCAACTAGATCCATCTTTGAAGTGGTCTGACAGACGCAGATATGCCGCTACAGAATGTGGGGCTGGGGCTAATAGGTCTGAGGCAAGATATTGTGGTGATTTTTTTGAGGTTCCTTCTAGGATTGTCAATGGATCCAGTAGGCAGTTAAGGATGAATGGTTCAAAGTCCAATGGTCGATACTGTGGCCCAAAGTTTAATGATAAGTTCTCTAGTAACAGGGTGAGTGAAAGATATGACCTCCATTCTTGTATCTGTAACCAAAACAATGAATATAGAGCAAGGGTTGATCCACATGTTTCTACAATCAGAATAAGCCGGGAGACCAAATCTGTGAGTAAGTCAGAATCTGCATTGGATATGTCCAAGCAATTTTATCGAGGTACCAAGTATAATCAAGCAGAATACATGCGTGATGGTTGTGGAAGACCCAAAAACAAAGTCATCTCAGGGAATAATCCTGCTGGTAAGGAAGTGCTTCATTCCAAGAAAGTTTGGGAGCCCATGGAATCACAGAAAAAGTATCCACGTAGTAACTCAGACTCTGACATTACCTTGACTTCAACTACATACAAGGTTGAAGGGGCGGTGCCTGATAATAACCTTATCAAGTCTCCTGGTGGCATGTATTACGAACACAGTGGAGATTTAGCCGATATTGATCTGGAGGATAGTAATTCAAAGGAATCAGCAAACTCTAGCCATGAAACTGATGAGGCCTGTGAGAACGGACTTGATGCGGGAACAGAGGGCCTTTGCAATTCAATGGAATCTGCTTCTGAAGAAATTGGATTATGTCCCATCAGTTCTGTGGTAAATTCTGATAAATCTGCTCTGAATGGGAACTGTGATCCCATTGTGAGTAGCACATTGAGTTCTGATAACTTCTCATCTTGCCTGAGTGAGGGTGACAGCAACACAGTCTCTTCAAACCATGGAAATCTAGAATCCTCTTCCATAACTGATTCAGAAGATGCGAGCCAGCAATCAGAAGGGAGGGAGGTAAGTGCTCAAAATGGTTTCTCAGATTTCCATGAAGCTAGTATGGAGAGAAATAAGAATTCAAATAGCAGGGAGGTTACGGGAAGCAGGGCATCGACTGGTCTTTCACTGGAGGGAGCAGGAAGTATCACTCTGGAGAGACCACCAACCAGAATTTCCCAAAATTTGGATAATGGGTTGGCTGCGGTTGGCCTTGGTGTTCAACATCAAAGCATGCTTCCCCCGGGGCATAGCCAAAATATACACTTTCCAGTGTTTCAAGCTCCTTCCACAATGAACTATTACCATCAAAACTCAGTTCCATGGCCAGCACCTCATGCAAATGGATTAATGCCCTTCCCCCATCCCAACCACTATTTTTATGCTGGACCTCTTGGATATGGTATAGATGGAAACTCGCGCCTCTGCATGCAGTATGGTCATCTGCAGCATCTAACTACGCCTCTTTTTAATCCCAGCCCAGTCCCTGTTTTTCAACCAGTTACCAAAGCTAGTTGTATGAATGCTGAGGAGCAAAATCCGATCTCTAAGCTAGGTGCAGGAAAAGAAGCTTCTAGTGAAGCTAGTTGTGAAAAGGCGGTTCCCGCTGGACCCCATCCAAAAGAAGCCCCAAAAAATGAAGAAGTTGGGCAGAATGATAAGTCGGCGAAATTGCATACGGGAAACGATGGGTTTTCTTTGTTCCATTTTGGCGGTCCTGTTGCACTTTCAACTGGATGTAAATCAAATGTCGTGCCCTGGAAAGAAGGAATGACGCAGGATTTTTCTCAAGAATATCCTACAGATCATGTTGAGAGGGATAATGCGTCGAGTAAGAAAGAGAGTACCATGGAAGAATACAACTTATTTGCAGCAAGTAACGGCATAAAGTTTTCATTCTTCTGAATATAGTAATGGCAAGGAGTAAGGTGGCTGTCGTGTTTTTCAGTCCCTATCTTCTTGATCATCGGTATTGGAGGTGTGAGTACTTTGTAATTCAGTACACAATAATCTTCAGAAATTCCAATTTTAGCTTATAGTTTCGTACATGATTCTCATTCAATTTCTCTCATTGTTTTTCCTAATGTAGAGAAAAAAGGGGGGGGGGGGGGTGTGGAAAGGTTTCAAGAGTGCATAATGTTTGAAGGGTTTTCTGTATGAGGTCAGTTTTTTTTTATTAATGAAGGGTTTTGTTTTTATGAAGTTATTTCCTAAGCTTTTTGGAACTCAGCTATTTCATTTGACGTCTACAAGATCATCAAAAGATCACTAAAACGCGTCTGTTTGACTTCATGAACATGATGCGTTCTCTGGTACATGGAAGTGCAGATCCTTCAGGATGAACTAGTATGCTCAATTGGGGACGATAATCTTCTACAGTTGGATTCTAAGAAATGGTGGTTGGCCTAGTTTTTGATGACTCGCACTGTTGTTCAAGACACTGCTAGAATCTTTATTTTTACTTGTAATACTGATCTATTGCTTGTCCATCCTAAACTCTAGTCATTCTTCCTCTCAAGATGATGAGTAGCTTCAATGACTCTGATGTGCAGTTAAGGTTTGACATTAGCAAGCCAAAGTCTTGACTTTCCTTGGCCTAGGCTAGGTTTTGACCCTTCTCGTATATACCTTCCTAAACCGTAGATGCATAGTGCTACCACTGTCCTCCTGTCGGTTCCCTCACAAGAAACAGAAAAGGGAGAAGTAGCGAGCAGTTTGAGAAAATGAACTTCAGAGCGCAGCATTTCTGTCCACTTAAAAAATGTCTGAATCTTTTTAAAGACGCTACGAAATAAATGAGTATTCTCAAAGGATGATCCACCACCTCCTCTCTTTTGTATTTCGAGGAGCAGTACCTCTCCTAACTCACCCACAACCTCGAAGAACTTAGACTCCGATTCCACTTTGCAATTACTTCGAGATTAAATTGCCTAGGTTTTCCTGTACCAGCCCTTTCTATACCTTGACCAGGGCTTTTCCTCTCGATCGTTGAGAAAAATGAACTAGTATAACATCTCTGGTGCTGAATACAATATGGTTCCAAACCTCAGAGCCCCCTGACTCTTACCCCGCTCACTTACATAATGCTTTCCTTATTCCCATCGGACCCTGGCCTAATGCCACGGAAAAAGCTTCGAGTGGCTGGTAAATGACAAAAAACAAATTGTCCATACAAAACAGAAGGCAACGGTGCTTGAGATCCAGAACAGATTAGGAAAAGGAATGGTTAACAAGATTTGTTTAGCTAAGTAACTCAATTTTTCTCTTTGCGCATCCCCCCTTTCGGAGAGACGTAATTGCAAGTCACTTAAAAAGGTATCCACAATAAACATTGAACATAATAACCAAGCAATTGTCTGCATTGCTAGACCAAAAACGTGTGACAAGTTTGGTTTAGGCAAAAGCATGTTGGCAATTTCTTGCCTAGGAGTACTTCAAAACTGCAAGATAAAGCCCAGCCTCATCTACAAATTCAACTATGTCAAACGAATGGCCTGCGGCAACTTTCTGTAAAGTCATCTTATTTGGCAAATCAGAAATTATAACATCTGGATGTTGTTGTTGCTGCTGTTTTAAGACTTCCCTTCCTTTTGGATGGCTAATGACCACTCTTGCACCTGAACAAGAAAACAGCAAGAACTAAGAACTGCAAGAAGGAAGCAAAAGCCGTACAAAAATCCTGCCATTTTTCTATATTATAGACAACATTGTGCTAAGATACGGCTTCATACACATCATCTGAACAAATATAGTACAAAAGCTATTTCAAATCAGAGTAGATCAATTCAAAGCAGCCTAAAAAGTATAAGCACATAGTTGATATAATGAAAGTTAAGCCAAGACTCAGGATGTATGACACAAATTGTAATTATCAGTTAATATTTCAAGGTCTAAGGCATTTGATATTCCAAACTAGTGGCAGACCGAGCTGGGATAAGTAAGTATGGAATCATATGAATCCTCAAAATAAAATTCCTGTGTTCAAGTTTGTTCCTTTGCTTTCCATTAAAGGAAAAGATATCTTGACTTGCATGACTCAGATGTCTAGGGAGAATGCTGCATTCAAAAAACCATGGGGTTTGGTGCTCACAAGAACATTAACAGTTAATATTTCAAGGTATACATTATCACCTGGCTGACAATGTTTTGCAAGTGCTCCAAAGATCTGGTCAAGCTCGAAGTGCAAGGCAGGCAGAAAATAGAGGAAGACAACATCTAGTGGTGCCCACTTCTCTGGTACATGTAAAAGTTCTCCTTGCCAACATTTAACATTGTCATATTTTTCTTTGATGCAAGCTAACAGAAAAAGTGAATCATGGACAAGCAACAAAAGATTGCAGGGTGACGTATCAACCAACTGGTCCACAAATCTATCAGAACCAAGTGAAATTAAAACCTTAGAATTTTCTTCAATCTTTCCTGAAGAAATAATCTTTCTGTTAACGTCATCTCCGGACATGACATCTGAATCAAGAAATGACCAATCTTTTTCCACAAAGTCTTCAAAGTTGATTACAGATAACGCCCCTTCATTGGGAGGAATTGTAGCCCCAATGGATAACTTGTGAGTTCGAAAAGAACGCAATGAAATGACAGGCAATGAGTGAGAAAGTAAAAAGAGGCAGTGACGATGATGATGGTGAAAATTCATCCACAAATTTGGCGGCTGTTCTTGAAGATATGGTTTGAAATGCTGTCTAGGTGATGGAAGAAGGAGAGAAGTAGATGAAAAAAGCGAATTCATGGAAGAAAATCTATGTATTCCCTTCTGGGGATAATCTTGGTCTAAGAAAGGCAATTTCAGCACTATGTTCCTATTTGACAATGAGAAATAAACCAGAAGCCACCACAGTTATCTCTGAAGACTTCCCTATTTAGCCTTCAGTCCAACTCTCCTCAAACTGCTTTTGAGGACCACAACCTCCTTGTTCTGTTCCCCTGCCGGGACCACATCAAGAGCAAAGACACCAATTTTAGATGAAAACAATAAAAGTTGTGGCCAAATGACTTTAATAGTTCAGACTATTGAATGGCAGTGTAGTGATTATATTCAAAAAGTAAAAGAGATTTCAACAAAATTTTACTACACACCTGAACAAAGGCTAGTTGCAATTGTCAGGCACCAGCTCTTTTGGCCTCCAATTTGCCATATACAAAATTATACAACCCACAATATCCAATACCAAAGAAAAATAGGACAAAAGAGAGTATCAAGCTGAGGAGATTGACATTTAGCAACATTAATTAGCAAAGCAATGGGATCCGTTATCTAAGACTGACCAAGCACATGGGCTCCCACAATAAACCCAACGCCACTTCCAGAACTTCTTAAAGACACCACATGTCCTATCTGCATACATCTGACTGTAGCATATCCCAGTAGGAAGTGACACCCGGCCTCAAGACCCCAAACCCATCTAGTTGATACAAAGTCAGTTCATTACAGCGTAATTCGCATGCAACTTACGCCTATTTGATTCTCATTCAACTTAAATGCACCGATCCTGTGGAGTTTTTATCAGTAACAACCACAAAACACAATATTACATTCCTTTGGCGTGCCTCTGTGTCTAAACAAGTTTTTATTTCGCCAAGTAAGGCCGTTTATGCAAGAGATTACCCAGAAAAGATCCCGCAAGTTAAAATTCGAACAGACAAATTTACACGAAAAAAGCAGTCCCAGCTTCATCGCACCAGAGGTTCACAAATATTATAAAGAATATGAGCGAAAACATACGAAATAAGAGATGTGTCCCGCTGAGATCAACGTCAAAATGCAACTGAATACTCATAGAGGGAACCAAAAAGAGAGCAGTAGAACGAACGGATGCCAACCTTGAGAGCAGGAAATTAAGGGGCCTCCTTCACTTCCCAAAGCCATCTTCAGCGTGTCAGTTGAGATAAGAGCGAGAAATGCCTGATTGTCAAAAACATAAAAATAAATAAAGCCCTAATCTGGGCCTAGGCCCACTTAACATTGGCTTTTTCCTTCTGTCTCTTGCCCTTTTGTGTTTCTTCGTTGGGTCTCCTCCCGGCCTTTTTATCCCTTAACTCCAAAATAACTTATTACTGCTTCTCTTTCGTGGTTCTCGTTTAAGAATTGATGAAGTTCTGCCTTAGCTTGATCGAAAGAACAGTTTATTGTAGCTTTCTTGGGCAATCAGAGTTTTCGAGAGTCAAGAATTTGTCTTGGTTTGCTCTCTAAAGAGCAGTTCACGCCCATTGTTAAGACCTTTGACTTAGCCCACGTCATAGTTGAAATCCACGTCATCACAAGGTGCCACATCAGCCCCATAAATGCAGAAGCTCAGTCCGCCAGCAGGAGGCTCCTCATGGTACTGCAACCTTGATTTTGCTATGATTTGTCTACAGTTAGTTAGGCTTATAAACACTAATTATTTGTAATTATTAAAGAAATTTTGTTACCCCCAAGTACCACGTAGGTGCTAAAGAAATGTTGGCTAAGGATTAGCTGAACCAAGGGGTGGGTGTTGCACGGTAAAGGGAAATTAATGCCTCGGAAAAAGTAACTGCAGACTTCAGAACATGCGTTGCTACAAAAGCAATGCACGCGAAGGCTTGCATGCAAATTCGTTGGCTGCCTAGAAGATTTGTCTCGTTCGTATGTAACAAGCGACGGCCGAATATCTTAGGAAGCAAAGTAGAGTGCTCAATGAGCAGAGTAGGCAATTATGGCTTTTCGGTATCGTGGGTAGGGGAAAGGGGTTTAAATAGATGGAAGCATAGTTGGAAAAGGACTCGCAATACACTTGTAATGATCCCCAGTTTTTGTAGTTTTCTATCAATGCAAATACTCGGTTTCCCCATTCTCAATTGTTAACCGCTATCGGAAGTCATAGGCCACCCACAGAGAAACGAACACCAAGGTCTGTGGAGTGATTTCACGGTCCAAGATCTAGTTACACGTTTGGAATCCCGACGTTGTAACATTTTGGTATCTCGGAGCTAGGTTCCTGAAATGGTTAAGTCTTCTCGGTTCGATAGAATTGAGGCCAAAATAGCCCCAATGGATGCTGATAACAATCAAAGGTTTACGGAAATTCTAGAAAGCATTTAGTGTCTGTCAACTTTCACCAACAATTGGAATCGCAACAGCAACTTGGTTCCTGATCGGGGGGAAGGAAGCTCCCATGGGACTTGAAGCAATAGACTTTGAGGAGGACTGGATGCTGGAGGACTTTCATGAGGAGTCCGATTCAACTTTCCTCATTGTGATGGAAGCGAGGAACCAGTGGACTGGGCCAGTCGAGTGGAGCAGTTCTTTGAGTTCCATGATACACCCGAGTATGAAAAGGTCTATGTAGCAGCTTGGTACATGGAAGGCAATGCCCGAATTTGGTACAGAATCTTTAAAGAAGAGTTCGATGGCCAAGAAATTTCTTGGTCACTACTAGTGAAAGAGTTAGGAGAACATTTTGATACAACACAGTATTAGAGTGCATTTGGTGACTTAATCCGCTTAAGGCAAATGGGTTCGGTGGATTAGTATTATCTTTGTTTTTCTAAGTTGCTATTGCGTACAACAAAGCTAGCACCAGATTACTTGTTTTGCTATAGGATTGAAGGATGCAATTTGAGTTGATGTGCTTGTATGCCGGCCATTAACGTTGTCATCGGCCTTGGGGTTAGCTCGCCTTTATGAATCTCGTCATCAAGCGAGTCGCTTAGTGGTACCGGTAAAACGTCTAGATGTGGGGTCTAATGGACCAAGCAAAGTAATCGTTCTAGTAAGAAAGCTATCTCTAGTAGAGTTGGCGGATCGCAAGGCCAAGGGCCTGATTTGGTCTAGGCCATTAATACAAGCAATTGTTTACTATTGATGGAACATGGCCAACAAAAGATGCAGTGAAGGAAGAGACGATGGAGGAAGTTACAGAGGAAAAGGAGCCTGAGATTTCGCTAAATGCAATGTTAGGAACTGATGCTCCTCAGATAATGTGAATGCTAAGGCAAATGGGTTAGAAAATCTTGCAGCGAAAATAGGATTGAAGATAAATAGGCAAGGAAACTTCAACGTCAGACTAGCCAACGGAGATAGATTAATTATGCCAAGTCAGTGTGTGGGTCTCTTCATAGCTTTGCAAGGAGTGGTTTTTGTGATAGATTTCTTCCTTCTTCCTCTTAAGGGAGTGGATGTTGTGTTAGGCACCCAATGGTTGAGAACTTTAGGGCTAATTCTATGGGATTTTGACAAGCTAACAATGAAATTTACCATTCAAGGAAAAAGAATAGTCTTGAAGGGAGGGAATATTTTGGCTCATCGTCTAATTAATGGAGAGCAAATGAGGAAGGAGCTCGTAAAAGAGAAGGAGGGCGTGTTGTTGTGTATTTCACATGTGGAGGAAGCAACACTGGGAGATACGTAATTTAGGGATGGGGAGGTGCAGATAGAAGAAAAGGAAATAAATGAGTTGTTAAGGGAGTTCCAAGATGTCTTTAGGGAGCCCACAGAGTTGCCCCTTTACCACACACATGACCATGGGATAGTGCTAAAGGACCCGAGGCATCCTGTCTCAGTTTGCCTTATTGCTATCCATTTTCTGAAAAGGCTGAGATAGAAAAGGTAGTTAACGAACTACTGGAATCGGGGATCATAATGAATAGCATAAGTCCTTTTTCCTCGCTTGTGCTATTGGTTAAGAAAAGAGATGGGTCCTAGCAGTTGTGTGTGGATTATGGAGAGCTGAACAAGAGGACTGTGGAAGATAAATTCCCTATGCCAATGGTGGATGAGCTCTTAGACGAGCTGCATGGAACCAACCTCTAACAGGCACTATGAATTTTTGGTGATGTTGTTTGGCTTATCGAATGCTCCATCAATGTTTTAGTCCCTTATGAACTCAATCTTCTGGCCATTCTTGAGGAGGTTTGTTTGACGATATTCTCATATACAGCCTTTCCATAGAAGAGCATGAGGTTCATCTAAGGTTAATTTTTTCTACCCTTTGTCAAAATAAGCTTTATGTTAAAGAAAGTAAGTGTGAATTTTTAAAGGGGGAAATTAAGTTCCTTGGTCACGTAGTAAGCAGCCAAGGAGATTCTATGGACATGGACAAAATCCAAGTGATCACAGCATGGGAAAAGCCAACAATGATCAAGAAACTCAAGGGTTTTCTTGGGCTTTTGGGATATTATTGAAAATTAAATTAAAGATTACGAAAAGATTGCAAGCCCATTCACCATGTTAAGAAAGGATGGATTTTGCTGGATAGAAGAGGGAAAGGAAGCTTTTTGTCTTTTAAAAGAAGCTTTGACTAAAGCTCCTGTTTTGGTGCTCCCTAACTTCCATTAGCCTTTCAAAATAATGTGTGATGCATCTTGAGACGGAGTAGGGTCGGTCTTAGCCCAAGATGGCAAACCCATTTCTTTCTTCAGCAAAGCACTCCATGGTAAGAATTTTTCTCTTTCAACATATGAAAAAGAAATGCTTACTATTGTTTGGCAGTTAACCATTGGAGGCACTACCGATTGGGACACCAATTTATTGTCAAATCTGACAAATGGAGCCTGAAATATATGTGGGATCAGAAGCTCACAACCCCTTCCTAGCAACGGTGGATAGCCAAACTTATGGGTTTTGACTTCGCCGTGGAGTATGTCTCTGGAAAGGCAAATGTAGTTGCCGATGCATTGTCCCGTTATGCGTAAAAGGGGGAAGAAAAAGGTAAGCTAGCTAACCCAGATAAAAAGAAAGCCATTAGTGGCCAAGAAGGGAGCGGGCCCAAGGATCCACAAATCCCAAGTGAAGGTGGCATTAAAATAAAACAAAGGCAAGAATTGGAAAACCAATATGAGGGGCAGTTACAAGCATTCATAAGCCCCGTCCCATGCTGGCTTAACTTTGTTTGAGAAGAAATTCAAAGTAACTTAAAGTTGAAAGAATTATTGGAACGGATCATCTTAGGCAAGGCAGTGGGCCCTTGGGAAGTGAGAAAAGGTATAATGTTTTTTAAAGGCAGAATTTTTTTGCCTCACAGTTTTGCTTTGATTCCAGTTATAATATCAGAAATCCATGAGGGACCATGAAAGGGTTTTGAAGACCATCCAAAGAATCAAGTATGTCTTCTATTGGAAGAAACTTAGAGAGGATGTTGTGGAATGGTTCAAGCAGTGTGACACTTGTCAAGGGCAAAAGTGGGAGAGTACAACCCCTCCGGGACTCCTTTAACCTCTGAACATTCCATGACAAATTTGGGAAGAAGCCTCCATGGACTTCATTGAAGGCTTGCCGTGGTCTCAAGGGAAGAATGCTATCCTAGTGGTGGTCGAAAAACTTTCCAAATTTGCTCATTTCGTGGCCATCACTCACCCTTACATTGTTGAGGCCATGGCCAATATATTTTTTGAAAATATTCTCAAAATTTATGGAATGCCTAAGGTGATTGTATGTGACTGTGACCCACTGTTCACTAGCTCATTTTGGAAGGAGTTGTTTTGCCTCTAAGGGACAAGGTTTAATTTTTCTTTGGCTTATCATCCACCGACAGTCAAGCGAAAGTGGTAAATCAGACAATAGAAATGTATCTACGTTGTTTCGTGGGTGATGAACCAAGAAGCTGGGCAAAGTGGCTAGCATGGCCAAGCATAGTTATAATACCAGCATTCACTTAGCTACCAGAATGTCACCCTATGAAGCCGTCTTTGGTTGTAAGCCTCCAACCTTACTAGATTATGTTCCGAGAACATCCCAAGTGGAGGCTTTGGACAAGGTACTCCAAGATTGTGACTAGATTCCCAGGGAGTTACACAGACAAATTCAATGGGCTCAAGCTAAGATGAAGAAATTTTATGATTTAAGGCATCGAGAGGTCTAATTCCAAGTGGGAGATCAAGTCTTTTTAAAACTTTGCCCCTATAGGCAAACTTCCATCACTATTCATCACTATTTAGAGATCTACAAAGCTAGTGCTTAGATTTTTTTGGCCCTTATCACATCATTCGAAGGATTGGTTAAGTCACATATGAATTGGAGTTGCCGTTTGGTTCAAAAATCCATCCGATATTTCATGTTTCAATGCTAAAAAAATTTATAGATCCTAGAGTTGCAGTTCAATCTGAACTTTCAGATTTTGCATCTGAAGGAGCTAACTGTCTTCCTATTCCTTAAGCGATTTTGGATTGGTGAACCCTGAACAAAAAGATGGAGGTCCTCGTACATTGGCGAGGTTTATCACTTGTAGATGCCACGTGGGTAGAGGCCGAAGCATTTCATGCACAATTTCCACTCTTTGACCTAGGGGACTAGGTCATTGCTAACGAAGGGAGAATGTTACCCCTAAGTGCCACGTAGGTGCTAAAGAAATGTTGCCTGAGGATTAGCCAAACCAAGCGGTGGGTGTTGCACGAGAAAAGGAAATTAATGCCCCTAAAAATGTAATTGCAAATGTCAGAACACGTGTTGCTGCATGATGTTGAAAATCATGTGCTTATATGTTTTGTTGAGAAAAATTTTATTATGTTGAATATGTTGGGTTTTATGGCTTAACAAGAAGTGGGGTTGAATTGTTCTTGTACTGAAAACTATACTTTTGTTTTTCTTAAATAATTTAATCAAACAATTTAGCAATTTATATGATAATAAGTAATCAAACAGAATTATTTAAGCAAGTAGAGAATAAGAGAATCAACACTCAATTTACCACAGTGGTTTGACACTCTATCTTAGAGTCCTACGCCTACCCTCTTCTTCTTCAATCCAACCGATTGAAGTCACCTTTACTTAACCTGATTAAGGGAATACATTCTCCCTAATGCAAATAATTCCTTCTCAAAGGAATTATCAAGTCCGAATACAAATAATGATTAAAAGATTATATACAATAGCAAATCCCTAAATAATGTGTTAGTTTATGGGATATTGCTAATCAGAGGAGCTATTCAAACAAATATATCAAGATACAAAGCTTCTATCACAAAATCCCCAATTTGAAGAAATAGGGTTTCGAATTTTCCTCAAAATTTATGTGCAGAAAATGTTTATAAGTGAAATCAGCACATAAATAATGTTATACAAGCTATGATTGAAGATATAATCGAAGATTAAACTAGATAGTTGAATATCACCAAACCCTTATGAATCACCGAATGATCAACAATCTCAAATCAGATGGTAAGTAAGCTTAATAGATTTTCTTTATAAAGAGAATGCTTCAAATAGATGTCAATCATCAATAGAAAATCTTCATGCACACATCTCCTTTAAATAGAAGTAGATCTAAGGCTTTTCTTTGAATCAAACCTGAACCATAGCCTTCTTTTTGTTAGGAATAGTAGGCTATCTATCAAATCAGCCTTATATCAACCTTCATATTCAAAATCTGGCCGTTCTGATAGCCTGTCTCCTCTAAATTTCTCCCATTGAGGTTTTGGTGTTTGAGAGAAGCGAAGGTAGCATCGGGGAGAAGTGAAATGGCTAGCGGCTAGGGCAAACTCGTCAAAGAATAAACACCTCTTATGGGCCGTTAAGTGAGACAACATCATGGCTAGAAAACGTAACAAGGAAGCTTCAATTATGATCAAGACGACACTGTAACAAGGAAGCTTCAATTATGATCAAGATGACACCATAACAAGGAAACTTTAATTATGATCAAGACGACACTGTAACAAGGAAGCTTCAATTATGATCAAGATGACACCATAACAAGGAAACTTTAATTATGATCAAGACGACACTGTAACACGGAAGCTTTAATTATGATTAAGATGACATTGTAACAAGGAGCGGGATCGGGCTGATGCGAACTTATGATGCACCTATATTGTCTTAGTCCAGTAGCAAAGGTCCAGTCCAATGATAACATATTCAGCAAGTATACATGGTCCAATATCAACAAGGTCTAAAAATATGATCTTTTACAAAGTTCATATTTTGGTGTATTGCATATATTGATTTTGAATTAATATTAACATAAAGTTAATGTCCCTCATGTTCCTGCAATTTCATCAAACCAAATATCATATTCCTAAAATAAAATATGTTCAAATATATTTTATATTTCTTAAAGAAATATTCAAATAATCAACATATATTAGAATATATGTCACAAGAACTTTAAGAATATATCTTATGAGGAAATGTAGGAACCCAGTTACTTTATAATATCATTAATTGATATTATAATTTGTACGCCTTTTTCTTCTTATAGTTTTTCTTTTTGCACGTTTAGAAAAACATGTTTTGAGAATTGATATTTACAAGAAAATATTTTCAGTCACAACAAAACCCTATTTTCCAACAGAATATATGAACTTGTGTGCATATATTAAACATCAAAGGAAGTAAAAGGTGTGTAAATTATAATATCAATTAATGATATTATAAAGTAGCTGATTTCCTACATTCCACTATCAAGCATCAAATATGAAGTTAAAATGAATTATTTTATGTGTGTTTTAATTAGTAAAATAATTCTTATTATTTTTTATATTAAGAGAATGTGATACTTGGAAATGGTGTGCCTATAGGTACATTTGAAGGATAAAGGCATGCTACTTATTCAAATTAAGAATGATATAGTACATATCATTATTGGACCAACTATGTATATATTTGACGGCTCGTGAAACTGAAGCCTGTGAAGCTAAAACCTGTGAAGCTGAAACTTGTGAAGCAGAAGCTTGTGAAGCTGAAATCAGTGAACTTGAAGCCCGTAAAGCTTAAGCCTATGAAGCTAAAGCCGAGCGCCTATCACTTAAATGAAATGGTAGTGTCTCAGTCTGATAAGAGCTTAAGCTCTTACGTTGAACAAACTTGAAGCCCTAGCCACACACTTAATTAAGCCATCCTCCTCCTCCTCCTCCTCCTCTCTCTCTCTTTCTCTCTCTCTTGATGTTGACTCCAATGGGAAGAAGAATGATGCGATGGAGTGTCAGAATGACTATCTGCTTTGAAAATCATCATCCCTGTAGCTATGTGATGTCGTGTCTATCAAATCTCAATGGACGAAATTCAAACAAGTTTGAATTGAAACCCTAAAGTGTTCAATGTTTAAAAATCTACAATTAAAGGGAGCTTCGGGTGATTGTTTACGCTCGCTAATCGATATATTATTGATTTGATAAAAAAGAGATTGAAGGTTTGAATGATTTGTTCTCACTGCCATGCTTCTTCAATCCTTGAAGAAATAGAAAATCTTTGGTGATATTTCTAAATTTATTATCTTGTGAATATCAACTGATAGATTGATCTTTGTATGTGCTAGATTATCTAAAACATTATTTGCACAGAAAGATCCTTGTAAATCTGAAACCTTAGATTTGTGAAAATTGGGGATTTCATGATTAGAGCTTGAATTAATTCTTCATACATTTAATTAGCTCTCTAATAAGCTTAATTCCTCACCCATATTATATATTTGAGAATTAGCTTAATAAGGGTGTTGGAGAGTAATTCTATTTTCTGCACTATAAGTCAGAAATGGAACATTCATGTGTTAAATGCTCTCTTCCCCCTTTTTTTGTCATAAGCAAAAAATATAGTATGCATGGTAGAAGGAAGGTGATAACCGAGTAATAATAGAAAGTAGAGTTAAGAAAGAGTGCAGATCTTTGACATGATGAGCAAATTTAGGTGCACATTGCTCCCCTTCAAGGTAAGTGCTCAAGCATAACATAAAAGGATACAATAGAGTAAAGCATAACAGAATATAGTATAGGGAATTTAAGAAACATATTCAAGTAATGACATGCCAAGCTCTTGTCAAAGAGTGTAAAATCTTTCTCTATCCAATGGTTTGGTGAAAATGTCATCCAATTATTGATCAATACATACAAATTCAAGCATGACATCATTTTTTTGCACATCATCTCAGATGAAGTGATGTTGAATTTCAATATGCTTGGTTTTAGAGTGTTGTATAGGATTCTTTGTTAAGTTTATAGCACTAGTGTTATCATATTTTAATGGAACATTGAAGAGTAAATGCCATAGTATTCTAATAGTTGTTTCATCCATAGGATTTAAGCACAACAGCTAGCAATAACAATGTATTTAGCCTTAGTAGAGGATAATGCTACATTATTTTGCTTCTTAGAAAACTAAGAAACAAGCATGTTTCGAAGAAAGTGACAAGCACCACTGGTGCTTTTCCTATCTATTTTACAATTAGTATAATATGAATCATTAAAGGCATGTAGATCAAGAGTTGTATCTTTAGAATACCATATTCCTAGATTGATCTTGTCTTTTAAGTATTTAAATATTCTCTTAACAATAGTTAAGTGTTGTTCTTTTGGATCAAATTGATATCTAGCACATAAACATACATTAAACATGATATCATGCCAAGAAGCAATCAAGTACAACAAAGAACCAATCATGCCTCTATAAAGTTTCAAGTCTACATTAACCCCATGTTCATCATCTGATAAAGATATGGATGTGCTCAAAGGAGTGTTTAACATCATGCATTTTGTATTTCTTAAGCATTTCATTTGCATATTTAGTTTGACTTATAAAAATTCCTTTATTAGTTTGTTTGATTTGCAAACCTAGAAAATATGTTAATTTACCCATCAAACTCATCTCAAATTTGTGTTGCATAGAATCAACAAATTGTTCACACATAATAGAATTTATGGTACCAAACACAATATCATCAACATATATTTAAGCAATTAAAATATCTTTTCTTTGTGATTTAATGAACAAGGTATTGTTTACTTTACCTTTTCTAAATCTGGTATTAATTGAGAAAGTACTTAACTTATCACACCAGGGCTGTGGGGCTTGTTTAAGTCCATATAATGCTTTGGAAAGCTTAAACACATGATTCAAACATATTGGATCTTCAAATCCAGGTGGTTGCTCAACATATACTTCTTCTTTTACAATTTCATTAAAAAATGCACTTTTTACATCCATTTGAAAAAGAGTAAAATTCATACAACAAGCAAAAGCAAGTAACATTCAAATTGCTTCTAATCTAGCCACCAGTGCAAAGGTTTCATCATATTCAATCCCTTCTTCTTGACTATATCCTTGTGCAACTAATCTAGCCTTATTTTTAGTTATGATCCCATTTTCATCTAGCTTATTTCTATATACCCATTTTGTACCAATTATCGAGTGATCATGTGGTTTAGAGCTAGGTTCCAGACTTCACTCCTTTCAAATTTATTTAATTCTTCTTGCATAGCAAGAAACCAATTTTCATCCTCAAGAGCCTCGCCTACTTTCTTTGGCTCTACTTAAGACAAGAAAGCTTGATGTTCACATGTGTTATGATATCTGATCTTATGTTAACTTTATTTGTGAGATCTCCCAAGATATGTTATTGATCTACCTCACTTTTTACTCTAGGGAAGGAAAAGTCTCTTGTATCGAACTCCCTTTCAACTTTAGGTATACTTTTTTCGTTACATGCTTGTTCATTTGAACTTGGATCAAAATCATCTTCAAATTGTACATGAATAGATTCTTCTACCATTAGAGTTTTCTTATTGAAAACTCTATATGCTTTGCTAGTATGAAAGTGACCAAGAAATATAGCCTCATCACTCTTGGAATTTAACTTCCCAAGTGACTTTCTACCATGGTTTAATACAAAGCATTTACTTCAAAATGCATGAAAGTATGAAAGGTTGGGTTTCCTACCAAAAAATAATTCAAATGGAGTCTTTTTCAAAATTGGTCTTAAAAATGCTTGATTTGAAATATAATAAGCTATATTTACAGCTTCTCTCCAAAAATGTTAGGAAGGTTATACTCACACATCATAGTCCTAGCCATCTTTTGAATTGTCCTTTTTTTTCCTTTCTACAATACCATTTTGTTGTGGTGTTCTAGGTGTTGAAAAATTATGAGAAATATTATTCTTAGAGTAAAATTTCTCAAATAGGTGATTGTCAAATTTACCATCATGATCTATCCTAATCTTAATGATAATGAGATCTTTTTCATTTTGAAAAAGAAAAAGATTAGTTCGGGTAACTAATATGATTCAAAATGATCTTTTCCAACAATTCTCACATTGTTTTCAACGTTTTCAACAAGACAAAGTTCTTTTCCAAATCTAATTTTGAAATCATTATCACACAATTGACTTATGCTTAGCAAATTAAACTTCAATTCATCAACATACAACAAATCATATATAAGAAAGTTTTCCAGGTTACCTATGGTCCCTATACTCTTGATTCTTCCTTTAAAGTTATCTCTAAAAGATATGGTGCCTCCAAACCTGAACTTAAGTGTTGAGAAGAGCTCCATCGTCCCAATCATATGTCGGGAACAACTGTTGTCTAAAATCCACAACTGTTTGTATTTCTTATTGTCTATATTCACACTCAAGGCCTACAAAAACAAAAATGATTGTTGATGTGTTTAGTACCTTTTTTTCTTTGGCTCCATGAACGTTAGTTGTCCCTAAACTATTGACACCTTTAGGCATCCTTACCTTTTTAACATTGTATGACTTTCTAAGTCTAATAGGACATGTATCAAATAAATGACCAATATAATTGCAATAAGAACATTTATGATGCAATGGAAATGTACAGTTCTTTTTATCAAAAAATTTTGTAGAAGACTTTGAGTTCTTACATGAATTATATCTTATACTAGCTTTGTCAAAAATACCTTTGTGATTGTAAAATCTTATCTAGCATGCTACTTCCTTTTGTAAATTTATTTAACAATAAGGTGGTATTATCTAACTTAGTTTGTATATCTTATTTATCTTTTTTTTAGTTCACATATCCTTATGTTAAGACTTTCTAAATCACTATTCATGCAATGATTTCTTACAACATCAGCATACTTATATTTAGAAACAGAACATGTATCAATTATAAAGCGTGTATTTTATTTCATAGATATATTCTCGGATGCATTAAGACTTGCATATTTACCTGGCGCTGATGATACTACAACAAATTTATCAATAACATATTTAGCCTTTTCAAAAATATATTTAGCTTTCAATTTTCTATATTTATCCTTTATTTTGTTTGTATATTCAACCAAATTAAATAAGGCAATTTCTATATCACCATTTAGATCAGTTTTTGGTTCAGAATCACTTACTTCAAGTTCTTTTCTGAGATGGCATTTATAGTTAAGCAAAGGTGGGCAACTTCCTCTTGTTCTTCCTTATCCAATGAAAAGCTTTCATCATCCCAAGCAGCAATCATTACTTTCTTCTTATTCTTCTTTTTGATTAGAGGACAATCGACCTTAATATGTCCAGGTTTCCTACATTCATAGCATAGAATCTCCCTAGGTTCATTTATCTCTTTTCTCTGAGATTGACCTACATTCTTGTTTAGACCTTTCCTAAGAAACTTTCTAAATCTTCTAGCTATTAAGGTAATTTCATCGTTTTCGGGTTCTATCTCATCAGTCTTTTCTACTTCTACTTTTAGAGCAAGTGACTTCCTATTTTCCTATTCTTTCTCTCTTCTCATTAATTGCATTTCATGAGTTTTTAGTGATCCCAATAAATCATCTAAGGTCAGCTTTTCTAAGTCATGTGCTTCTTCTATTGCTATCTTCTTAAGATCCCAACTTTTAGGTAAAGAAACTAGCATTTTCCTAACCATTTCCTCATTTATGTAGGTCTTTCCCAACAATTTAAGTTCAAAAACTATTTCAGTAAACCTACCAAATATTTCACTTACAGTTTCAAAATCATGCATAACAAAAAATTCATAATCATGTGTAAGCATAATTACTTTAGATGACTTGACCTTTTTAGTACCTTCATATATGACTTATAGTTTGTCCTATATTTCCTTGTTAATGTAGCAAGAAGATACTTTATTAAACTTATGAGCTCTTAGACCAATATATATCGTATTCATAGCCTTAGCATTCAATCTCATGACTTTAGCTTCATTCTTACTCCACTCCTAATAGCTTGCCAAGCTTTTGGGTCTTGAACAATGATGAACACTTGCATTAGTTGCTTCCAATGTCTATAATTTATTCCATAAAACAAAGGTTGCTTGTTAAATGTTCGGTGAATTTTATATGCAAGTGAACATGTCGAACAAGTAATATAATGATAAGAAAGATATCGTCCCACAGAGATTGGTGATTACTAGACCAACTAATTACTAACAGTGAATAACTCCTAGAATTTATCTAGCAAACCAAATTGATGGATGATAGATTAACTAACTAAGTCTAAGAAAACTTAATAAAAGAAATATGTTAGAGCATATGACTTCACCATAATTACTAGGTACTAATATTGATTATTTATGCTTGCAAAAGAGATAATATCTATGTGATGGCGGAATTTCCTAATTTATTTACTATCCTATGTCTAGATATAGCAAACCTACTTAGTTCATTAATTCACTATATCTCTATATGTGAATTGAAACAAACCAAATGCATTAGGATCTATGAATATTCCCAGTTTACACCGAAAGCCACACAAATAATATGGTATATGTCTATCCATATTTAATCTATGGTTACATATTACAAGAAGCAACTGCATGCTATTTCCTGTCAGTCTTTAACATACAAATCAACTCATCTAAGTGGTAGCTAATCACCTAAAAGCATTAAACTCTGTAATATGTAACTTCACATAAATAAAATATCTTGCAAAACATAATAATCATAAGATTCATACCATCATAATTAGGTTACATCATAGCTCTAACAAAAATAAACTAAAACATAAAGAAATAATAAGGAAGAATGGTAATAAGAAATAAAGAAGGCATCTTGAATCCAAGAACAAGAAGTCTGTCACCCTTTTTGTCTTCTCTTCAAGAAAACCTTGAATTCTTGGCCTCTCTCTTGAATTGTGCTCAATTTCCTCCTCTCCTCTTCTTTTGCCTCTTCTCTTCTCTTAAATAGGGTTTAGGTTTAGACTTATCTCCTATCCTAGTAGAATTGGGTTTTAGAGACCTAAAACAATTAGGTTTTAGAGACCTAAAATAATTGGGTTTTGAACTCCTAAATTAATTTAGACTTGAATTCCTAACATGACTGGGTTTTCTATTTAAATAGAAAATCCAATAACAATAGAAAATCTAATAACAATTATCCAAAGCCCAAGCCCATCTTGACTTTCTTGATCTTGATATTACAATTTTGCCACACAATAAGCATCAGGTTCTCCATGTTCATCCCTTTTCTCCTTGCCTCTTTGTGCTACAAAAACAAGACAAATTTAAATAAATAAGAGGAGTTCAAATATTTTCTCATAAGCATTGTATTATTTATTGCCTAAAAAAAAGGTAAAATAACTCTATAAAAATAGAGTTATCATTAAACCCTGTGACAACTTCACCTTTTGCTACAATCATTATAAGGATTTACTCTAGAATGTTAAGCCTTTAAATTAGAGAACTTGGCTCTTAATGCCAGTTGTAAGGTATAATGACCAACCAAGAAGGTGTTGGGGGGGGTGAATTGGTTTTCTAAGGAACAATATAATAATGTCATAATTTTATTCCAAAAATTAGATATCAATGATAATTGAATGATAGATAACCACACAATTGCAAAGCAAGCATAGACAGCAAGAAAGACACAAATTTTCCATAGTGGTTTAGCCTTTTTCACCTATTTCCACCTTCTTCTTCCTCTAATTCAACCAGTTGGATTCTTCTTTACTAACAAAGGTGAACAAAACCCTCTTCACACTTTTAACTCCTTAAGGAATTACACAAGTCTCCAATTACAAAGATAAGGTTGACTTAACCTTATTACAATTGCATTTCCTCAAAGATATATGATTTTAAAGGAATAATACTTATCAAATAGTTAATCAAAGATATACAATGTCAATCCAAGCTCTAATCATGAACCTTTAAATATTCTCAAATTAGGGTTTCAAATTTTTAGGTCTATTTATGTGCATATAATGTATATAGATCAACTAGCATATCTGAGCAAATACAAGTACAATATATCACAATAAAAAGATCTTCAATGAATACCAACAAATGGTATCCTAGATTAGGCAATAATATTGAAACGAATCAATATGGCAGTAACCAAGTAACTTCTTAAAGCTTCTTTTGATTTCTTGGATATGTGTTCAATGATTCTTTTCATAAGGACATCAAGATGAGCTTTTATATGAGAATTGAATAACCAAATCCATTTAAGGTTTGCTGTCAAATCTGACACACCTATAAAGATCCTTCTGTTAGAGAGTGAGAGGATTTCCATCAATCAATAATGTTGGCTTCAAATTTCACTATAAATCGATTGTTCTAACAATCAGTCCACTCCAAAATCTTTTCGTTGGAAAGTCAGTAGCCTTAGATAGAGAGATAGAGTCGAGCGGAGCTTTTCGAGTGTTTGAGAGATTAAGGCTTCATTCGAAACTGTCACAACCCTATATTAAGTCATTTAAATGAAGCAGCATCATTAGCTTTTAGACAATCTCAGGTCAGCGCATCTTCAGACGATGCAGGTAGGGCCTTTAAAGACTTTGCGAGTTGAGCTCCTAAATGCTTTATGGGTTGAGCTCTTGAATGCTTTGTGGGCTAAGCTTTTAAATGGCTTGTGGGCTAAGCTCTTGAATGGCTTACATAAATAAACCTAACATCATTTTGTCTTAAACAATACTTCCATTAATAATAAGAATAGACATCCTTTTTGAGCTTATATGAAGTTGTTTCATAAGAGAATATAGGAACCCGATTACTTTATAAAATCATTTATTGATATTATAATTTACACACCTTTTACTTCCTTGATGTTCATTACTGCACATGAATATATAAAAAAACATTTATACAAATATTATATGCAACCAAGAATTTGTCACAACAAAACATACCTTTTTCCAACAAATGAAACTCTAATAATTTTGAAGACAACTTATGTTGCAGGATGACTAAACATTCTTCAATCAACCTTACTGTCTCATACACTTCCAACTTCCTTTTGTTCTCCAATATCTCCTAAAAAGTTTTTGCATAATTGGGTATTTAAACTAGAGCATTTGCAAAATGAATGTTAATGTGCAATTTGTTAAATACATCAATGAATTTTGAAAACTACTTATTTATTTCATGTTGTTGGAGTCTTTAGGAAGATGGAGTTGGAGGCATATGAGGCTTAGGGTTATTTGGAACTAGTTTGCCCTTGGGTGCCTCCTTGGATTATATGCTAACATCCTTATCTATATCCTTAAAAATCTCATTCTCAACATCATTTTCCCCAACTTACTTGCCATTTGTTAAGGTTATTGCCTTTGTAGTTTCCCCAAGGCTTTTCTTCATGTTGCTAGGTAAAGGACCATTTTGTCTCTATATGATTGTCTTGACCAACTAACCCATTTGCACCTCAAAATTTCTAAGTGAAGCTTGTTGGTTCTAGAAGCTCACTTCTTAAATCTAAAAGCTCGCTTTCAAATGGAAGTAAAGAGTGCTTTCTTAAATGGGATTGTTAAAGAAAAAGTATATGTTGAACTACCACCCGAATTTGAAGATCCAATGTGTTTTGATCATGTTTTCAAGCTTTCAAAAGCTTTATATAGAGTTAAACAAGCCCTGTGGGCTTAGTATAATAAGTTGAGTATTTTTCTGCTTAGTGTAAATTTTAGAAAAGAAAAAGTGGATAACACATTTTTCATTAAAACAAAAGGAAAGGATTGCTTGTTCATATTTAGGTTGATGATATTGTGTTTGGTTTTACTAATCCTTTTTTATGTAAAGACTTTATTAAATCTATGCAAAATAAGTTTGAGATAAGTATGATGGGTGAATTGACTTATTTCCTAGGTCTTTAAATAAAATAAACTAGTAAAGGAATTTTTATAAGTCAAACCAAATATGCAAATGAATTAATTAAGAAATACAAAATGCATGATTCCAAACCTATAAAAACCCACATGAGCACATCTATTTCTTTACCACATGATGAGAAAAGGACTAGTGTTGATTCAAAACTATATAAAGGAATGATTGGTTCATTGCTTTATTTGATTGCATCTAGATATGATATCATGTTTAGTGTTTGTTTGTGTGCTAGATATTATCATGATCCAAAAGAACAACATTTAATAGTTGTTAAATGAATATTTAGATATTTAAAAGACACAGCCACACTAGGGATTTGGTATCCTTAAGACATAACTCTTGATTTACATGCTTTTAGTGATTTTGACTATGCTGGCTATAAGATAGATAGAAAGAGTTAAGTGGTGCTTACCACTTTCTAGGAAAGATGTTAATTTCTTGGTATTCCAAGAAACATAATAGTGTAGCTCTTTCTTCCATTAAGGCATAATACATAGTTACTGCTAGTTGTTGCTTTTAATGGTTTTGACTATACTGGCTATAAGACAAATAGAAAGAGTACAAATGGTGCTATCCACTTTCTAGGAAACATGTTGATTTCTTAGTGTTCCAAGAAACATAATAGTGTAACTCTTTCTTCCACTAAGGCAGAATATATAGTTGCTGCTAGTTGCTATGCTAAGATTTTATAGATGAAACTACAATTGGAAGATTATGATGTTTACTTCATCAATGTTCCACTAAAATGTGACAATACTAGTGTTATAAACTTAACAAAAAAAGCCTATACAACACTCTAAAACTAAGCATATACAAATAAGGCATCATTTTATTAGAAACCATGTACAAAAATATAATGTTGCCCTTGAATTTGTTCAAATTGACCAACAACTTGCTGATATCTTTACCAAACCATTGGATAAAGAAAATTTTTATGCTCTTTAGTGAGAGCTTGAAATGTGTTTACTTGAAAATATCTTTTAGCTTTCATGATCTATCCTTGTTCTATAATTTCTGCTTTTACACAACTTATAAGTATGCTTGTTTTGAAGGGGAGCATTGTGAAACTCAATATGATTCACTCAATTAGCTACCTTACTCTTTCACAATACTAGCATCACTCTCAGCTACATTACTCTTGTATTATATCTATTTGTGCTCTCATATGCTTTTTTTGACAATGACAAAAAAGGGGAGAGAGTATTGTTGCACATGTATGTTCCATTTTTAACTAATTAGTGCAGAAAGTTGGATGACTTTCTAACAGCCTAAAAATAGGTTTTAAAAGGTGTTATTGCTAGATATTTACTGGATGTTTGTTGAATGATGAAATATGCTTTATATTGCTGCTGGTTGATGAGAAATGAGAAATAACTTGAACATAATTGCTTATTTACTCACTTCTACTCACTTTGTATGAAAATTCTACCCTATGTTAATTGTTATGAAAAACATATTATATAACACACTTTGCTCACTTCATTGATGACATGTGCTATTATATGCTTGAATTATGAAAATTTTGCTATTATAAAAAAAGGAGAGATTGTTGGAAAAAGATATAATTTGTTGTGACAAATTTTGATGTTAAATGTATATAAATTTTTTTCATATACTTAAGTGTAAAATAGAATTAAAAGAAGTAAAATACATGCAAATTATAATATCAATCAATGATATTATTAAGTAGCCAATTTCCTACATCCTTATATATTGCCTTATTATTCAAGTTTCAAAAGAATATTTTTTAAGCAAAGAATTGCATGGTATTCATATTAAAAAGAATTTGATGTTGGACTTTATGTTATTGTAGGAAAAAATCCATCAAATCTAAATCTATGATATGTGGTTTGAGCTTATATGATAAGCTGATGAAATAAGCTTATATTAATGTAACCTAACTTGAGCCCATAAGATGTAGGTTGATTTGAGCCACAAGAAGCAGGCTAACCCAAGTCTGCAAGACGTAAGCTGATCCAAGCCCACAACAAAAGAGCCCAACATAGCTTTTAAAAGGAGGCATGCTGTGAAGCTTTGAAATAGCACCATTTAACTAAGGGCTGAATGCCTTAATTCAAGCCTTACCCCGATTAGAAGCCTTAGTTCCTAGATTCAAATGATATCACTCCATTCTCTCTCTTTGCAATTGAATGTCTATTCTCAATGTGAAGATTTGTAAAAAAAAGGTGATTAATTGTCAAAAAAGTTATGTGGAATGACTGTGTGATGATTAAGGGTTTGAGTTGAAACCCTAATTGATGGAGCCATCCTATTCTCTCAACAGGAAAAGGTCCATGATGTTGTCAGATTTGGTAAAAACCTAAAATCAGCTTCTATTATTTGAATTTCTTATAAAGGGTTCTATTCTATGGTTTAAAGAAGATTTTTTGCATGAGTCTATTGTGAAATTGAAAGAAGAAATCAAGATTAATCTACACATTGTGATTTTGTGAAGAGGTTTAGTGATATTCCTTAGAGATCATATTCATGTGTTTATACTCTTATATATACTTGTTTATGTGCTGATTGAACTCTGATTATTATTTACACATAAACTTTGTTGTAAATCCAAAACCTTAATTTACTAAAAGTTGAGGGTTTCATGATTAGAGCTTGGATTAGTACTTTATATCTAGTAAGCTCTTTGATTAGCAATATCCCTCACAAACTATATATTATTTGGGGATTTGCTCTTGTAACAAAGTTGAAACAAACTTTGATTGTAACCCTAAAGTTTTGTGATTCCTTTGAGAAAGAATTGGAAAGGTTTAGGAGGACATTTTCTCCTAATCAATGAGTAAAGTGGATTTCAACTAGTTAAGTTGAGGGAAGAAGAAGGTGGACGTAGGTGTGAGTGTTGAACCATTGTGGTAAATCTTGTATTTGTGGTTGTTGTTTGAGTTTGAAGTTTATATTGTTATTTAATGTTGTGTTTAAGAAACCAAATTAAATGTACATTAAGCTAAACAACCAATTCAACCTCCCCCCTTATTGGTTGGCCATTATGCCTAACATTAAGTACTTTTGTTTGTCCTTCTGTCTAGGGGTGATAGGTCAATGAAAAGTTGAAACTAGTTCTTTGCATCTTGAAGAGTTCCTTCTAGAACTAACTAGGAAAGATGGAATGAAATGGCTAGATTTTGATAATCGATGGACCATAACTAAAATCACCAATTTCCCCCCTGACACTAGCAGGCCTTCTATAAAGTCCATGACAACGTCCTCCTAAATCTACTTTGGTATAAGTAAGGGCTGTAATTTGCCTCCCTAAAATCAATTCTCACTTTTTTGTAATTGGCAAACTTGACACTTTCTCCCCTTATGGGTACCATAACGTATCTCTTTCACAATAGTTGGAATCAAGGCGGAGTTAAGGGGCAAATATATCTAACCTTTATACAAACCTATCATATCCTTATATTCCTAAGGTCCAAGAGCTTCTCCTTCTTCAATATGCCTTACCAACTCTAAACTCTCCTCATTAGACTAAATGACCCTCCATATTGCATCTAACCATAAAGGCATAATAGATGATATAAGTTGACACTCCAATGTTGCCTTCCATTAGCCACAATATTATCCTTTCCAGCCTTGTACTATACTAAGAAGTCATACCCTATAGGTTTTGACAACCATTTGTTAAGCCGGTGTAACAAGCTTCAAATTTTGTATAAATTTAAGGCTATTGATTGGTGCAAATAATAAATTGTCTATCCAATAAATAATGTTTTCACTTTTGGATTGCCAAAATAATGATTAACATCCCTTACTAAAGTACGCAATAGGCCTTTCACCTTAAGATAAAGTTGCTCTAACTCCTATGCTTCAAGCATCACACTCAAACAAGTGGCTAGCTAAAATTTGGAAAAGCCAACAAGGGTGAAGTCATAACTACCTTGAGCTTCTTAAATGCCTTTTGTGCCTTATCATCCCACTAAAAAGCATCCTTTTTTAGTAATCTAGTGAGTGGTTCAGTGAGTTTCATATACCCTTCAATAAAATTTCTATAATATCTAACTATACCAAAGGACCTTCTTAAAGCTCTCACCATGCAACAAATGAGCCACTATACCACTATCTCCACCTTATCAAGATCAATTGCCACTCTTTCTACACTCACCATATGGGCATAAGAACTTGAGCTTTATGCATCCAAATTTGCATTTCTACTTTTTAACAAATAACTAATATTACCTAAGAACCTTTAAAACCATCCACACGTGCAACAAGTGATCCTCCCAACTCTTATGTAAACTAAAATGTCATAAAAAATTACTAACACCATCTTCCTCAAGTATTCCTAAAATACAACATTCATAATGGATTGAAAAGTAAAAGATGTGTTTGTCAATTCGAATGGCATCACCAAAATCTTATAATGCCCATGATGTGTTCAAAAAGCTATTTTCTCCACATCCTTTAGGCTCATTCTCACTTGATAGTACCCTAACATCAAGTCCAGCTTGGAGAAGTATCAAGCTTTATGTAATTCATCTAACAACTCATTTATGGTAAGGATGAGAAACTTATCCTTAATTGTTGGCTTGTTTAGCTCTTTGTAATCCACACACATCCTCTAGGGATTACGCTTGGTCAAATTACTCCATCTTCTAATAACCTTTTAATAATTTTCTCTATTTCATCTTTCTGTAAATATAGGTATTTGTAAAGGCAAACAGACACTAGTTAGCCCTGTCCTTTTAGCAAGATTCGATGGTCATGACTATGCTCAGGTGGCAAGCCTTTTGGCAAGAGATCCTCAAACTCCTTTAGTAGCTTTTTCATTTTAGGTATTATATTTCCTAAAAGTGCCTTATCTTCTTTCTCCATTATTGTTATTTGCACTGCAAATAGCTACCCCAACTTGCTAAGTTCCTTAGTGAATTATGAACCTACCAAGATCCTGGTCAATTTTGGCTTCTTTCCATACAACATTACCTTTAATGCCATCTATTGCTCTGCAAAATTCAAGGTCACCTCTCCTAAAGTTTCCAACCACCTTGTTCCTAGCACCACATCCACCATAACTAAGGGTAGCACATACAGTTCTAACACCATGGTAACCCCTTGCAACTTCACCTCTACTCCCACACATTTCTCCAATCCCTTCACATAGTTTCCATTAGCTACCATCATTGAAAATATTGCCCTTTTATCAACTTCTAGCCCCACCTTTTCCATTAGATCTTGATAGATAAAATTATAAGTGTTACTTGATCTACCAAAAAACTTATGCTCCTCTTACAACCCACCAAATAACCCTTTGCTCTTAATGTTCTTGGTTTCTTTGGCTCGATCCTGAAGAAGGCTAACTTTGAAATTTCCATTATTTTTGTCTCTTTGTTTTTTCTTCTCCCATTGCATTATCCTCTATACCTTGTTGTTCATGGGTTCCTTCTCCCCACTCATCTAGCCATATTGCCTACAACATGAATAATTTCCTCTTACACCTATGCCTTAGTGTATAATGGTTGCTACAATAAAAACACATACCCTTGTTCCTCCTTTCCTTAATCTCCTTTAAGGCAAATCACCTAGTGGGTAATGAGCTTTTTTCTTGTTTCTATTCCACCCCAAACTTACAAGTAGGGACCCTATTGGCCAACTTACACTGAGAGTTTCAGCCCTCAAAGATAATGGCATACCTTAAAACTTCATTTATAAACTTTGGGTCCTTAGCATCAACATCGCCTAACCTTCATTTTTAACCCACTAATGAAGCCATCCACCACTTGGTAAACTCTTAATGGTCTAACTTGCATCATTAAAGTCATATAATCTTTATAGTATTTTTCTAATGAACTTGTATACACTAACTTAGTTAACTCTCCATATGAACATTTAGCACAATTAGAATCATAACTCTCAAGCATACCATGTTGTAGCTTTTCCCATGTCAACATATTACCTAACCATTCCACCTCCATTTTATATGCTTAAAGCCAATATACTACTGACCCTTCCATGTTTCAAGTAGTTGATAACTCTATTTCTTATAGAGTTATTTTGATCATTTTAAGAAATATATAATAAGTATTTTTGTAATTATATTTATATTTATGCATATTTATGCATATTTTGTTATTTTATGCAGCAAACCCAAAATAAATGAAAAATAAGAGAAATGAAGCAAAAGATTAAGAGAAAAGAAAGAAGAAGCCAAAAGAGTAAATGCAATACATGGAAAAGAAATGAGAAAAAAAAAGAAAAAAGAAAAAGAAAAGAAAGGGGGAATTGTTGGGCAAATTATCGTAAGGGCAAAGAGAGAAACTGAAAAAGGGCTCAAGTGTGGTTGAGAGAGAGGGATTATCTTCAGCGACTAGGTGGATCTCACGAAAAAGTAGAGGCCATATACAACAGCACGAGACTATGAGGATGTTGGATGGTGGGGCGAAAGCTGACCATCGCATTCTTTTCTATCGAGGGAGCTCCGTCCCCACCTCAACCCTCTTTTTCATTTTCTGACCTTAGTTTGTGTGGTTTTCGGTAGGGAAGGAGCAAATCTAACATCTTTGGGCAATTTTTGGCCTTTCTATAGGTGTTGTTAGCTAATTTCACAATGGATTTCGATGAGAGACGGTGGACACCGACTAGGGATTTTCTTAGATCTAAGTGTTTCTAGGGTGAATCAACATAATCCTTTTGTAGATCGGTACTCTACGCACCATCCCCAATGTTTTTTGGTAGTTTTTATAAAGAATGGTTGTTTGGTAAAATTCTACATGCAAGTGTACATATCAAACAAGTAATATAACGATAAGTTTAGAATATCATCTCACAAAAACTATTGATTACTAAACTAAGTAATTACTAATTGTGAATAGTTTCTAAAGTTTATCTAGCCAACCGAAATGATAGAATATTGATTAAATGACTAAATTTAACCTAAACTTGATAATTGAAACATGTTAGAATGTCCGATTTCACTTAATTACTAGACGTAAATGTAGATTAATTATACTTGTAAGATTAATTCTATTCATGTAATAGAAAAATTTTCTAATTTATTTATTATCCTATGTCTAGGTATAACAAACTTACTTAGCTTATTAACTCACAGTATTTTATGCATGAATTAAATAAACTAAATAGATTAAGATATGTAAATATTTTAGCTTACACGTAAAACTACACAAATCATATGATATACATTTGTCTATATTAAATCTATGTTTACATATTACATTAAGTAATTATATGTCACTTTCTATCAGTCTCTAACATTCAAATCAAATCATCTAAGTAGTAGCTAATCACTCAAACGTATTAAACACTATAATATACAACTTCACATGCATAAAATATCTCACAAAACAAAAATAATCATAACATTCTTACATCATCAAATTACATCGTAACTCTAACATAATAAACTAAAATATGATATTTACAAATATAAAATTAGTGCAAGAAATTAAACAAAACATTCTTCGAATTAAAAACATAACTAAAATGTCTTCAATTCAGAGAAAGTTTGGACAAATCTGCACATAAGGAAAAGGAGAAGGAGCTGGCTGGAAAACGGGAAGAAAACGAGCAGAAACACGCCGTCACACGCCACCGACACATGCCACCACGGGCTGTCACGCACTAGTGCCACGCGCTGCCGTGAGCCACCACTTGCCGCTGCCGCTCTTCACGAAAACCTCCAGAAAGTAAACCAGGATGCCGATTTGTTGATATGTCATGCAGATCTACCAAAGAATAGTTAGAAAAGGCCCAGTTTCTTCGAAAATCGCCCACGAACGACATTCACCATTGTTGCCGAAAATCATCACGAAACCGCTCCAATCTGTTATAGAAACGCCAGAAATCACATGAAGGGGCTCAAATCCGCTTCTTCCTCACCAGAAAACACCCAAAAACAACCGAGAAATGGTAAAGAATGGCCAAGAAATAGATAGGAATGGAACTCCCTCACCGGAAAAGAACTTGACGATCAGCTTTTGCCCGATCATCCAATGTTTTCAGAATCCCGCGCTGTTGTGCATGGATTTGATTTTCTGGCGAGGAGAAGCCGCACGCCGATCTGTTTTCCCCCCTTTGTCCGACCATTCTCGCTTTTCTCTTCTCTCTCCCTCTTCCATTCTCCTGCGACAATTCATTCCTCCTTTTTACTTTTTTACTTTCTCTTTTTTTTTTTTTTGTCTATTCATTCCTCCTTGCGTGGGTTCCACGTGCATACACTTGCTTATTTTATTTCTTTTCACTTCATTTCTCTTGTTTTTCATTTATTTTAGATTTGTTATATAAAATACCAAAATATATATAAATATAATTTAATAAAAATTATATTAAATATTACTTAAAATAATAATAATAATTCTATAAAATATAAAGTTATCAATAGTGGTGACGTGTGGTGGTGTATGGTGGCGTGTGACGATGTATGATAGCACATGGCACTGGCCCATGGCAAAGGCGCATGTTGACTCGTTTTTTTTTTTGTTTTTCAAATAGCTCCTTTTCCTCTTGATGATGTGTAAAAATTATGCAAATCTAACTTGAAAAGGAAGACAATTTAGTGACAACTTATTTATTTCTCAATTTAAGATGTTTTGTGTGATTTTCTGCATTGTTCTTGTATTTGTAAATATCATATTTTAGTTTATCTTATTAGAGCTATGATATAATTTGATTACAATGGTATGAATGATATGATTATTAGGTTTTGTAAGATATTTGTTTATGTGAAGTTACATATTACTGTATTCAATGTATTTAAATGACTAACTATCACTTAGATAACTTGATTTGCATGTTAGAGATTGATAAGAGATAACATGCAATTGTTTCTTCTAATGTGCAACTATAGATTAATATAGATAGACATATTTCATATGATTTGTGTGGCTTTAAATATAAATTAGAATATTCACAAATCTTAATGCATTTGGTTCATTTAATTCATGGGTATAAATACATTAAGTTAATAAGCTAAGTAAGTTTGTTATACCTAGACATAGGATATTAAATAAATTAAGAAATTTTATTATCACATGAGTAAAATCAATCTTATAAACATAAATGATTGACATTTATACCTAGTAATTAGGTAAAATCAAACACTCTAGCATATTTCGTTAAGTTTAGGTTATGTTTAGTTGTTTAGTCCATGTTTTATCCTTTCGATTTACCAGATAAATTTTAGAAACTATTCACCGCTAATAATTAATTAACTTAGTAATCACCAGTCTCTATGGAACGATACTCATACTTATCATTATATTACTTTTTTAACATATATATTTGCATGCAAAATTTCACCAAACAATAGCCATACAAACTTTCTCACTATCAAGAGTCCATGAAACTGATAAAACTCTATGACTTTAAAAATCATGACATAGGTTTTTCCTCATTGTTAAATTTAGGAAAATCAAACAAGGTAATACGACCCAAGAAGCCAACCTTACGATTTACTAACCCAAACCTGCTAGCCCCTTCATCCTACGACCCACCAACAACATCGTGCAATTGGTTTAGTGCCAAACGTATGATTTCTCCTCCACCTAGTGGAATAGTCGAACCTTCCCCATTCATGGCACTATCACAATTTCATTCGAACTACCAAAATTGACTGCAACTGATAGTGCCTTTATGTTCATTAGAATCATTGATACAAATCCTTTCAAGTCTTTCACCTTCGACAACAAATCTTTCACCTTCATCAATAGTTAGGTCACTACCATCTCCACACTTGACACCCTCGTTTCCATTCATAGGCCAACTTGCTTCAATACTAGATGTTTTGGACTAGACTCATTTAGGAGTTGATAAGCACACCGAACAGTGGCTCAAGACTTGGTGTTGGGGCCTTCAAGCATGAAATCTACTAAGGGATTCAGATAGGAACATCTTTAGTGACCGATGGTGGATAACTAAATCACACAAAGGAAATATGAGGTTCAATTGGGAACCCTAATCGGAAGTTTACAATTACACAACAATTCCCCCCTTCACATAGCATCAAGTTACAAAGCTACCTTCCGGACTGAGTCGGGTTACCTTAGTCTAATTACAACAAATGGGTCAAGACCCATACCTAAGTCCAAAATATAACAAGCTCATTAACTAACCTGGAAATACATACCGATAACACCACCATTACTAGAGAGAATAAGGGGATATCAGAATTCAAACAATCCTATTCTACCGAAAGGTATTTTCATTGTTTTTCTCTTTTTTTTGTAGTGCCGTAATTATAGTGAAAAAGAAAACTAACCACTTTTGGTGGGAAGTCGATCGTCCCTCCAACCAAATCGTCCTTTCACATGTTCCCGTGCGTTAAACCATAACACACTGATGGACCAATAAGAGTGCACTCGTATTCACATTTATGAGCCTTCTTACTTTAGATAGAACCATAAAAAGTGTTACTCTTACTAATACTACTACGGTTTTTACCGCCATTAGAGAAGTGAAAAAAAAAAAAGCACGTAAGAAAAATTCGTGGAAGGCAAGAGAAGAATCAAATACGAGGAGTACATGCTTTAGCATCTTCCTTACGGGGTCCAACAAAAAATTTCCTAAAATTCTTCAATGTGAAGGAAATATCACTTACAAGGAACATATAGATAAAAGTTCCATTTTCTTTTACCTTGCCTTGTTTTAATAAATAAAGTGAATTACGTTGTTGTTTATTATTATTAAAAGGCTTAATTTTCTTACAAAAGTTAACCCAAAGGAAAGAGATATTTATTTACATATAAACTATTTTATAAATTAATATCTTAATATTAGGACAATTTTATACTAATATTTAAGATATCCCATCCACCCGAGTGGTTTAACAAGGACCATACTATGGTGTCACTTGTGTTCATATAAGGTTGACTTGGCTATAAGCCCATATTTTATAACAATTATAGAACAAAATTCATACTCATTACCAATATTTAACAATTATAGCCCAAAAAAATGAAAGAAAAAGTTAATCAGGATAATTAAGAATTTGATTGTTTTTAAGTTCATTGTTTTTCTTCTGACACAGAACAATCAAATTCCAACTATTCAATTATCAGTGATTTGACCATTTTGATTTTATTGTGAAAAGAATAAAAAATGTTGGCAGATTGGTAACGAGAAAGTGGTTTAGACTCTTCATTATTTCGTTCCTGGGTTGTTTATGTATAACGTGAAACTGAGGACAAGCTCAGAAAGGTAATGCCAAGTTGTGATTTGAATGTGTTTCCCGTTCCCAAAATTTAGATAAATCTCCATAACTCATTTTTCACTTCCTATTTGCCACCAACCAAACGGGCCCCTTATAATGTGTCGAAAACTTCCCCTGCTGCCGCAGAAGTCAGATCAAAACCCCAACCGAACTTGCCCGAGAAAACGCTCCCATTTTGTCGCCCATTTACCACCTCCCAGGCGCCCCTCCACATTCTCCCATGGCCACTCCCCAGCTATTCTCCTCCTTCATGTACTCTGACGGCCTCACCGTCCTCAGCATCTCGTTCTGCACGGCGATAGTCTGCGAGGCCATTTCTTGGCTTCTTATCTACCGCACTAACTCTTACAAGTCCCTCCGGTCCTCCATCGACAAGGCCGCCAAGAAGCTGGAGACCATGAAGACAGAGTCCTCTGCGAAGCTCGCCAAGAAATCAAAGACCAAGAAGATGGACCGCGTCGAGACCAGCCTTAAGGAGTCCAGCCGCGATCTTTCGCTCTTCAAGTTCAAGTCCGGGGCCGTGGTTGCGCTTGTCCTCTTCGTGGTCTTCGGCCTCCTCAACTCGCTCTTCGAAGGCAAGGTCGTGGCTAAATTGCCGTTCAGGCCCTTCGGGGTCGTCATGAAGATGAGCCACAGAGGCCTGCAAGGCGACGATCCCACTGATTGCTCCATGGCCTTCCTATACTTCCTCTGCTCCATTAGCATTCGCACAAATCTGCAGAAATTCCTAGGGTTCGCTCCACCACGTGGCACCAGCGCCGGCCTCTTCCCCTTACCCGATCCCAAAACTAATTGATCATGATCTGGTTCAACGCTACTCTTTCGTTTTTGTTTTTCAATTTAGGTCATGAATTTTCGTTTTTTAAGATCATATGGAGTTGACTTGGTTATATTTTGAGACTTTTGAAGTCATAATTTGACTGATTGTCTAAGGATAAGGGGGATCAGCGATTGAGATTAATTCTCGAATTGGCTGAGTTTTTTTTTTTTTTGCCCTTAAATAATTTTGTCTCAAATATTCCCTTTGCTAGTTTAGCAACTGACTTGGTGTTAATTAGTTACATTAGAAATATAGTGTTTTAAGCTGGGATTTTGCTATTCCATAAATACAATGCAACGCTGTCCTGGAAGAGTGACATGGGATCCAGAATGTGTATGCATTTTGTTTTATGATACTCTGAAGTACGTAACTTTCAAAGGCGTTTGTTGCGAAGTTATTTAACATTATTCGGTTGGTGCCAATGCTTATTTTAAGCTTTTTGTAATTCGAGTGAGTTATGGGATTTGTTACTTAGCCCATTTGTAATCGGTCCCATAAGGCTTTCTACATTGGGTTCTGCCCCATTTGATATTTTTTAGGATTCAGTCTATTGATTGAAGGGCACCAAGAAAAGAATCTGGGGCCGCTCAATGGAAGCTTGGAGGTTTGAGTCTTGAGAGCGGCCACTTTAGAAAACATGCCGAAGGATAGGAAGACATGAAGTTTAATATTTGAAGCTCCTGCTGGCTAAATTATTTCTCATTCATTTTCTTAACATGTGTCTTTTATTCGATATTCTGCTTTAAGTTACCATGCAATTTGATTGCATTCATTGAGATGTTATTATTAATTGCTTTCAGATGCTTTACCTAGACATTCTTCCCACAATTTAGTCGTGTTTTCATGGTTTATGGGGAACCTTGAGCATTACTGGTGGAAGTGGTGATGATGAATATCCTTTTTTGTCTGCGCTCGCTGTTTGTTTCAACTCTTAAGTGAGTTGTGTGTCAGCATTTGTCTGGTTGCACTTGGATACATGGTGTGGGATAAATGTCATGTGTTAATGCAGAAAATTTGGGAATTATCTGTGAAAGTGGAGTATGTGAATGAAGGCATGGTGTCTCCCTAACCAGTTCTAAGAGAGCGCATCATGTTAGTCTGACAGAGAAAGCATCTTGAAGTAAATTGATTGAACTTTTTTTAGGTCAATTAGTGGTTTACGTAGATATGGAACACATCCATGCTCGTCTGACACAATTGGATTTGCTTTATGGAAAAGGATGCTAGCACAATTGCTTGCTCCTAGTCAGGCAATAACTACTACTATGAATTTTATCTGAAAATGGGGGGGAGGTATGTCTTTGATTATGTAAAAGGTGTGCTGGTCCTTAAATTGGAGGAAAACTCTTTTTCTTGAGTTTGTATTTTTCATAATGCTAATGGTTGTCGCTGTCTTCTTCCTTACTTCTTTAAACTCCCTTTTATAGCTTTGTGGTCTCCTAGTCCTGGAAGGATCTTTTACTTCATTTTTGCTTTGGGTTTTTCCCACTATAGGGGCTTGTTAGTTGACTTCTATGGCTTTAAGGTCCCCGAGCATTTTCCCCCATTGTCTGCCATGTGATTTCGGGGAGACACAAGTACAGTCATATGGTCATTGATCTTGAGAGTAACATTGTTGCCTGTTTTACTTGTCCATTATGATCTTAGTGTGTAGAGATTAGGAACTATAGAGAATCTAAACATATCCAGAGGCAGTATTGCTTATTTGTTTAAACACCAGTTTAAAACAGTTTTACTTTGGGACATTTGGGTGATCATGGGTAATTGTTATGAGACCGATGAAGGCTTCTAAGTCTGGAGTTTGGTATGTTTGTTTTGCAGAAATGTAATGGACTCGTCTGCTTCCGTATTTTATTTAGAACTATGATATGACGGTGTTGTAATACATTGAAGTCTATAACATAAAGTCTTCCCCCATTGAGTTCGCTTCTGATACGTGTCCCCTAACAATGCAACTACTTGGCTTAAGGGGGACAACTACGTGTATCATGGACACGTATCAGCTTCTCATTTCTTTGATGTCAAAGGGGAGAAGCTTCAACCTCTTTACAATATTAAGCAAGTGGTGAGCTAAAAACTGATTAACTCAGCGATTAGGACGTGGGTTTCTGCTAGTTGTAATTCCACGTCTTTATTTTTCTTTGGGGATTGGCCCTTTGGTAGGACTGTGATGACAAGGCACATGGCAACTTCGGCGTATCCCACCAGCGTTCGTGTTAAAACAACAGAGGAGAAATGATATGGGTATAAATCGTTATTTTCATAACTGCACAATACGACGTTGGTTTCGGTGGGATAAATGCGAATGAGTTTCTCGCACTAATTTGGCAAAATTCTAGGATTCGTTGTATATCGTTGTGAGATGCATGATTTGAAGATCGAAAACGATTTGACGGCTAACAATAACGACGTGGAAGTGTTTAATTGGAAACACCTTTCAAGGTTGGTCGATCAGACCGAAAACAACTTAAAAGTATTGTGGAAGTGTCTTGATGATAAAAAACTTAAATGATTTTTTAAATTTGTTAATTTTTTTATAAATAAAGGATAAATAGGGTTTGGCATGGGATCAATATTATTTTTGAATATTTTTTAATTGTATTCTGTTATTATTTATAAATATAGTACAATTAAGTATTATTATTTCGTTGCGATTTTGTCTTCACTTTTAGATTTAACATGATACCAGTATGGGTAAATGATGAGAAGAAAGATGGATCTAGATGATTTTTGTATAAAAATCTCTTCCCTATCAGTTTTGTTTAGCCTTTAATTATTAAAAAAAAACTTCCTTATACCAATATATGTTCTCTGAAGAAAACAAATCCTTAATTTACTTCTGAACGTAGAATTTGTTTACGTATTGTGTCTTATTCTTTTCAAGAAATATTTTATTATCTTTCATCTTTTTACTTCCAAAAAGAACAAAAAGTCATTACTATTATTTTTCTCATTTTGCTTTCATATTTACAACCAGGTCATCTGTGTTTTACTCTATGTAATGAAAAATGGGGCTAAAAGGTTTTGTTTCGAAATATAACACCTTTTTTTTACCAAACTAATTCTTTTACAGATTATTTGCATAACTGCGAAGGGGAAGCAAATTTGACCTCAAATAGCCAAATGTCTTACCAAGTCAAATTTAAATGTGACATGTTGCAGGTGAAATTTGGAATAGAAAATCTAATCTTAGAAAAGCCAAATCTATCCTCAAACTATTCATATCCAATTGGACGAATTTGAAGTGGAGGAGATGCCAACAATTGCCCTAGAAAAAAATAATAATAATAATTGGGCCTGTGTGCCCAAAATTGAGCCCTATTTGTTAGATTGTTGGATTTTTAGGCCCTGTTTGTTAGATTTACAAGCTTAGGTTGACAAATTTGTAGACCTAGGTTATTGGACCTATGAATTGAGTATCGTTAAGCCTATGTGTCCAAATCATGGGACCAAGGCTTTGAGCCCTGTTTATCAAATTAATAATTCAGGTTAACGTCTATAGACCTAGGTTGTTGGGCCTATGAATTTAATAGTATTAGGACTATGCACTAATACATAGTCCAAATTGGCCACTGAGCCCAAAATTCACCAATTAGACTTTGAGTCCAAATTGGGCATATAATCTACCAATGATTCTTCTTAGTAAGTTGATGTGTTCAAATTACCATCTTGAAGGAAGGAGTTGAAATATTAGAGGAGAAACAAAGAGTAATATGGGATCGCTTAGTCATTTGGCTTTTACAAAATTATCTCATTGTGACATGTGAAATACAACAATGTTTCATTGAAAGTCGAATGCAAATGAATTTCTCACACCTATTAGATGAGTGAGATAACTTTGGGATTTGTTGTTTGTTGCTATATCTTGTATGATTTGAAAATAGAAAATAGTATGAAAGTATTTTAATTGAAAATAACTTTTGGGATTGGGGAATTATTTTGACCAAAATAAACTAAAAATAATATTTTAATTATAACAAAACTTTAATGATTATAATGTTTGAATTCATAATCATGCTTAGTTAAATCATATGATGATTCATAATGATATTGTGTAATAAATATGGCAAAAAATTTGTTTTCATACCAAAGCTAAAATCGGTTTGTTAAAGCTAAGGTTGTTGGGACAAAAGTTTTTGACACAATAAATTTTTGCTGCAACACTGTATTTTGTAAATCATCTTTCATGGCGACGTGTAGGCATCATAACAAGCTAAGTGGATGCGATTCAAAACAACACAATGAGATGCATTTTGGGCATGGAAAATCTCTTAAGTAAGCATTGCCATTTTTCGTTTCTAAAACGAATATAAAGCTCGAATGAGACCTTACCTTTGCATTTCACCTTTGTCTTGTTTATTTGGGAAATCCTATGTTGATTGCATGTTTTTCCTATGCAAAATTCAATCATTTGATTGATAGATGGCATCCTTAATATGAAGAAAATGAAGAAGAAAAAAAGAGGCCATGTGATAGAGGGAACAATAAAGACCTAGAGTGACTAGCCAGCTTAGTTAAATGGTGACTTCGATAAAAAAAGGCTAAAGATAAGAGGTGCAAGGAACACTTCTTAAGAGAATTTTGAAAACCAACGAGAAAGCTCCTTCTTCTTTGAGTTAAGGTAGTTGTTCCTTAAAAAGCTTAGGTTATGAACTTGCAACTTTATGGTAGGAATTAGTAACTCAATTATGATATTTTTGAGTGACTACTATATTAGGGTGACTAATTGTAATGAGAAATCTACTTGAAACTTGAAAGGAAAGAAATGGTCTTTGTTGAAACCTTAAAACTATCAAAAAACTCAAAGAAAGAGAAAATGACTAAATTCAGTCCAATATAAATAGATTTATAGAAATTAGAAAATGAAACAAATAATTACAATCAATCAAAGAATCATGAACAATTCAAGAAGAAAGTTTGGTGGCATCGACGATGAGATCTTCAAAGATGACAAAAGAGTGCGATTGTAGGTTAGGTTGCTTTGCTAACGTGACCTTAAGGTTGACACAACAGATATGTTGTTTGCTGATATTGCACAACATGTCATCACTCATAGCAAGACTAAATAATGTGTACCCTTTAACATACCCCCATAAGCTAAAGAGGCAAAATGCACCATTAGTTTAGAGCAAAGTAGTTTGAAGTGGGTTAAGGATAGACCTTTGGTGAGGATGCTAACAAGTTGGTCAACATAAGAAAGAAACTAGAAGTGCAATTAACCATGGACAAGACATTTTAGATGAAGAAAAAATCAATCTCAGTGTCCTTGGTGCATGAATGAAACATCAAATTTAATCAGGTAGAAAGCTAACAAATTGTCACACCATAAATAAAATGAGTGGATGAGGTAGAAAAGTGTGAAGATCTTGTAAAAGATATTCAATCCATGTTAACTTAGTTATGATGTTGGCCAAAGATTTGTATTTAGCCTTAGTGTTGGAGCAAGCTATAATGCATTATTTTTGGGAACTCCAAGAATGAGATTTTTGTTGAAAAAGATGTAGAAACCACCAATAGAATGATGATAATCTTGATCACCAACCCAACCTACATTAGACAAGGCATGGAGAGATGTAGGTAGGGTTTTTGTAAGGAGACAAACTAAGTGAGGAGTGTTAGCTAGGTAGGGAAGAATACACTTAATAGGAAATATTTACAAGGTAGGTAATGTCTAGTCAAGTAAGTGTAAGATAATATAATGTGTCGACAATGTTACAATAGAGAAGTGAATCAGCAAAGAATTTGTCACTATACATTGAGAAAGGTTCAATAATGGTGCAAGGTGTCAAGCTAGCTTTGGCGTTGTGCAACTTGGCACAAGCAAGAATGTTATGAGTGAACTTGGCCTAATGAAGAAAAAACCCTTTTGAGATAGGCTAAACCTTAACCTTAACGAAGTAATGAATGGAGCTATGGTCCTTAAGTGAAAATTCCTATTGAAATGTCTAAAGAAGTGTTGAAAGTGGGGCTTGCTAAGAACCAATCATTATGATATCATTTATATAGGTAAGTAAAATGATGTTGTACCAAAAAATATGAAAAGTGAAGAAAAAGTTGTTAAAAGCAAAGATGATGAAACCAATAGAGGTGAGAAAGGAAGTTAACCATTGGTTCCATGCATAGGGAGCTTGCTTGAGGCCACACATGAATTGATATAGCTAACATATATGAAAAGGACAAGTGAGATCAACAGACCCTAAAGATTGCTCCATGTAGACAACTTTAGTGAAATGACTATGAAGAAATGTATTGGAAAGATCCAATTGGTGAATGGGCCAACTACTAGTGTAAGCAAGAGACATAACACTCCTAATCATCATAGGCTTGGCAACATGATTGAATTTTTCAATGAAATCAATTCCCTCTTGCTAATGAAATCCTTCGGCCATAAGACAAGTCTTCCAGCACTCTAGGGAACCATCCAAACATAGTTTGACTTTGTAAATCCACTTGTAACCAATGGCCCAAACCCTTACAAGTAAAGGAACCAAGGCTCAAGTACCATTGTGAAAATGCAATGTAGTTTGTTGTCATAGCTTCTCACTAGTGAAGGTCATGAACTACTTAGGTATAACATGTAGGTTCAAGATAAGGATGAGAAGTGGTAGGTGAGAGCAAAGGTATATTAGTGAGTTAGAGTGTGTCTAGTGATCATGCCATTATGAAGGTGTGTAATTGGGTAGGTGACTGTGAGGATAGGGAGATGAATCCTATTGATGCTATCTCACTTAGAAAGTAAGGAATTTTGAAATAAATTGCCTCTTTAAAATGTGACAATACTAGTGTGCCATTAGCCTCAGCAAAACAATACAACATTTCAAAACCATATACATAGAAATTAGGCACCATTTTATTTGTGATTATGTTGCACAAAATCCCATTTACATTGAGTTTGTCTATACCTTAGATCAACTAGCATACATATATGTACTAAACCATTAAATACAAATAGTTTCAATTCCTAACACTAAGAACTTTGCATGTGCACCTCTTACAATGTACATTAGTTTCATTTGTATTATCACATATATCAATCACACATCCATCCTTCATCCCCAGCAACGCTCAGCTATTAGATGACTTAGTGGTTGCTACGCATTTTGGTCCTGCACACATTAATCACATTAACTGTTCACTGAAGGACCTGCATCATTATCCAGATATGTCCTACCCTGCTTTTCTTTTCTTATGATGACAAAAGGAGGGAGATCAAGTTATAGCTCCCATTATAGTTCTTACTATGCTTTAAGTAAACTTTGCAATTCCAAGTTTCCATCTTATTTGAAATTAATTGTTTGGCCATCTAGTCTATTTCATGGTATTTGATTATACGAGATATGAAGTTATAAGTTATATGCCTGAAACTTTGTAAAAGCTCACTCATGGGATGCTGAAATTTATTTAGGGACTCTAGTGAAACATTAAATGAACTTTGTTGTGGAACTTCAATAAAATCTAAGAATAATTGAAACAATGGGGATTGTCTAAATTCTAATGAATTTTTTTTTTGTGGAAAGATAAATTTGTATTAATTAAAAATAATGGTGGAAAGATAGGAGTATACTCTAACATCATAAAAATTATTAAAGCTACAAAAAGCTAGAAATTAGAAACCTTCAAATGTCACTCAAAATGACATTTTTTTAAGAAGATTTTATATTTTGAAATAAAGAAACTCTCCCTCTTACAATTTTCTTTACTTTAGCTAATAGGATTAGGATGTCAGTTGTTTTGTTATAAAGTTGTCTTCTATTGAATTCAACGCATATACAATAAATGCAAGCTAAAAAATTATCTTAAGAATTTTTGTTGCAAAATTCCTTCTTTTAATTGCTCTAATAATTCATTATAATTTTTCTATTCTACAATATAACGTTAGGTTCTATTTTGAATGAGGATAACCTTTCAAATCATCTTTGCCCATGTACATTAAAAAAAAAGATGACTTCTATTTTTTACTTAGGAGATAAAAATCATAATATAAATTAACTGAAGGGGGTTATCGTACAATTCATTTTATTGTAGAAAGTCTATTTTGACGAAGTAGTCATCCAATGAAATTATATTTATTAATATTATCAGTTCAAATTAAATCATACCAATCTACCTCTTCATTAATTGATCATAGGCCTCTTCAACTTTATATCATAAAACCTTTTATATTAACTACATTATTAAAGTTCTTTTGTATTTTGTATTATGAATCCACTTATTCTATACAAAAATTCTAGAGGTTAAGAAGGTTTTAAAGTGTAGAGCCCCAAGGACTTTATCCAAAGTTTAAAATTTGGTAGCCTTAAGAAGAGTCTAAAACCTCATGAAATTGACTCATTATAGTTGTGATGAAATATGATGATTACCGGCTGCCCGGTGCAGTTTCTATGGTATAAAATAAGTTCTTTGTAAGGAGAAGTCTGTTACAAATACATGAAAGTGGGACTTTATAATCCAATATTGAACTGCCTATAAATGTTACATGAATGAAATTTTACCAGGAAGTTTAAGAGATAGTTATGTTAGTTTCCCTTTGCTCAAATGAAGTTCGAAGGGGCTGCAGAACAACCAGTTCAAAGTTTGAGACGCATTGCCCCTCCTCCTTTAACCAAGCCCAAAAAGGAAAAAAAAAAGTTATAAAAGATAGTTGATAATTTTATCATTATCAAAAAAAGGGGAATTGTTAAGCTTAAAATGATATTTTGACGATTATATGATAGAACCTTGTTTATTATAATGGTTGATCTTATAACCATGCTCAGTAAATCATATCATAAATTTATCGTGATATTGTGTGACAAATATGGTGAAAAGTTTGTTGTTATACCAACGGTAAGATCAGTTCGTTAAACTAAGGTTGTTGAGACAAAAGTTTCTGACATAATAAGTTTTTGCTTGCGACGTGCAGGTGTTACAACAAGTTAAGTGGATGGTATTCAAGACAACGAAATGAGGTACGTTTTGGGAGTGGAAAATACTAAAGTAAGCATCGTCGTTTTATTTCTAAACCGAATCTAAGGGGAAGAAAGAAACCGAGTCTTCACTTTTTTCCCCTTTGTCCAACCTTTTTGGTAAACCCCGTGTCCCACCTACTCTACCTCTGCAAAATCCAACCGTTCGACCAATAGGCCTTTGTGGGTGGCGTGCACTAGAAACTATCATATATTAATAAGAAACTTTTCAATTTCAAGGAAGTGTTTTGCAGAGTTGATAATCATTTTCAGATCGGTTGCACAAAGCTTCCCTACATTGTATATTGTTGTTTAGTCTCTTTAGCGGAAAATATTGATCTTAGGTTCCAAACCGTTGATCTATGTTTTCGGTCTCATTTTGGGGTTTCTGTATTAAACCTCAAATAGGTGATTTTTAACTCTTACTTCTTGTTTCGGGCTGATTGGAGACACTGTGGTGTGTATTGAGAGAAAATCTCATTGAGAAATGAAATCTTCTCTGATCCGTGCGATTTTGAATAGGATCGTATTTGCTGAATTGTCAATCGTGATTTGAGAAAAGGCGACCCTTTAGTTGTTTACTAAAGGAAGTGAACGTAGAATCAAATGTGTTTGATCTAAACCACTTTAAAAGGTGTATTTTGTGTACTTACATATTGCTTTAAGATTATTTTAAGCTTAATTACTATACAAGATAATACTCTATATACTTGTTTCTGAGTCGGCCCGACTCTGCAGTAGCATTTTACTCTTAGAACATCATCTGGTAGGTACTCATATCCTAAAACAACCAGTCTGTAAGATCACCATTTCGTAGAACATCAAACATGCAAGGATCTTAAATTGAAGAATCGTAAACATAAAACAAAAGAATTTGATTGCAAACTGAACAAATCCAAAACAACCACCCCCTTCCCCTCCTTCCTTTCCGGCTTGGGTGACTCAACTCAATTATTCCATTATTTTTGTAATTCTGCTCAATTTCAGACTTCACGGTTTGCGACGAATTTTATACCTCAAGTTTGCTGCCAACTTTTTGGTCGAGTTCTGTCGGCCCAATGGGAAGGCCTTTCTTGTTGTGCATTCAGAGAGCCAGACACCTTGAGTTGGGGTGACTAACCCTTAAGGCTATTGTACACTTGGTTTCTGTGGTATCGTACGTGGCTTCTCATGCAGAGAGAGAGAAAGAGAGATGGTGTGTTGTGTTGTGTCTGGGGGTGGGGAGATGGGGTTGGCACTGCAAAACGAGCATCTCTTTCAGTCTTTGATTGAAACCAGGAGTCACTACCGAAGTGCATGTATCCAAAGAAGAGATTTACAACCCTGGTCGGTCTCTAACCCGTTCAAACCCACGTGTCTGCTTTTCTCTTTACCACTACATGCAGGATGTACAAGCCTCATTTCACCTCCCACGTTGCCCTCAAACAAACCCTAAACTTACCTTTATCTTCAATCTCTTGTTTTTCTCACAGGCAGAATACCTTAATATTCCTCTCTTTAACCCGAAGACCCGTTGTAAAATTTTATACTAACCCAGATTTTCCTATAAATAACTTCCTTTTGATGCGTCAATTTCCACCACATCGGACTCTCCCCTCCTTCCTAGTTTTAGTACCCTTCCATTTTTCCGGATCTTTCCCGTCTCTGCGTCATTCCTTTCCCTGTGTTCACCGTTTTTCGTTTACCTAAGCAAAATGCTGGGAAAAGGCAACTCTGCTGAAGGCTCAATCTCTGCATCAAAAAACCTAAGGTCAAGGCTAGGCCCATGCCCGAATTTGAACCCTTTCGTATGCTCACTCTGCTCCAGAGCTTTTCCAAATGCACAGGCCGTAGGAGGCCACCAAAACGCACACCGGAGGATGCAAAATGCCGCCAAGGGGCTTTCTGTTGAGCAACGCCAAGCAAGGATGAAAGAGATCATTCTGACTCCCATATCTCTAAGGTTGGTGGCAGTCGATGAGGATCAAATATTTGAACACTTGGAGTTGTCAAGCCATAGTCCTTCAACTGAGCTAGAACTGGGGTTTGGGCGAGGACCAAAGTATGCGCAAGGATTCAAGCTTGCGGAGCTTGGATGTTGTCCCTCTGGGCCTGGATCATCCATGGATGGATATGGAAACCCAGGGGGGGCACGACATGGAAAGGACAAATATCATCCTTCTATCAAGCGTAGACATCAGCAGGTAATCTCCTGTCTTGAGTTGAGATTGAGGACAAGGGTTGGACAGGGTGCTGCTCTTGGAGTGTCCACTGTGGCAAGGGACACCAATGAATACGCCAAGGCCTTTTATGGAGGCGAAGATGGCTCTGAAATGACTTCCAGGGGGAAGCTGGACTTAACTCTGAGGCTCTAATAACCAGAGCGGGAACCATGTTATTAAGTTTATGGACATAAGCATTGACAACAAGTATGACTATAGTAAAATTGTTGATGAAGAGCTGAACGGACGACGTATATATGGTACGGTTGAAAGGATCTTATTCTCAATTTTTCTTTCCTTGATTCCTCTGGTGTTCTTGCTCCTGTCATGAGCAATACAAGTTAATAAAATCCTACATTTCTCGGCGAGTATGAGAGTTTGTTTTCGAAAAATATATAATCCCTATTTATTTTATTTCTTAAGGCTCTGCTCTGATCATATAAGAGAAAGTGGCTTTCCCTTCTAAAAGATTGTGTGGTGTGCTTCGGATAAATAAGGCTCCTACACGTTTTTGACGACCAATCGACACTAAAGCGAACCTTATGTGGTTCAAATGTCACATTTTAAATGGCAAGTTAATATATCACAACTGTCGTTTACATTATGAGGATAGAATATAATTTACCAAAAAAATAGTACTACATACAATATACGCGGGGAAATCAACAAGAAAATAGCTCACTTGTTATATATACAAACAGGAATATCCTACCATGCACACCAACCTCTAAAAACCCCTCTCGAGACCAATTCGATGCCCAAGTACATTAGAAGATCATTTTAAATCCCAGAACGATTACCGTTAGTGTTACTATTGGTTCATGTCAAATGCTAAAACCATCAATTTTCCGAGAATCTCTTGTTGACTCGGAAAGATCAGCTTCAGCGCCATGGGATTTTTTTAACTTGGCCACAAGAACCCACATGTTGGCGAGTTCGTTTTCTAGATAAGCTTCTCGTTGCTTGGATTCCTCAACCTTTCTTTGAAGCTCAGCCTCTCTCTGATCCTTCTCTACAAGAACAGCTTCGTACGAAAGCTCCCTCTCCCTGCTCATGGCCAGTTCTCTCTTGATATCCGAGACTGACCCAACTTGATCGTTGCGCTTGTTGTAACTCTCTCTCCGACCATTTTTGGGTGCAGGACTAGATCTACGCTGAGTAGCGGGGTTCTTGGATGCAGCCAGTTCTGCAGCAAGTCTCTCATTATGATTCATTAACTTGGCAACTTCTTCTGATAATGCCTTGAGCTCAACAGCAGCTGCCGATGCTAACCCTTTGGCATATGAACTTTCCTCTGCCAGTTTCTGGTTCTTAAGTTCTAGCTGTTCCTTTGATTCTGTCAACTCTGCCACTTTCTGCTTCAGTTCTTCAATCTCGATTGCCTAATAAGCAGAGCACAGAGTTATTTGAAATGTGGACCCGCTTTACAGATGAAACCACTAAAAGCCATCAAATAATCACAGACTAATTGCTAAATACGTCCATCAGTACCAAAAAAATGAAAGAAAGAAGAGACATGCCTTCATCAGTACTTCTTATTTCGTTTTTCTATTTCTTCCTTCTTAAAGGTTCACGGCTAAGTTGAACTAATATGCTTTGCAGCTTACAGTTTTTAGCAGTATTTCTCTTAATTGGTCAAAAAACACAATCCCTAAAAGGTAATTGATTCTCCTAAACATACCAGTGGGTTTCACCTTTGTTTTGGAAACTTGTGCATACAACATTATTTGGATAATCACTTCATGACTCCAAACCCAATTTTTTGCCGTTTATTTCACACGGGTAAGCAACATACTACTTGGCTTTGAGAACGAAGCTAATACTAGATAAAATGGAAACTAGAAACCTGTTCTCGTATTAGCAACCCGCCGCTTTTATCCTTCCATGTCGCATTTCCCTTGTCAGAGTCAAGTTCTTCATGAGAGCTCATCACTTCATTATATCGTTGTGAATCACTGACTACCGTATTAGAATTTCTTAACTCTTGTACATCAGAGAGCTGCTGCTTCAAGGAGACAATTGTGTCATGCATTCCTTCACATTCACAGATCTGAAAGACGCAACATTGGCACTCAATTGCTTAAATTATCATTAATACCAAGAACAATAACAATAACAATAACAATAATAATAATAATAATCTCATCATTTTGTTCAAGTAACCTTCTTGTACCTTTTGGTTGAGCTGCTCTTGGATTATACGATTATCTGCAGCTTTAACCTGACAAATAAAAACAATTAGATAACACTTGTGATTTTAGAAATCACATCTTTATGTAAATATCAAGATTTCTGGCTGTCAGTTGATCTCTTCGCAATAATTTTGATGTAACTCTTAATTATAGAAATTAAGTGATATTTTCGAAGGGGCACCAAACACTTCCTTAGGGCGAGAGCTGATTAAATAAATGCTCGTATCAAGATGTAGAAAATTTTATCACCTCAAGTTCAAAGGACTTCTCATTCAACTGTGCCATCAGTAAAGAAACAGACTGCAGAATAGAACGACAAAATAAGTTTGAGTTCTGAGAAAAAGGAAACCTGCCAGTGCAACAAGGAAAGCTAGGCTTACTTGTGATAATTCCAGTGTATCCATCTTATTTTGCGAGGCATTAATGGAATCAGCAATTTGCTTTTCCAGCAAAGCTATTTGTTCATTCTTCACCTTGATTTCATCTTTCAGGTTTTTCATCTCCACCTACATTGAAAAATCATTATAAGATTCAAGTTCTTAGATGCAACACCAGTGGTTGAAGAGACAGATGACAAGGTAACAAGAAATTACATGAATCCGATCCTTCTTGGGGTTTCTTGCAGCCTCCTCTGACAAACGCTTCAGAGCACTTGAATGAAGTGCCACCTCTCCGGACAAAATCTTTTGCTGCTCCCTTAGAAGTTCAATCTGTTCAATTGATTTTACGCTAGTCTGGAAAATTTGAAGTAAAAAAGAAATAAGTAAATGGAAGTTTGAACTTGTTTATATGCAGAGAATCCTTGGAGAAATTCGCTATATCATAGAGCATCTGAAAGCAGTTCCAGAACTTAAATGCTTCAAATCATGATCTGTGGGGAAATTTATAGACATACCTAAGAAATAGAAAAGAGGCTAACCACATATTTCACAACAAAAGAGAAGCAGAAGACATAAGGTGTGACTAGATTGTCAGAATTAAGACAACAGCAAGCCAACAACTTCTGCTGTTGCAATTAAGGGTACAAGCAGGATAAAGAAATTTTGTTGCTTCTAGTTTTGTACTTCCCATCTTCCTTTAGATGTATGCATTGTTTTTTAATTGACAACAAATTTTGCCTGTTCACATGCACTTTAAGGTCTACATAAGCAAAAATAGAAGCTTTCCTAAGGGAATCTGTTGGTAATGAAGAATGCTTGGACTAGGGGCCTAGGGTTCACAATAATAGACTTGCTAGTAAAGCACACAAACGAATGGGAACGCTACGTTTACTGATTATCCAGTATATGAAGACAGAAATTAAACACCAAGTAATGTCAACTTTTCTGCTCATCTGACCCTCGGTTTAGAGCAGAAAACTTGTGGATGTCATAGTAACCCATTTTTAATTTTTGATAAAATTAAACATTTTGCACAGAGAAAGTTCATATATTTGTGAATGAACAAAATGCTTTAAATGATGAAAAGCAATCAATCATATACCAGAGGTGTTTCTTGTTCCAAGAAATTGTCCCCATGAACTTCTCTATCCTCCCTTGCATTACATAAAAGATCCCCAGATGGAGAACTTTCTGCAAGTAGGGAATGGGAAAACCTGGTCTCTGTCAGGAGATTACCACTTTCTGCTGGAGGTGTTGAAGGTGTACTCATAGATTTGATTCCATTTGATTTGTCAGTTGTGCTTGTCAGAGTCCCCAAGCCACTATCTCGTTTCTGATCAAAACAGTAAATTGCAGATGCCCCAAAATTGGAAAATAAATTGAGAAGGAACATTTCAATATGAACAGAGAATGTGTAATCTGTAGTTGAGAACACGTAAATCTGACCTTGCATAAATAGATTACTGTTAAGCTAACAGATAATCAAGATCACCAATGCAAAGCCATAAGGTAGATCCATTCAACTGAACTTGCAAATGGTTATTAGGTTCAATCATTTGCCGAAGTTATGGGGAACGATATAGCAGAGCATACTTTCAAAATGAAGTTTAAATGGTCCCAACTTTTTTGTTTTTTAACCAGGGAATTTAAGGGCAGATTCAAGAGAAAACCTTTAATTCAATCTATGTTTAATGGTTTATATTCCACTATATTTATAACGATAGATCCAACGGGAGATTTGGCTAACTTACAGGAAACAGGGAGAAGAGAGAACATAAAATCAATGTCAAAATTCTTATCTCGCTAGTGTGTTTCCTAATCTTACCTCCTAAAGAGGAGTAAATTACAGGACCAACTTGCTAAACCATATATATTAGTATGTAGTGCAGGAGTACATCATTATCAATACAAACCATGACATCCCAATTATGAGAATTCCACAGGCATGTGCTGAGTCCCGTCTAGGGCATATATCAGGTCAATTAGGCTATATAAGAATTTTTTGGGGTTCTAATTATAACTATTCATATTAAGGTATCATATAAGTATGATTAAAACATCATCAGCTTGCAACAATTAGTACGAGAGGTAATCTAATAATGCCATATGGTTTAATGGTGCTCAAGTATAATACAGTTCATAATCATGACATGCAAGATTTAAGTAGCGGAAAATATGAACAGCTTAACTCAGATGGATTATAAATATGAGAGTGTTAGCAGATATGTCTTAGGTTCTATAATTGATACTATGTTTGAATGGGTATGTAAGTAATCTCAAAGAGCTCTATGGTATACATTTACAAAGAAGCAAAAGAAAACTCAAGACCACCTTCACTCCTTAAGGTAAAAATTCCCAACAAAGCTGAAGGATGTCACTGGATGGGATTCAGAATTAGTGAATGAACACCTACATTTGTCGCATAGGTGGAGATACCTAAATTAAAAACAAAGAAATTCATGTGTGATATGAGTTCAAGTTCCCAAAAAATAGTAGATTAAAGTTTCATGGGTACGTTTCAAGCCACCTTGCTATTTATGAGTTGATAGGGAATTAAGAATGCACATTCTACTTTTTGGAAATCTTGGATTGGCTACGAGTAACTAAATAGAAAATAACTAGAATGTGGGCCTTATTGCATTATTAATTACCCACTTGGGCAGCCTATGGCCGTAGAAAACAAGACTAATATTTGTGCTTTGAGGAAAATTTCTCATTTTGGGACTGGATTCTTCTCCTACTATGTTGTGGAACTAATATAACCGCAATTCAGCAGTTTTAGCAACATTGTGAAAGTACCAAAAATTTGATCTAATGTAAAACCTAAACTTGTGAGGTAATATAATTCAAGGTTTGCTATCTGATAAGAAACATATTTTAAATTATAAGCGGACATAGATTGAATTAAAGTACACAAGTACACAAAGGAATCCTTTATACTTCAATTCTGAAAATATATTTGGAGCATCTAATTGCATCAACAAACATTTAATGACCATTGATAATGAAACCCAACTCAAGGTCCAAAGTTGCTATAAGGACATTCCCACAGATTTAATAATTGCAGACAGAGTCAAAATGGAAAGTATCTTTTCTTTTCTTTTTTTTAATTTAGTGTGTGTGTGGGTCCAGGGTAGGTGTGGTGGTGAATACACAGAGATAAAGATTTCAGACTGATAAGAATCAACCTTCAAGAAAAACATCGTTTTGTACAATACATACCCGCAGCTTTAACCAGTTTAAAAGGCCATGCTTCCGGGTCTTTTTCTCCTCCTTAAGCGAATCATCTGTGGTTTCAGCATTCCCCTCGAGAGAAACATACAGGTCAATGTTTTCATCATCTAAAATCAAGTCCCGCTTTTTGTGTGGTAGGTATGCTAGCTGTATGTTTTATAAGCAACCACTATAAGCTCAAACAGAATTGATTTTCCTTTTTTCGTTTTTAGTAAATGCTATCAATCCAAATACGCTTAAGGATCAAATAAAACAAAAGCAAGGTAAACAGCAAGTCTAGTCACCTAGCAAAGAGTTAAATATGTTGTAATAAGGTTATCACAGTTTTTGTACGAGAAAATGTAAGCATTGAAGTGGTAAAAATAAATTTTGATACAATTCAGGCATACCTCCTCTTCCCCAAAGGAATGTCTTCTTCTAAGACCAGGTCGGTGAGGAAATCTTGATGATTGTGATGCTTTTGAGGAGACCAAAATTAATTTTGTCAACCGTTGAATTCTGCCCAATAAAGCAGCTTTAGCTTCTTCTTCTTGTTCCAATCGTGACTGCAGCTTGACTTGACCATCTTCTAGCTTTATAAATTATATCAAACAAAGAGAAATGGTTTGAGTCATGTGACATTTTCTGTTTGGTGATTGCACATTTGCCAGCAGCAAACTAAAGTCATCTACAATTAACATATATTTAACTACTCTAGCTCAAACACATAAAATAACACTAGCTTTCTTCATTCATAGTTCAGCTATGAAACTACAGCAGAAAAGAATACACACACACACACACACACACACACAATAAATAGTAACCTCAATTAACATTGAACTCTAGATAAATGAGTCATAATATAAGCAAGGATGCTTCCAAAGTAGAAACAACAGTGGCATAAGCAGAAATCACAGTGATGCAAACACAAAATGAGAAACCAAACTTGTAATCAAAAGGAAAGACTGAAGTCCTAGAAAACCCCCAAAAAACAACTACGGTGGTTCAATTGTACCTTCTGTTTTAAGAGCACAAGGTCATCTTCTCCAGTATCTTTCAGTTGAGGTATTATAACAATCCCCTTCTTCAGTTGCTCTAATTCTTCCTTTAAACAACGAATCTCATTTTGGTATTTTTTGATAAGTGATTTCTCATCAATAATCTGCAGGCTCAGAAATTACCTCCCATTAGTGCTGAAAGAAGAGATTTTTAAATACAGACAGCTCAAAAGAATAAAAAGATGAATATACCTTGTTTTGTGCTGCTTGGATTTCAATGTGTTTAGCACGGTGAGCAAATTTTAATGTATTATGTGTCTCCTCCGAACTGCTTGATGAAGGAGTGACGGTGCAAATAAGCTGTAATTTCAGACACAAAGATAAATGAATAGACAAAAATCTTATTTGAGAGTAGAAATTTGTTCATAAAAAAAAAAAAAAATTGCACCACATTTATATATTACAAACACCATATCATTCAATCAGGTACATGTCATGCCGGTTCCTACAAAACATATATGTGAAGTCTTACAGAAACGCGTCCATGACCACTTAGTGAAGACTGAAGAAGCCTAGTCAATTTGGAGTCTCTGTATGGTATGTGAGTAGCCCTCCCATCGGTTAACTTGGAAATGACCTATGGAAAACACAGAATGTAAGCATATTCTGGGAAACAAACATTTTAGCAGAAACATGGGAACAAGCACAAGACAGTTTTAAAAAAATTAAAGAACTATGCCCTATGAACAAAAAACAAGAAAGAAAGGTACATATAAAAGCAGAGGAGTTTCGGAGATAATAAGATTAGCACTGTTTGTATTCGTGTGTGTTAGTGGGGGGTAAGAGAGAGATAGAGGACATGAGATCAGTTCCATGTTCAGTCAATTTTTTTTTAAACAGCATTTATCAATTTAAAACTCACCAATTGAAAATGTGAGCTTGAGGGGGATGATTAATAGTTGCAAGTGGACTTGTCCTATGCAATGGAATTTAAGTCCAAATAGGAGAATTTGATGCTCAATATCTATTTCTTAGCTCTTTCTAAGGTTCATCTAATATAGGAATATAAATAAAGACCTATTTCTTTGTCATTTGTAAGATAAACTTTTAGTTTGTCCAGTCGTAAACAGTTTCACAGTATTAAAAAGCATATAGATGGAATCTTAAACAAATGTTTCTTTTAAACGTTTTCATATTACAAGTGGTCGTAAATAAGTACCCTATTTCAAAAATCAAGTACAGGTGAAGAATTCCTACAACAACAATCTAATTTTTTTTTTTCCAAAATATAGTTATGTAATTAATTAAAACCTGGACTTGAAACAAAACTGAGAATTATTTGCTACAATGTGTCATGCACAGAATCTCATAGGTGGTTCTATGTGTTTGGTTCTTAGATCAAAACAATAAAACTAGGAGGCAGAAACATATGTACCCTACCCTAAACATGGTAGGGTTATACATCTTGCACAAACACGGTAGCAACAATGCAAAGTTCAGAATGGAAAGATCACATGAATCATAGTCCGCAGAAACATCAAAATGAGATAGCACTCTAAACACCAAACAAGCTCAAGCAAAACAATGTTTGAGGCCTCACAGTGCCAAGTGTCAGGAGACTCTTATTAATGTAGGATCCTTCTTTCCGTCTCACACCAGTAGTTTCCGCTTTTGAACTTTCAGAACCTGCCAGATCGATGAGGTTCTGCAGGTATAAGTAAAAATAACAAAAGTTATATATATTTGTGATACATGACAACAGAATCAATGTCAGGAGGTCAAACGGATTAATACAGAATCCCAAAAAAAGAGCAATTACCAGTTGAGACAGGCTTACAGCTTCCCCTTCACTATTTTCACCACATGAGCTGCTCTCAATTGTCTGTTAATAAGGCAGTAAAAGAAATATCAAGTTAGAGAGGATAAAAACCAAAAATTAAGAGAACTATGAACTAGTAGTTAATTATTAATCGGGTGGTAGAATCTGAAAGGAGCAAACCAAAGGCCATAGGTAGAATCAATCTGTCACGATCTTACGTGGCCACTGGCTGACTGTCAGTGACATGGCTCAACAGGGCAAAGGAGAGGCGTGCAAAATGGTGTGGAGAGAAAATTAAAAGACCTAGTTTCAATTAATGGGTAGGGGGCAGCATGTATTACCATGGCTGTTGTCTAGTAAAGTCTTGTAAGGTTCTCTGTTTTGGGACTCCATAATCCCCTATCCCAAAGATCGCTTAAATGTAGATATAAAATGGGGGCGAGTAGTATTTAACAGGAAAGGAGTAAAGGTTGAAGGCAGTTTTTTTAAGCACCCAGTTGTATGAGGTCTGTTGCCTTTCTTAATGATAACATTGCCCGGTTTTGTGCTAAACTTCAATCTCACAAAGTAGATCCAAAAAAATCGCTACTTACCATGGTCAGCTGACGATCAGCCAACTGACAAAACTGGTAAACCAATCTGATTCCATGCCCATAACACAAAATCTCACATATATGCACTTGAATGTGTATGGGTGTTATAGGCTTGTACATTTATTTGCATGTCCACATCAAGAAAGTATGAAAAAAATTCGTCTATTGTTAATAGCAACTAAAATGCAAGAATGAGTTAAAGCTGCATTGTGCATAGACTAAGACAGTGAAAAAAATACCAGTGTAAATATCGTATGGCTCCTGCTGCTGAGCAAATTAAAATTTGTCGATCCCACATGTCTGTGCTCTGTCAATAAAACCAAAAGCTAATCAAAAATCGAAAATGGAATTCTATGCATGATGAAGCAAAAGGGGATTATAAATTGGGATAACACCCTCAATTAACAAGACAAGAAACTACGTAATTTCAAAAGATATAGACCTATTTTCACTGTCTATTATGTTTACTGATACACACATCACAAATTCGTTCTGACAACATGAGTTCTAAAGCACTAGTTCACTTTTGACAATAACACAATCTGCTACATTTTCCCCTTTTACTTTTGCACAACAAAACATAGGAATAGAATTTTACCTTCTCCAGCAGCTATAAGTGAAAGGGCATGAGCAGGGGATAGCACAACTTCTTCCTTTATTCCTTCAACAAAGACCCCCTACAACCATCAACTAAAACATCAAATAAGAAACAATGTTTCCAACAAAGTTTAAGACAAACGAAAAAACCACATGAACAAATCATAGTGATCATTCTGCAGTTCAGGGCATGCAAGAGTTAGAAAGAAGAGCTTGTGTCTTTGCCGATTACAGCATTTCAAATAAAATTTCCACGGTTATCCCTCCATTGGTGAAACAGTAGCTATGCTTGGAATTAGTAAACTGGATATGGTGTAGGTATATAACATCTTATCTGAAAAATCCATCTTTTAAGTGATGAGTGCTTAAAACAAAAGAGAGAGGGGGTGGGGGTAAGTCTGTAATTATTTTAGCAGCCTAGAAATATATAGCCTTCATCTTCAACTGAGGGAAGTTCAACATTTATTCTACTTCATAACTATTCTACAAATTACCTATTTCTCAAGCAACAAACAGCCATGTGGCACTCTAACTTGTCTAAAACCAAAGCTGAGATCATCTTGCCAAACAGAGTTATCTTGACCAAAACTAAAACAAACAATGGATTCCAAAACAAAAGGATGAACTGGTTCCTGCAACTAGTTTCTCCCCAGGCATGCCCAAGGATTGTTTCTCAGGGTTGTAATGGACGATAGCTAACTCATAGGCTCTTCTGGCACTGGAGGTCACACAAACAGTAGCACACACCAAGAATAGGACAACTTCGAGGCTATGGATGCATCTCAACTGAGTTTATTATAGCTTATAATGTAGACCTAACATATATGCTCCTTCTAACAAAAATGGGAAAACTACCAAGGTATCTTCTTGAGCTTCAACCCATACAGGTTATACAGCTCAGTTTATTGAACGGACCCTCAGCCATGACATTCTGCCACTCCCCCAACAGCAACCACATCGAGCCACATGCTCTAAACCCCAGTCAATTTATGACCCCAGACCCTCGAGTCCCAATTCATCAAAAACTTTAGTTAAGTGTCAGCCAACTCTGATTCCAGGACTGACACCTATGAAGCCAACTTATGTCTTTGATTCTGCACCAGAAGAAACCAAAAGCAAATTGCACAACAAAGAAGTAGGGAAATAAATGCAACAGTTCGGTGGTTTAACACTGAGAAACAGAAGAGCGGGCAGCCATGAAAAAGGGATGATTATTACATGTGCTTCTCAAAGGATGCTTACCTCAAGACCAGTGCAAGTGTCCATGTTACAGCATTAGAGACATATTAGTGTGGACGATGACTCTATATGGTAATTGGTATAGCTCTTGAAAGCTAAAAATGAACAATACCTTGTGTTTTCCACATTAATATGATAGTTTAATTTATGAAGCATTGAAACACCACTTTTATAAGTGATAGACGAAAGGAAATGATAACCACCTTTACTTATTCAGTACTATCAACAAGGATAAATAAAAGGATCATAATAGAATTAAATACAACTTAGATATCAACTTTACTATTGATTAGTGAAAATGACAAAACAACTACCTGAGCGTCCTCTCTAATTCTTAAATTCTGCCCTGCTGGGTTTAGCAAGTCATTAATAACCTGAAATGAAAGAAACCTTAAAGGACAGTGTAGTCATTCAAAAAATAAAATCAGCGTCAATTAGAATATATGAAAATTATGCATCTTAGAAAACCATATTTTGTTTACAAAACACAACATTCACTTGACGCAGAATAAACCCAAAAATATAATAATAATAATAATAATAAATATCAATAGAAAAAGGAAAGAAGCTCACCTCATTATAGATTTCCAGGTATGACACGCGAAGAAGAAACTCTCGGTTTGGAGTCTAGAGCATAGATACATGTCAGACTGCAGTTTATGCAATAAGAAAATTTATGTGTAAAATCTCAGAGATGATAAACTACCACATGTAATACCTCTTGGATTATGCTAAAAGCATCCTTCACTGCCAGTGGTATAATTCCAGGGGACCTTTGATCACCCTGCAAGTGGTATAGATACTCTATAAGCACGCTGGACAGATTTATAAATTAACTCCAAACTCTTTCTTGTTTAAACGTCATCCGCAGTACAACATAACATATATGATTGTGAAGCAAGCAGAAAATGCAAGTTTTAACAAAATGGAAGGACCTTCAAACTTAAATAGGAAAAGTTTAACTTTTAAAATTTCTAAAGGGTCTATGACAATCCAGAATAGAAAATGATACACATTTTTAGAAAATGATATCACAAATTTACAATGGCTTGCAGGCTAGGAAGCACAAACACATGAATAAAGGCTCTTACTATTCTTTAAATGTACAGATAGGAATCACATATTGACAATGAAAATATGTCAGAATTAGAAATTAAGGAACTCTCACCTTAGAATATTTTTAAGTTAAACATCTTCCAAAAAACAGCTAATATAGGCGATACAACATCAGGAAGAAAAACTCTTCCAGAAAACAATGTGAAATTAGGTAATAGGCAGGCCAAGATTTTTCTTAATTAAGGTCAAAAAACACAACAGATGGTACCCAAAAAATTCATATTTGGAAAACACAACTGATTGATCAAACTATACAAAAGTTCGTATTTGGAAACATCAAGATAATGGCACTAAAAAGAGAAAATGGCCACAAACAATCACTTTTTTCTTTTCTACTCCCAGAGCACAAAGCAAAGTTTGCTATTTAGACCAGCTATGACCATGGGGATCTTTAGAGGCATCACGGAAATGTTCATATGTAATTTTTTGTCACCCATATCATGTATCATGTATCATGTATTATGTATGAGGAATTGGACTCTTCACGTGATAGTACAAATGCAACGCAACGCACATAGAAGAGCAATTTTAAGAGTGAAACTTTGCAAGGGGTTTCAAAATTACTCACATATAGCATTAATATATGATATCTTGGATACCCAACACAAACACCATTTTAAGTTAATGTTAATCAACTAAGGATCATTTGAATATAACATGATGAAGGTTCTTCTGCCACACAGAAAACCGTGAACCAGTTCTGGAAACAGAAATGACAGTAAAGCAGGTCATATTCTTTAAGCAAGCAGCATATGATATAGTGACATGCAAATATCTTGAAAAATTAAGGAATACGGGTTATAAATTGTATTTGAAGTTAAGGGGCAAAAATATATTATCTCACATGCATGGTGTGGGTCTTCCCACTGCTTGTCACTCCATATGCAAAAATAGTACCTGTCAGAGAAACAAATTATTAGACTGTACGCTACATGACATTGGCAATTGTGTTAACCATACATATTCTGAGCAAACCAGTATCAGTACATTGGCTTTTAATGCAACACCTGCAAATAATTTTGTTTTGAGTACTTAACGCGGCACCCCACCTAAACATAATACTTAACACCTATCTTAGATCTCAGCAAGCGGTGGTAGTCCGGTATTGGCAAGAAAAACCCTTGGTGGCTGAGCAACAACAAGAGAGGTGCCCAGAAGTGAAAATGTATTGTTCAGCCACAGCTCTTCATATTCTGCTTCTTGGATTGGCATCACTAACTCTAAGAAGATGGATGCCAAGACAAGACCATTTATCAAGCCAACTATGTAGACCAAGAATCAATGAATACTGGAAATTTAAATCACTCTGCTGCAAATAATTTGCCAAAGATTCAGATAATACACATATTTGTATAAGAATGATTCAGAAAAGGACTAGTGGACTGTTCAGTGCAACCAAAAACTTGAGTGGTCAAAATCATCCATGTCGAGCTTTTCCCCATGCAACGAATTATCAACTTCTAATATTCAGCTCCCAAAAATCAACAACACAATTCATAACAGCAGTTTATCATTAAGACACTCCTTCAAATATCTGGAGATTATCATGGTCCAGAACCCACGCCAGCAAGCAAAGATCAGAATGCTCACAATAAAGCTTGGTGGGAAAGGTGAAACCCCAAAGCATTTTTCAAGTTCCCACTAAAACTAACTCTATTTTTTCTTTTAAGTTTCTAATCACATAGTTGCAGGCAGAAGAATATGAGGGGCATGATCAGCTGGTTCTGATAAAAAATTATACAATGGCAAGCAATTCAGCCAAAAGTCCAAGTGCAAAATTTCACTGGTTAAAACATAATATCTCATGCATCTGTGCCAGCAACGGTTGAATATCAGGGGCATGATCAGCTGCTTCTAATAAAAAATTATACAATAGCAAGCAACTCAGACAAAAGTCCAAGTGCAAAATTTCACAGGTTAAAATATAATATCTCATGCATCTGTGCCAGCAACAGTTGAATAATTGTATTCCATTTTGCTACACCATATGCAGCGATGCAATATGTAATGACTAACACAAATGACAACAGTTTTCAAGTTTTCATCTCTAATTCAGATCACAACTTGGAATGAAATGAAAATGGTAGATTTTAAAATCATAAGGAAAATGAGAGGCAATAAATTAGCTCGCAAAATGTTTAGCTTATCATTTCATCCTCTAATAAAGAGATTTGTATGAAAATGACGGAGATGTAGCTGTGTGCGAGTTGCATATAGATGGCGCCTCAGAATAATTAAAACTACATTTTAGAGCATCTAGATCAGACTAAGTGTTCCTAGAAGATAACAAAAGAAATAACAATGATGTTGACACAGGCATTGAAATTAAAACATAGGTAAAAGCTGAAAATAATACAGAATAAGTTACCATTAATGCCTTCCATAGCACCACCAACAACATGCTGTGCGGCAACATCATAGACATGACGAGTGGTAGTGGTAGGGCCAAATACTCGATCTAGAAGGATAGAATCATAACCAATGAAGTGGGAAACAAAACACCATCAAATTGAAAAAAAAAATATAATAGTAACAAATTTGATTGAGACTTGTTACTTGAAAAGAATGAGAAAAGCAACAATCCGCAATAAATAATCGAGAAGTATAGATTAGCAAATAAAATCAAACTTCTGTATTTAATACAACTGTTTTGAGCTCACACAACTTGAAACAATTTTGGCAACAAAACTGCATTTCTTTAAACTCTAACAATTGAATCATCATGTAAGATGGGATGTTACAGACCAAACTCCAAAATGCTATAGCCGATGATACCCAAAATTAAAACACTTCTAGAATTCCCAAATAGATAAATATATTATAACCATAACAGAAAAGAGTAGGGACCGAAGTTAAACAGAAAATAAGTTTCTCGTGGAAACTGGGTCTTCATAGATACTAGATGTTATATTTGGCAGTTGACTTTATGTTACGTGGCATATACACCCAAAACTTAAGCCTGCCCCAGCAGATATTGTTCAGCCACTCACAACTATGACCCAAAAGAGAGAGAAAAAGAAGGGGAAAAAAAAGGAAATATTTTCCACCATTTCATGCCGTAGGAAATAGTATTAAACTTGTAGTTAAACGACCAATTATCTCCAGTTGCAGCATTGGAAAATTTTCTCAAGATATTTTTTGGGTCTCCATATAAGTTCTTCCAAATCGCAATGTCTCTGAAATTATATTAGAGACAAACATAAAAGTTATTAGCATCTTCAATTTTCTTTCAGCTGCATACAAATCAAACCTTGTGTACGGAATATTCATTACTAATTACAAACACAGTAGAGAATCTTTAACAACAACAAAAAAAAAAGGCAATACCACATATTTAGCACGGTTTATGTGATTTACCATATGCATAAGCTATTGATGGGTTATACTCGTTACGCACAATAGTTTCACCATCCGCATACCACGCTATCTCCTCTCCATGACGGATTTCCCTCGGGCTATTGCAAAGATGGGCCAAGATCAATTTACAGCACTCATCAATAGGAATTGCCAACAAAATACAGTTTGGAAAAAGTGAAATGCATCACCTTAGAGGGCGAAACCGAACTGTCACTGTGACATTTTCTTTGGACCTCTCTGACTCCACAGGTAAAGTCTCCGTGTAGAAGTACTGAAGCTTACTTCGAGCTGATGAAGACGCTGGAGAACTATGACCATCAAGAGATGTGTCCAGATACTGCTTTGAAGATGACGTAGTTGATGATGAGGGAGAATTAGCAGCTTTAGGGCCGCTCGAACCCAGTTTCTTCATTTTCGATCTTTGTTTTGAAGCCATAACCACTTCCAGATGAAAATCAGCCCCGTATTCAATGAGAAACAATTTTAAAGTCTTATTCTTCAAAATGATACATATTTCATATCCTCCAGTCAATTAACGAGAAAATGCGGGTGGAAAATGATTAATAACTAAAATTTAGGTAGTTAAACTTGTGCTGCACTAGAATATTTTTAGATGTTACAACTAACAATGACCTCACAACTAGTCCGTACTAAATTAAAAAGTTGAGCTCTGTTTGGTAGCCCAGAAAATGCAGGACATAGTATTACTGGATTAACGATATCCTTCATTCTTGTGTTTCATTCTTTGGAACTCGAGTAGAGGGAATAAGATATATGAATCCTCGGATTAGTTGAAGTAATCTATTCTAATTCTTCTACCAAACCGGAGTAAGGCAAATAATTCTCAATCAAGAAGGAAACAGACAAATTAAGTTTGAGAAAAGGTACACGACTAAGCCAAACAGCCTTTGCCGTCAAACGCAGGAAAACAAGCATCCAGAGAGCTTGACACAAGTAATTCCTTGGCCAAACTTCGTAGCATTTGAAACATGCAACAACAGAAAGCTCGGAATTCTCTGTTTCCTTTCATTGCCCCATTTTCTCGGACACCAAACAGAGAGTCTGAAAAGAGAAAAAACAAAAAAAAGGTTCGGCGGTTACCTTAGATAAATCAGACGGACCAAATCGAGTAACGTTTAGAGAAAGTGAGCTTTATAGAGGGAGATCTTCTTCGAGCTCAGCGAGTCAGATCTACGACTGAGTGAGCGAGCAAGTGAGCTAATCAGTCAGAGAGAAAAGAAAAAGAAAGAGATCAGACGCCATTTTCTAATTCAGTTAGCTTTTCTTGCTTGCCTTGGAAGCGATGCCCACCATCACAGGGCAAAGGCTAACCGCATTTTTCAATCCCACCTTTTTCAGATTCAGAAAAATATAATCTCAAATACTCCATCATGTACTCGTAGAAAGACATAGCGAGTGAGTGACCGAAATTGTGGGGTCTCGTTATTTTTTCCACGATTCTCGGTTTTCTTTCCTTTTTTTTTTTTTTTTACTCTTAATTTCTTTTCGCAGAACGAGCGGGTTGCGTCGCGATGATCGCACTAAAAACGTCACGGGGACTGTATTCGACGACCAAATAAGAGATTGCCACGTGTTCACAAATAGGATGATTTTACCAACCCGAGCATAAAAAAGAGGACTACTTTTTTGGCAAAAGTTCATTCTCGCAGGGAAGAAGGGACAGAAAGGAAAGAGCGGTATGTAGACAAACATGACAACGAATCTACTAAAAGCGAGACGAAAAATTTGCTAATTGTTTCAGATATCACCAAGCCAACAAACCTCGTGATAATGTAAAAGTATTTTCCCTGTGGTTTAACAAAATTTTACACGAAAATAAATGTTTGATAAATCGCCTGAAGGTTTTCTCACTGCAGACACAATGACTAGGGACGTTCCCATAGAGCATTTTATGATGTAAAAGTCACATCCTACTAATTATAACTTATGATTGTCTTTACCCCCTCTTAGCTTCTTTATTCTATGCATAAGACACCCACTAGCCCAACGTGCTTTATTGTGAAACATGCAAAAGATGAGTTAAGAAAAGAGCTCATCTTTAGGAGTTGAAAACGACGCCTAATTACAAAAATATAACCCCTTTTTCTTTTCTTTTTTCTTTTTTTTTTTACCTTTTTACCTTTACCCTCTCTTGTCGCTTTGCAACCAATTAGTCCTAGATTTGGCAGCCAAAGCCAAAACCCCAGAAGATGGGGAATTCGGGCAGCCTTTCGAGTGGCGAGAAATCACATTCATTCGAGCTCTCTCCGTCTGTATTAGTTAGAGCACTGGAGAATGCTTACCCAGAAAAATCCTTTCCTGACGAACTATTCCTTTCACGAATCTCCTAGCCCAAGCTAACCCTGGCTATAATTTGATAGAAGAAGCGAGGTAGTGGTGATGTGACCTATAATAATTGAATCTGTTCAAAGGAGGAAAAGCGAGTTCAACGCTTAGTCAAACTAACTTAACAACCGCTGAGATAGCTCAACAAAATATAACAGACTGGCTTTTGATTTAATAGATTTGTATTTACTAGAAAGAAAAGAAAAAAAAAATGAATCGCCGACAACTAATAGCTTCACCGCTGATATTATCTGAATATTAATTTAAAGGATTCAGTGCCTTTTCCCTTTTGTACGAAGCTGTGCTAAAGGGCGAGTATTTATGTCTCTGTCGACCTTTTTTTTTTTTTTCCTGTACCGTAATAGGAAATTGCGAAAGCCTTGAGAGTATTAAACTCTTGTCTTTTGCTCGAAAAAAAAAAACTGAAAGGCTGCGTTTTCCGACCGTACTATCACGATAAGTGTCAGGCTTTATTTTAGAGTCGTGGACGTTGAGTTGTCAATTGATTATAGGAAATTCACTCCGACGTATTGATTTGCGGTGCTATCTACTCCCACCATGGGCGAAAGGCTGTCCACCAACCGCTCATTCTAAGTAAAGGATTCCTTTTGTCTCAGGATACTTGCCGCTTTTTATGTCTTCTTTTGAGTAGGTCTGAATCTAATAAACCGTGTGTCTGGAGGAAAACAAGTGGGTACCAACCATAGACATGTTCGCTCCTTTTAACTATTTTCGGGGATGCTTAGGGAACGGGGTCAAATTTATCGTCGCCAAGGCATGAAAAATTACGGCTTTTTTAACCCCAGGGTTTTATAAATAAAGTCTAGAGATCAAAATATAGCGGTATATATGAATAATCTCGATAATTATCCCTGACAATCATTATTATGAACGATTATCTAACTATGGTATATGGTTCATCTGGAGTAGAGGCTGCAGGGTGTCGTAAAATATAACTTCAAATAATTGCATATCATGTTTCTTCACCTAAAAGTTGGGTGATTCAACAGCAAATCGCATTAAAAAAAGCAACCGTTAGGTGCAATTTAATCTAATTAACTATTTTTAATACTCGTTTTGGATTAATAACGGAAAATATTTTTAATCATATATGTCCTAGTTGGATTAATATATTATTATCTCTTTTATTTAATTTAAGCTAAACATTTTTTTCTCTCTTAGATAAAAAATGCTTCCTAAATCCCTATCCTATTTTCTTCTACATAGTTTAGAATAGTTTTTTTTTTTTAATTTCTTACGCTATTGTATTCCTTTTTATCTTAAATAAAAAATCGGTTTTGCACTCAAGCTTAGTTTGGTTTTACATAATTAAACATCCTTAACATGAACTAATGATCATTTCAGCCTCTGCTCTATCATTTAAAATTTGTGTTAGTTAGAGAATTGGTTATTGAACTTTTGAAATTAATAATTCTCTTGCTTTCCTTCTCTCAATAAATGGAAGGAAAAATAAAACTGGTTACTCCTTTTACTTCTTCTAAAGGTACTTGGTTTAAAAATAAAAACAAAAATAGATGAATTAAAGTAAAATTTAAGTTGATATACATCTATGTTAGATAAGAGCAAGCACTACTTGGTATCAAAAAATTTCAAGTTCAACACTGACTATGGGTGTGAATATTTATTAAAAAAGAAAACGAAAGTAAACTTCAAAGATAAAACATTTGCCAATAAGTGAAAGTCCTCCCACACAATATGATCCTTTTTTTTAATACTTTTTATATACAATTGAATGTGTTGGTGATGTGAATGTTTATGGATGATCTTAATGTTTTAAATAAAATTACGAAAAATGTTAACTTCTTGTTTTCCCTGAAATAAAAAATACAATGATTGTTATGATACAAATTAAATAGTCAAAAAGAACCCTTTCAAGATTTTTTTTTTCTTTTTTCCTTTTGTGTTTCCAATTGGCAAAAAAATATTTTTGACTTTTTTTTGTAAAATTACGTTCTTCGACGGGAACAACATTGAATTTGTTTTTGCGTGTCCCATTTAAGGCGGCCGCAGAAGGACGCGCTTAAATGACAGCTAGTGTTTTGTCGTGCACAAATGCTAGACTGAGATCTGCCGCGAAATAATCATATTCGAAAACTGCTGGAATGGACGAAATGCCAACCGGTAAGAAACAGGACGATGATTGGCACCTAATATTACGTTGATCCTATCTGATCGTTGATGGAGATGATGTTAGGTTGCTGATGAAGAAGGGGCTTCTTTTTCTCTGCTTCAGCTATTCTTTTCCAATGTAATTTATTATAACCCACCTGTCAAGGTAGCTGATTTGTTTCTTTCCTTTCTTTTCTTTTCTTTTTTTTTTTTCTACCACCATTTTGATATGGAACGCTTCACTTGTCATTGTCAATAAGTTTATCAACCAAACGCTTCACTAAGTTTTTGCTCCGATACCATTTGATACTGTTTGTATGGGATGGACCTATACTTGTGAGGAATGGTGGACGATTTTCTCACTAGGGATAAATTGGGGTTCATATAAGAACTCTAGACCGTTAATTGGGGTTTAGATAGAACCCCAAATCATAAAAAAAGGATAAAATAAACTAAATTATAAAAATAAAATAAATAACTACATCCACAATTTAGACTTTTCCTCCTTTATAAAGATCCTATCTTTTTATAATGAAGAGATATAAAATTCTAAACTAACTCAACTTGCCTTAAGAAATCCTGAATCAAACCAACTTAATTATTTATAAGCTAGACCTATGAGCCTAAACCCATAAAAGTTACATTCATTTAAGAAATTGAGTTTAATTATTACATAACGAAATTTGATGATATCATTCTTGATAGGAAAACAAAACTATAGAGCTATAATTTATCTAACATTTATAAATAGTACTATAGAAGAAAACACTACAAATCATAAGACTCAAAAGAATATAACTTATAAATGGTAACAAATATTTACAAAAAATTCAAAATTTGTTAAATATAGTTTTTGAATTTAAATAATAATGTTATAACTGAACAATTGTATTTTCGTTGGTGATATATAATACTTGAAGCTTTATTAAAAAAAAAAACTACAAATCATAAATAATCTACCTTCTTCCACTATTAAGCATCTCACCCACCCTTGTTCTTATACCATCTTATTTCTCCCTAGTTTGATTGCATATCCTACCACGAATTGACCAAAAGAATACAACTATTGTTTCCTTTGCTTTTGGATGGCAATTTTGCAAAAGTCACTTGGGATCCACCTTCTATGGCTACTCAACCAACCAATGCACATGCATATGAGATTTTATACAATTTAAAAGAGTGCTTGAAACTAATGCTTTTGATCATTCTCAAGAATGTATCTAAAAAATAACTCTTAAACAGATTGGATAATCTTATATATAGGATAAAGGTCTTATATCAAAAGCATATTCTTTGTAGTAAAGTTTAAATTAAAGAAATGTCATTTTAACCTTTAAGCTAGCTTTTTAAGTTGGGCCATTAGACCTTTTAACTAATCTAATTATAGCTAATTGTGAGACATCTTTCATAAATGTTATTATGTTTACGAAACTATCATTTGGTTTATTGTTTTAAGATTAAGCTCTTAGTTTAAATAGGATATTTGGCCTATGAAAACATTTTTGGTTCACAAAGCTCATGAAAATTAGTACAAATCTAAACCTAACCGACCCACAGTTATTGGTTGATTACGCCAATAGTGCTAGAATGCTAGATTGATAGATCTAGGTGTTGGTAGCAAATAAGGACCCAAATCATTTTGATTTCCCTTTTGTTAGCTATCATGGCTAACCAAGAAGGGGGCCAAGGGGGGGGGGGGGTTTGAACTGGTTTTTTGAACTTATAAATCTATAAATTTCATTTTCTAAGCAAAGATAATAAGCATTAATAGACAACACACACAAGGATAAGATTTATGATGATGGTTCGGCCTTCACACCTATGTCTACCCTCTTATTCCTTTAATCCAATCAATTGAAGTCTTCTATACTCACTAATCAAGAGAAAACATTCTCTTACATTTTTACAATCCTTTCACAGAGGATTATAACTTAACCATGCTTACAAACCAAGGTTTTCTCAGCTTTATACAAAGCAAATCCCTTAAGAATGTAATTTATATGGATATTGCTAAACAAAGGGTTTTCTAAAGATATTAAGTGACAAACAAAGCCTTAATCACGAAACCCCCAAATTATAGAGGAGTTAGGATTCTAGATTTACAATTAAGTCTATGTGCACAGTAGTAATTATAGTTCAATTAGCACATAAACAAGAACATATATAAGAGTTACCATAAAGAATATGATCAATCAAAAGTTTCATTAAAGATCTTCACAAAAATCTTAAAGCTCCATAATATGATTGTGTTTCTCTTTTCTTTTCTCAACAGAATTGTATAGAATCTCTCTTAAGTAGAATAGTGGAAGCTTTTATACCAAATAACAAAAAGATTGGCCGTTTTTGAATTTTCTGTTGGGTTTTATAACTTATCAATAAGGGGGGTTGAATTGGTTTTAAGTCTAGATCAAAAGTTTTGTCCCTTTTTTAATATGCTTTAAATTGTTCTAAGATGTTGTCAAACAAGGTCTCATAAAATAGTGATGAATCAGAGCATAAGAGATATGACACACAAGTTTACACGATGGTTTGGCACTCAACCCTTGAGCCCTACGTCCACCCTTTCTTTCAACACAACTAATTGAAATCCACTTTATTACAAAGTTAGGAGAAAACGTTCCCCTACACTTTCCAACTCCTCCTCAAGGAGTTATATAATCCTTTCTCCAAGGATTACAATATAATGTGTGCCTCAACACATATCAACAAGTTAAGGTTTATCAAACCTTTTACAAACATAGGCAATTCCCTTAAGATATGATATGTAATGGGAGATTGCTAAGTTAGGGGCTTTCTAAAGACAATCAAATAGCTAATCAAGCCGTAATTATGAAACCCCCAAATGATAATAGAGTTAGGGCTTTAGATTTACAAACAAGTATATGTGCACAATAATATTTAGAATTTAATCAGCACATATACAACTAGAAATCTCAAGTAATCTAGCAAAGTAATAGAATGAAAGAACTTCACCAAGATTTCTATTCAGCTCAAGCTTTGTTGTGATCTTTTTCTTCTCAAAGTGGATTTTCATTTCTTAAGATATCAGCAACTTCAACAACCATTATATCTTTGTTTTCCTTGCCAAATGGATATATAGAACTTACCTTTTAATCTCCAAATATATCTATTCTGACTTGCTTAGAATTTCTTCCCGTTATGGAGAGATTAAGCCTGATTTTTGAGCCGTTGGAGAGGCAGAGTCTTCTTAGTAAGTAGCTTCTCTGTTCTAGTTAAAACATGCTCTTAAAATGCATCATTTAGTTGCTTCTTTAAATCGGATCTCGTGAAGCTTATTCGGGTCATGGATCGGGTTCTTGGATTTTATCAAGATTTTTCCTCAACTTTTCTTCAATCTTGAAGCAGTCTTTTGTGGGTGCTTCATAAATTAATGGAGCATCTTTTGCACTATAGAATCCCCATGATTTCAGCTTCATATCCTCTTTAATCTACTTCCAATTCTTCTTTTGAGCAGTTAGGTCAAGAACATGAAGAACACCCTTAATCTCTTCAATTTGATCTTCTATGAGTAGTGGCTCTTCAATTTTCTTACATAGAATTGTTCCTCTCTTCATTAGCTTTCCAACAAACCCTTTTGCAGCTTGATTGGAGAAGTTTCCGGCGGCCAATTTTAATGGCAAAGTGGTGGCATCAAGCTAGGTCGCGGGTCGAGCTGTGTTTGGGCACGTGGGTGCTTAATCAGGTTCGTGGGTCACGCAAGCCTTTTGGATCATGTGCGGGTCACTTAATTAAGTCATGGGTCGGGAAAAGCTTCTAAGTCACTCAGATGCAAGCATGCTTCAATGGGTCGCATGTACATGGCTTAGTCTGTGCTCACATGGGTCATGCTTCATGTGGGCTAGATTGCTTAACGAATGGCCTTATTCTATTCATATTGGGTTATACAGTAAACAAATTGATCCATTAAACTTGATTAAAGCTAATTCTTTTTGGTCTTTACTTGAAACATTTTCCTACAAGAAAATTCACAAGTTAATTTACTTGAAAAACAAATAATGACATCAAATATTAAATCATTTATTCTTCCTAATAATACTTTCATAAATGTGTTAAATAATATGATTATTATAATTTAAAACACATAAATCATGAAAGATAATTAACACTAAAATATCCTTTCATGAAATATTTCCTTTTTCCTTTTCATCATCAAAATAATAGTTAAATGGCAATATTTCTAACATTTTCTACCAAACCTGACATCATAAAAGCTTTTTCTCGTTGAGAGAGTAGGGTTGTATGCTATTCTAAGTCTAGAGCTTTTGTTCAAGCTTCTAAACATCACAAAATCACACCTTTTCATTAGAGACTAACTGTTTTGACACTCGATCTTCCTTATGATTTCTTCCTATTAAGACTAAGTTTTTTGGCTGTGAAGAAAACAACTCCTAGAAGCAAGGCTTGCTATCAAATTTAGGTCATCGTCTCTTATCAAGATGATGTCATTTAACTGAGCTCATAGCACACCTCAATTGGATTGCTTCTGTAGATTCCAAGTTGAGCGAGTCTCTAGATTGGGCATGTGTCTTGTAGGCATGAGCTGCCTAGATCTTGATTAGAATCAAGGTTACCTAAATTCTTAGACTATGCTTCCAATTGGGTCATGCCTATGGGTCATCCATGTTGGAAAATAAGGATTTTGTTGTGACAAAATCTATTGTAGATTATTTATTGAAAAATGTTTTTCATATATGCAAAACAAAATCATAGGAAGTAAAAGGTGTGCAAATTATAATATCAATTAATGATATTATAAAGTAACTAGGTTCCTACATTTCTTTATATAATATCATTATATAATGCTTTTGAAAAAAGCCTTATTTAAATGATATTAAATATATAATTCATCATATTTGAGAAATATGATACTTGTTCTTATTTGGATGAAGGTACTTGGTGATTAACTCTAGTAAAATTATCTTGTTAAACCAAGATCATACAAGCTAAGTTACTGAGAGCTTCTTGGAGCAAATCACAACTTTACTAAGAACCCATATTATGTGTGCTCACGACCTACTTGATCTCAGCCTCACGACTTATTTTTTCTCAGCCTCACAATCAGACTAAGGCTTCATGGCTTGCTTGATCTCGGCCTAACAACTTGATGTCATTATCGGCCTCACGGCCTGCTTCCTATCTATTTATGAATGAAACTTACCATTTCATTTAGAGAAGGTTTCTCTTAAGCTGTTTGCTCGTTGAGTTTTCCCTAAAAGATGTATGCTAGAAGAGAGAAAGCTTCTTATGAAACCCATGTTCTCCCTACAAATGTCGAATCCTCAATGGGAGGATTTGAAAATAGATTGGTATCAGAACAATTTGATTCTCCATTCAAAATGAAGATTTGGGATTGATTTGATGGCTGATTAAGAGGGTCTAACAAGAAAAAGGCTAGCTGTTCAGGTTTGAGCTAAAAAGCCCTAGATTTGTTCTCTATTTAAGAAAAACGTATGCTTGAAGGATTGATTGATGATTTACAACTATTTGAAGTGTTCTCTCTACAAAGATGCAATATTTAAGCTCACCTGATTATTTGATTCAAGCTTGCTCATCTCTCAATGACTCATAAGGCTTCGATGATATTTGATTACTTAGTTTATTCTTTGATTATACCATCAATTACACCTTGTATGACTTTGTTTATGTGCTAATTACATTCAAAATACATATTGCACATAAACATTATAAGAAATCTGAAACCCTAATTTGTTGTAATTTAGGGGTTTCGTGATAGGAGCTTTGAACTTCATTATTCATACTTGAATAGCTCATTTGATTACCAATATCCCACAAACTATCATATTAATTAAGGATTTGCATTTGTACATGATCTTTTGATTATATCTTGTAAACGTATTTGGAAATTCCTTTGAAAAGAAATTGATTGGATTAAGGAGAATCTTTTCTCCTAATCTGGTTTGAGTAAAGGAGACTTCAATCAATTGGACTGAAGGAGAAGAGGGTGGACATAGGGCTTAAGGATTAAGTGCCAAACTACCACGGTAAATTTGGTGTTTTTCTTCCCTTATCTTGTTTGGATTTAACTTGTTGAATATTGTTATATTTCTAGCCATTAATTTGTTATTAATATGCTATATTGTTGGAAAATAAAGGTTTTATTGTGACAAAATGTATTTGTGAATATATTTCTTGAAATATGTTTTCATAAGTGCAAAAAAAATAAACCATAGGAAGTAAAAGGTGTACAAATTATAATATCAATCAATGATATTATAAAGTAACCAGGTTCCTACATTTCTTGATATAATGTTACTATATAATGCTCTTAAGAAATGAATTATTTAATATCATTATATATGTCTTGAGAAAAAAGCTTACTTAATTGATGTTAAATGTGTCATATATCATGTTTGAGAAAAAAATGATACTTGCTCTTGCTTGGATGAAGGTATGAAGTATTTGGTTCTATTTTTGGAGCAAACTTTGGTTCTACCAAGAACTTATATTATATGCTCTCACTCTCAGCTTGCTCATTACATAATGCTATCGGCCTGCTCTTGCTTTCGACATGCTCTCACTCTCGGCCTGCTCATTACATAATGCTATCAGCCTATTCTTACTCTCGACCTGCTCTTACTCTTGGCCTGCTATTACTCTCGGCCTACTCTTGCTCTTAACCCATTTCAGGGCATGCTTATGAGATCACTGTCCATCAATTAAATAAGCTCGACTTGTATCAAAATGAAACTCACTGTTTCACTTAGGCAACATCTCACTTAAGCTACTCGCACATGATGCCCTAAGAACGAATGAAAACCGACTGAAAAAAGGAGAGAGAGATGGAGGAACAATGCCGCTGGCAATCGAATCCTTAACGGGAGGATTCTTGAGAAGACCGGTGTCAAAACGGTCGAATTTATAATTTAGAAGGAAGATGTGAAGTTGATTTGAACGTTGATTTGCTATTCTAATGGGAAGAAAGCTTCATTAGTGAGGTTTGAACGTTTGAAACCCTAGCTCTATTTTTTCTATTTAAGAAAAGCTAATCTATGGAGAAGGGTTTGACACGAATGATTATTTGAAGTTCTCTTTGGGTGAAGAATCAATTATTGAGCTCATTTGTTTGATCATTCAATCTCATTCACTTTTGTTGAAATACAAGACCATGGTGATATTGTGATTAAATAGTTTCTTATTCCGATATATCATCAATTGTATCTTGTATAACTTTGTTTATGTACTGATTTCATTAAAAATATTTATTGCACATAAACATTGGAAGGAATCCAAAACCCTAATTTGTTATAATTTAGGGTTTTCATGATAGAAGCTTTGAGTCATTATATTTCTATCGAAATAGCTCCTTTAGGTTACAAAATCCTATAACCCTTCATATTATTTGGGATTTGTAATTGAGTTGTGATCTTTTGATCATATTCTGTAACATTGTTTAAGAATTCCTTAAGAGGGAATTGCTTGGATTAGGGAGAACATTTTTTCCCAATTTGGTTTAAGTAAAGGAGACTTCAGTCAATTGGATTGAAAGAGAAGAGGGTGGACGTAAAACTCAAGGATTGAGTGCCGAACCATTGTTGTAAACTGGTGTTTGTTTCTTTGCTCTCTATTGACTTGAATATCTCTTACTATTTGTTGCTTATTATTCTACCATTTATTTGATAGTAACCAATTAGCTCATATGTTATGTAAGTGTGAAATTTATTCTAGATAACCTACTGTCTCATCTAGAAGTAAAGCATCATTTGGTTGAAATTTGCTTACTTGATATTGGTTTTATTTGTGTGACTTGTTTACATAATTGAATTGATTTTTACCAGAAATAATAGGAATTAATTCTTGGCTCAAACAATTCAACCCCCTTCTTGTTAAGTCATAAAACCTAACATATATATATATATATATATATATATATGTGTGTATATATATACTTAGTTTAGTGAGAGTATACCAATTTTCTTTATCTTTTATGTAGACAACATCTTGCTTATGAGCAATAAATAAAGATTACTCTATAAAACAACATATTTTTTGGTCAAAGCATTTTTTATCGTAGGTATTAAAATCCATAAGGATTGTTCTTGCCATTTATTAAGTCTTTCTCAAAAGGCATATATTGATAATGTTTTACACATGTTCCATATAGAGGATTGCAAGCCTAGAAATGTTCTTGTTCTTGAAGGTGACAAATTGAACTTGTTATAGTATCCTAGGAGTAAATTAGAGAAAGACTCAATAAAGAAAGTATCATATGTTAGTGCACTTGAAAGTATTATGTATGCTTAATTTTGCATTAAGCCTAGAATTGCTTTTGCAACAAGATTTCTAAGTAGATATCAATCAAACTTTGGTCAAGATCATTAGATTGTTTGAAAAAAGAAATTAAAGTACTTAAGAGATAAATGTTTATATGAGTTTGGTGAAATTCTACATGCAAGTGTACATGTTAAACAAGTAATATAATGATAAGTAAAGATATCGTCCCATAGAGATTAGTGCTTCCTGAACTAATTAATTATTAATGGTGAACAACTCTTAAAATTTATTTAGCTAACCAAAATGATAGAACATTGATTAAACAACTTAATTTAGCCTAAACTTGATAATTGAAACATGTTAGAGCGTCTAATTTCACCTAATTACTAGATACAAATGTCGATTATTCATGCTAGCAAGATTAATTCTACTCATGTAATGGTAGAATTTCCTAATTTATCCACTATCTTATGTTTGGATATAGCAAACCTACTTAGCTCATTAACTCACTGTATTTCTACCCATGAATTAAATAAACTAAGTGCATTAAGATATGTGAATATTTCAGTTTACACCTAAAGCCACACAAATCATATGGTATAGTTTTATTTATATTAATCTATGGTTGCATATTACAGGAAGCAACTACATGTCATCTCCTATCGGTCTCAAACATGTAAATCATATTATTTAAGTGGTAGCTAATCACCTAAAAGCATTAAACTCTGTAATATGCAACTTTACATTCATAAAAAAATCTCACAAAACATCATAATCATACCATTTATACATCATAATCAAGTTCCATCGTAGCTTTAACACAATAAACTAAAACTTGTTATTTACAAATACAAAAATAGTACAAGAAATCAAACAAAGCATTCTTCAAATTAAAAACATTAAATCTATCACCAAAATGTCTTCAATTCAGAGAAAGTTTGGACAAATCTGCACATTAGGAAGATAAGGAGGAGTTGGCTTGAAAATAGGAAGAAAACGAGTAGAAACGCGCCATCATGCGCCACCAGGCACTATCATGTGTTAATGCCACACACCGCCACCATGCACCGTTGCCGTTATTCACAAAAACTATCGAAAACTGTCAAAAATGACCTATGTCTTGGAAAATAAGGGTTTTGTGTAACAAAATCTATTTGTGAATTTTTTTTGAAAAATATTTTTCATATGTGCAAAAGAAAATCATAAGAAGTAAAACGTGTGCAAATTATAATATCAATTAATGATATTATAAAGTAGCCGGGTTCCTACATTCGTTTATAAAACATCTCAATAAAGTGTTTTGAGAAATATTTTGTATGAAAGATATTGAAAATATATTTGATTTTATTGAAGGAAAATGATACTTGGCTTTATGTGTTTGAAGGTACATAATGATCAAGAAGCAAAGATTATTTTATGAAAAGGAATATCAAGTTGTGAGATGATGACTTGATCCATGTTTGATGCTAATTCTAGAGAAATTATTTTGCTGGATCAAGACCATGAAAGCTAGGCTTGGTGGACTGTTCAAGTAATTCATGGCCCGCATCTGTGTTTGAATGACTCACGACCTACATATGTGTTTAAGTAACTCATGGCCCGTGTCATAGTGGAACACATCATTTGATTAAGTAATTAACTCACTTAAGCCTTTCGACCTCTGTGTGCCCTAACTTGCATTTCAGTAAAATGAGAGTCAAAGTAGGTGTCGAGCTCTTCAGGCTACCTAATCCTCAATGGGAGGATTTTGGAGGAGATAGGGTGTCAAAATGGTTGGATTTGGTTTCTGAGAGATGATTTAAGCTTGATTTGATAGATTGCTCACTATTTCTAACGGGAAGAAGCGTATAAAGGTTTGATTTGAGAAACCCTAGAACTATCTTCTCTATTTAAGAAAAGCTTGTTCTTGAAGAGAAGAAGTGTGAATATACAATTACTTAGAGCATTCTCTCTATAAATAAAAGGTCTTTAAGCGTTACTTGGTTAATTGTTGAAGTTGTTCATCATTCGGTGACCCACAAGGCTTTTGGTGATTTCTATTTAATCGCTCTACTCTTTAAGTTTATCATCAATTGTACTTTGTATCTATGTGTTTATGTGCTAATTGCATTCAAAATATATATTGCATATAAACATTGTAAGAAATCTAAAAACCTAATTTATTTTAATTTGGAGGTTTTATGATAGGAGCTTGGATATTCATTATTCATACTTGAATAGCTCTTTTTATTAGCAATATCCTAAAAACTACTACATTATTTGGGCATTTGCTCTTGTAAATGATCTTTTGATCAAATCTTGTAACTATATCTAAGAATTCTTTTGAGGAGGAATTTGTTGGATTAGGGAGAATGTTTTCTCTTAATCTAGTTTGAGTAAAGGAGACTTCAATTGATTGGATTGAAGGAGAAGAGGGTGGACATAAGGCTCCATGATTGAGTGCCGAACCACCGTGATAAATCTAGTGTTTCTCTTCCCTTTACTTGCTTGGATTTGACTTGCTGATTATTAATAACTATCTAGCCATTTACTTGATATTAACTTGCTGCCTTACCTGTGGGTTAGATTGTCATCCAATTGATCATAGCTTGCTATTTTGTAACTAATTGGCATGTCATTTGCTTGTTGTATGATTGCTATAATTGTGTGATTTGTATGAGCTCCTAGAGCCAATTTAGACAACAAAAATTGTTAGTAGTTCTTAGCTTAATCAATTTAACTCCCCTTTCTTGATAAGCCATAAAACCCAACACCTTGGAGTGCTGACCTGTAAAAATCTTGCATTGAATTGCCACTGAATGGCGTAGGTTTGACGGAAAAGGCTCGGACGGTGTTCACCGTTCTTCACCGAAAAATAGTTAGAAATTGCCCGCAACTACCACAGAATGACTGAAAATCAAACCAGGGTTGCAGATCCATTCCCTTCTTGCTAAAATCAACCTAGAACTCTTTGGAAAATGAAAAATAATGGCTGGAAAATGCTTTTTAGTCACCAAAAATGGGTCAAGCCACCTTCTCGCACGAGTCACCAGAGAAGAAGGACGCAGACGACGTTCTGGTCGGCAGTTGCACGACCATCCCGCACTGGCGTTGCTTCCCCGCTGACCTCTCTTGATAGCTCTCTATTTCTTCACTCGCACTCTCTCTTTTCTCTTTCTTGCTCCCCACAACAATTCATGACCATCATCTTTTTTCTTTCTTTTTTCCTTTTTGTCTTTTCCTCACATGAGTTCCACGTGCAAGCTAACCTTTGCTTATTTTCTTTCTTTTCACTCAATCTTTTGCTTCATTTCTCTTGTTTTTTTTTTTTGCCTATTTTGGGTTTGTTACATAAATAAAAAAAATTATACATAAATATAATTAAATACAAATATAATTTAATAAAAAATATATTAAATATTACCTAAAATAATAATAATAATTCTATATAGAGAGAGTTATCAATATGTTGACCTATAAATATATAGATAACCTGTAGTTAGTGGAATATACAAATTTAGACTTTGTAAGCAACAAGAATATTTTTGAAATCTACATCAAGACACATTTTATTGCAAGTAGGGCAGTATCATGAAAAAGTGTAAAATAGAAACCAATGACTTTTTCAATCAAGTAGGCAAAATTTGTAACATGTTATAAGACAACTACTTAAGTAATTTAGTAATGAACCTTATTAAGGTGTTGACAAAGTTTGATTTTTTTGTTAGACCTATCTAGTTATACTGTGATAATAAAGTCATTTTGTTGTTTATTAACAATAATGAAGGTATCACATGGTTTAAACACATAGAAATCAAACATTTAACTATAAAGGAAAAAATTAAGAAAAGTGACATCATAGTAGAACATATTAATACAGATGTTATATTTCTTTATACATATATTAAAGGCTTTACATTTTTATAAGCATGTCTTTAATATGGACTTAGGAGCAACATATGATGCTTTTATTTAGTAGGAGCTCCTTTACAAACTTTTACTGTGATATAAAGTTTGCATCTAAATTGATTTACCATGAGGTAAATTGTTAAGATATATATATACCTATTTATTAGTCATGTTAGCTATATTTAGTACATGGGTGCCTTATATGTTGACATGTTAAATCTTTATATATATATATATATATGTGTGTGTGTGTGTGTGTGTGTATGTATGTATCTTATTAAAGTCTTAAGAGAGGTATAAACTTTGAGTAATGGCTAAGGCATTCAATTGTTAGCCATAAAGAATGTCTTATGACACATAAAGCAAAACTCAAGTTATTAAGGACAAGACATACATGTTCGTTGAAACCATAAAGTATATTTTCTAATGACAATTTGTCATCTAAGAAGAGAGAGTTGGATTGACAACACAAATAACACATAAAGTAGACATTTACAGTGTTAGTTAGTTGCCACATTATCATATTAAATCCATACCAATAAAGTTAAGAATTTTTGTCACCATAGTTGGTGTTGTGTTGTTTAAGAGATGCAATTACCACCATGATTCAAAGTTTAAGACTTGATGGGATATGATAAATTCTTAAGAATTGTCTTTAGAATAATATAAAGGTGTACACAAATAACTATTTTTGAAAACTAATTATTATTATTATTCCCATTAATATAGTCCAAGTGGGAGAATATTAATCAATTTTTGTTATGCTTATTGATGTAGGCTTATATTAATGAATTTAAGTTTGGTCTAATAAAGTGAGACATATGATTTCTTCATAATTAAAATATTGACTAATTAGTGTGAGCTTGGATTTACCAAATAGGACTATGATGAATTGGGTCTATTAATTAGCACATAAGGAATGAGCTAGGTCCTATCTTCTAGCTTTATATATATAATACCATAAAGATTAAGGTGATGAGTTTTTCTTTTTCATAAGTTGTCTCTCTTGTGGTAGTCTCATTGTGCTAATGTGCTTTGTGTGAAAATATAGGAGAATAACCTTACCTAAATATTGTATTTTGTATTTGTGGATCTTTATAATAGAAACGACATGTTTTCTTGATTTCTCATTTAATCTAGTTTACAATTTGCTATTTTAGATCTAACTATGCATTTCTTAATTTTATACAATTTCGTATAAAAACAAATCTTCAGTTCTATACTACTTTATTTTCTCGCAATTTTATTTTATTTTTTTATGACTTTTTTTTACACATGCATTCAATTCAAATAACTTGGTGTTGTACCTGAGACTAAGAGATTCTAGCCAATATCAATTCTTATAGTTTTGATTGCCATAGGTTTTCTTGCATAGTTTATCTTTTGTTTCACTTGTTAGGACTAAAAAGTCCCTTTATATGACATCTTTTGGTTCTTAATCATGTTATTACAATAAATTTTATTGCTCTTTCAATTTTTTATATAAGTTTTATTTCTCTAGTTTATTCAATTGTATTGATTGAAATGTGTTGAAGATACAATGTAATTATGGTTATTATTTTTATAATTATTTCTATGTATACTAGGAATCCTTATAGTTTAGGAAATAGGTTTACAAGAAATCCTAATCCTTAAGGTAATAGGTTTATAAGAAATCATTTCCTTTTATAAGTGTACATCTTTATATTATAAATAGACCTAACATTGCTAGGTCTATGTACATAAATATAATTCCTTTTCCTAATTCTTTGTTTTCTCCTTAGTTTTTGTCATGGTACTAGAGCAAGGGCGAGGAAGGTGATTCAGGAATGGAAGAAAAATACCATTTATTACAAATAATATGGTTATTGACCCTTGAATCAATAATTTAATCATTAGTGGAAATAGCATTTATCAAGCAAAAAGAAGTATTTACATAACTAGCACTTTTGTTTGAAGCCCTAATTTTATTGAGAGCAATCATAATTTTCTGGAATTGAGCATTTGTAAAGGGCTAGTGAATGGAATTAATAGAATGGTTAAACACTTGGTGTGCAGACTTTTTGTCATTTTCTTTCATACTCTCATTTGTACGCTTGACATACAATTTATAACAAATGTCTTTAGTATGATTAAGCACTTGCAATGCTCATAGAAACATTTCTTAGAGAAGCCTTACGAGCTATTTTGTCCGTTAGGGTGAGATGATGATATGGCACAAGGAAACATTTGTTACATATGCGAGTGGAAAAGAAATGTGCTTTGACATGGTAAGAGGTTAAAAAAAATTCTAAGGTAAGAAAAAACTTTTCTTTGTTTTAATAATATTTTTTTTCTACACTAGAGCTTTCTAATGTTATTTTACAAGAAGGGGAAATCCTTACAACATGTTAAGAAAGAAAAAAAAATTCCAATGGAACAATAAATAAAAAATGTGGAGGCAAAGTGCTAGGCTTGAAAAGAACCTAGGCTATACCTAAGGGAATTTTCTTTGGCATGGTAGGAGGCTAGAAATTTGGCAAGGGATAGGAAGAGGTTTTGGTACTTGTTATCTTTAAAAAATGTTGATTTCCACACCCGAGTTTTTTGACATTGTTTTGCAAGTAGGTTCCAATGGGACAATCAAAACAAAATTGTGAAGTAAAAAGCCACGCTAGGAAGAAACTTAGGCTCTTGATAGTAAAAGATGGGCCTTCACTTTGTAAACTCTCATGCTCATTGGGCTTTTTTTTTACGTATAATGCTTGTATCAACATTTACATGAAAATGAATATTAAAGATGGGTGTTGTTCTACATTAGAAGTGAGAAGTTGAGCCTTTGGTCTTATAAATGATGAGGTTTTAAGATAGATTCTTACACTCTAATATGGTATCAAAGCCAAGGATGAACTTTTGCTTTGTGAACCCCTATGTCTTAAAGTTGGGTTTCTTTCCACGTATAATCCTTATGTTAATGACAACACATGTATTTATTAAACAAGCTTTGCATCTTGGATATCTACAAGTCATTAAAGTGTTGAAGATATGATGTAATTATGATTATTTCTATGTATATTGGGAATTTTTTTTACTTTAGGAAGTAAGTTTATAGGAAATTCTAATCTTTTGGGAAATAAGTTTATAGGAAATCTTTTCCTTTTACAAATGTATATCGTTGTATTATAAATAGACTTAGCATCCTAGGCTTAAGTAAAGAAATACAATTCCTTTTTCCAATTCTCTATTTACTTTGTTTCTATCAAAATGAATCATCTAAGTAAGGTACTTCTTTCTTTTCTTTTTCTTTTTTTAATTGTTAGGCTTTTTGTGAAATCAATTGGACCCTTTGTAAGATTTTATTTTATGTTATGCTTGCTAAAATAGGCAGTCATTGAGTAGGACTTTATCTCGCTTGCTTAGGGGAAAAGGATTTCAATCAAGTATTATCATTTATTAGGTCCCTAGAGTTTGACAGAAAGAGTGTTGCTTTCAATCCAGTAATACAACAGTGAGGAGAAGGATAAATTCACATATGTAGAACATCATTTCTCATTGCGACAAGGGAGGTTGGCGATGGGGTCGCCATAACCTTTTTAAAGTTAAGAGCGACAAGCCAACAAAACGTTAGATAGGCTAAAACGACCAACAGTCTTGTTTGAAATGGGGTCATTTCGCTGTCGCTGAATTTGATTGATTTTATAGGAATGAAAGGCACACGCCTCATCTTTATGTAGGTCGACATGGGACTTTCATAAGCATTCCAAACCGACTCTATGGCCTAAAATGCTCGAAGCTTTCCTAAGGTCAGTCTTATCTCACTAAGGATTAAACTATTACGGGATTCTGGATGGACATCCTTGAAGATTTAGCCCAAGTTTTACCATAGATTTGTCCTTTATTTTACCGAACATTCTTAAGATACAAACAAATGATTGTATGCTAACTCAACAAACATCAACCCAAATGTTAAGTCCATATCAAAATGTAAGAAATTTAAAAAGTAACTTAATGTCTTATAATTTTAAATTAAATATAGGTCTTTTTCTATAAACTCTACTATGATATTAAAATTAGATTATGTTTTAACACCTCCGTAGATATGAGTTAAGCCTACAAGACATGCATAGTGATGACTCTATTTTCTATAAAGTTATTTTAACTACTTTAGATAATATATAATGAGTATTTATGAAATTACATTTGCGATCCACGAGAAGGAAAAGGAGAAAACCCAAAATAGAAAGGGGCTTGCTGTCGCACAAGTGGGGGGAACTCACGTGTGAGTGCGTAGCAGGAGAGACAGAATGAACGAAAAGAAGGAGACAGGGTCATGCGACAGTTGACCAGTATTCTCCTCTGGTGGTGGACCCAAAAATATTTTTCGGCGAGTAAGGTACTAGGTACGTGTGACCGCCGTCCGGACCCCTTTTCCGATGTATTATCGGCAGTTCTCGGTTTATTTCCGGTAGTGGGTGAGAAGCCAGGCGTAAGTAGCTGAAATCCTACCTCTTTTCTCCAGTTTCGACAAGCTAAGAGCAGATCTATAAGATCTGCACACTCCCAGACCCGACCAGCATCAGTTCCGGCAAACAGACGGCTAGCGCCGTTCGTGTGTGACTTTCAGTGAAGCTAGGCGATTTTCTAGCAGTTCTGGGTTTCATTCTGACAGACTTGCATGATTTTTCAGCATATTTGCGTCTTGGGCCTCTTTTTGAACAATCGGTGCAGAGCGTGGCAACGCGTAAAGTCCTTTATGGCGCCACGTGGTGGCGCGTTACAACGTGTTTTCCACTCGTGACAATTTCTGATGCTCTTTCGTTCTATAAAAATTTTGCGAAATTTTCTCGAGGTGAAGACGATGTAGTGACATCTTTATTGTTTTTTAATTCAAGATTTTTTTTTAATTTTTAGGATTGTTCTTATTTGTTTTGATGCTATGTTTTAATTTATCTTTATTAAAGATATAACCTAATTATGATGATATGAATTTCATGGTTGACATATTATGTGGATATTTTATTTATGTGTGTTGTATGTTATTATGTTCAATGCTTTTAAGTGATTTATTATTACTTAAATGATTTAATGTGTATATTTGAGATTAAAAAAAGAGATATATAATTACTTCTTATAATATACAACCATACATTAATATGGATAAACATATATAATGTTGTTCGTGTAGTTGTCTATTAGGATTAGTGGAACAATTAGGTTAAATGGTATAGTTATCATTATAATTAGGATTTTTATGTAATTGTGTAACCAAAAGATATCTTCTAAATGCAGTGGGTTTCTTAGTAGTATCAAGTTAGGATTTTTATCTTATGTTGAAGTAGGTTTTCTTAATGGTATTTGACTAGGATTCTTTTAAGGTTTTTTTTATAAATAGGAGAAGTATAAAGAAACTTAGTAGATGAGTAGAGAAAATCTCTATGGGAAGCTAATTGTCAGAGAATCCATGAGATACCTATATGAAAAGAGGGAATGTATGAGAAAATTAAGAAAAGACTATAAGAGACATAGGACATTATGATATTTCAAACCTTTTAAATTTGTTATGTTTGGGTGTGTGCATTTTTATATTTATGTGTTCAGTCTCTATGTGGATGATGCGACTTAATTAAATTCCCTTAACAAGTGATATCAAAGCTAGGTTTGGATCACAACAAGTGGTGCAGTGAGTGTGGACCATGAAAGATCGAGACCATTAATGATAGATTGAACATGGTAAATGCAATTGAATAAGCATATTGATGTGTCTTGAGGTGAGGTTTTCTCTTTCCCTAAATCCAATTTGATTTTGGATGATATTGATGTAGATCAACCAGAATATATTGTTGGAGTAGTGGATTGAGGTATGCAAAGTGCATATCTATGTCTCTTTGTTTAGATCTGAGCATTTATAAGCTAAATTGAAGATTTTTGTTGAAAAACATGATGTTGTAGAGACAATCAATATTTTTGAAGTTGTTGAATTAAAGATCAAGCTGATCATATTATTTATGGTAGTCGTTGTGTTTTTTTAGCTCAAGTTATGACGTCAAATGGCAGAGAATGGTAGACATATTGTCATTTAAAGATGGATTGATGTTTGAGGGGGGACACTTTGTTGATGTTGTTGATGAATTGTTGATTGAGGAAGAGCTTATGATACTTCTATATTAACGTGATGCTCCTATGTTGATGTGGTTAATGAAGTAAAATTTTGGGATTTTAAAATTTGTTGATATTAAAATGAGGTATATTGAGGCTCCAATGGTTGATTCTAGGGAAGCATTAACAATTCTAGATGAGAGGTGGACTTTTCATTGGGGATCTCAAAAAGTAATCTCAATTGTTGTGAAAGTCCTATGATTTTTACTTTTATTGAGGGCCTCATGGTAAAGGACACATTTGGATGGAAGAAGCCCATGACTATGTGTAGATGCCTAGAGAGAAATGTGGCCTAAGAGAGGTGCAACCTAGAATAGGTTACAATGGAAGTGCCTAAAGAAGTATGACCTAAAAGAGGCATGATTTAAGATGGCACAGTTGATAAGGGTTTGTTTTGAAGAGAGTTTTATCCAATCTTTCTCTATAAAAAAGATTATGGTTGCAGAAGTTGAAAAGAGTTTTTCAATATTTCTCTATAAAAAAGATTGTGTTAGAAAAGAGTTTCCTTAGTCTTTATCTCTCCAAAGACTATAACTATGGAAGTTGAAGAGATTTTCCTTAGTCTTTCTCTTTCCAAAAATTATAGATATGAAAGTTGAAGAGAATTTTTCCAATATTTCTTTTTCCAAAGATTGTAGTTGTGTAGTTGTTATATTTGAAAAGATTTTTTATACTTTCCTATAGTGTAGGGATATTGCACAAATTGTTCCAAGGGGGAGATTGTTAGGATTAATGAAACAATTAGATTAAATGGTATGGTTGTCATTATAATCAAGGGTCTCTATGTAATTATGGAACCATGAAATATCTTCTAGATGTAGTGGGTTTCTTGGTAGTATTAGGTTAAGATTTTTATTCGTATGTGGAAATAGATTTTTTCAGTAGTATTTGACTAAGATTCCTTTAAGGTTTCTCTATAAATAGGGAAAATATAAAAAACCTCATGCATGAATTAAGAAAGTCCCCATAGGGGGCTAATTGTTGGAGAGGACCTTTCTCATGGATTTTAGTTGATGAGAGAATCCATGAGATACTTATTTAAGGAGGAAGAATGTATAAGAAAATCTAATGACAAGAGACTATAAGGGACATAAGACATTATGATGTTTCGAACCTTCTAAATTTATTGTGTTTAGGTGTGTGCATTCTTATTGTGTATTTAGTCTCTATGTGGATTATGCACCTTGGTTGAATTCCCCCAATACTTTCGGTGTAAACTAAGAATATTTATAAATACTAATACACTCAATTTATTTAATTCACATATAGAGATATAGTGAATTAATAAAGTGAGTACATTTGCTATATCTAAACATAAGACAACAGATAAATTAAGAAATTTTATTGTTGCATAAGTATTATCGTTATGGTAGACATTAAATTATTAAAATTCATATATAATAATTATGGTGAAATCATATGCTTTAATATATTTGTCATATTAAATTTACTCATTTGAATTTTGCTACTTTTAGTCTAATACTTTAAAACATCTTTGACTATATTGACTTGCTAGATAAATTGTAATACTAATTTACTATTAGTAATTAGTTAGATTAGTAATCACTAATTTATGTAGGACAATACTTATTTTCATCATTGTATTACTTGTTTAATATATTTACTTGCATATAGGATTTTACCAAACACATAGCACCCAAAAGATAATTTATGTTGGCTATTATAATGATAGGTAGTGTTAGATAAATAGTGTAGAGTTGTTTTACATTACTAATAAGTCTATTAAGAGTTTAGTTCAATCTTCTTACCCTTTGGATAAGAATTCCTATAGAAAATGTTGTCCCATATTTATTTGCAAAGTGCCATATTGAAAAATAAGAAACTTAAAAAATAACTTGTAAAAAAATGAGTTTCTTTCCTTAATGTCTTATAGTTTTAATTAGATATGGGCTCTTTTTTGTCAAATCTAAACCAAACTAGTTGAAAATTGTGGAAGGAAGCTTTTGCAATAGAACTTTGGGACAACATAAGCCTTTGTATATCTTTGTATGCAAATAAAAATTTGATTTTAAGCTTACATGTACAATTGATTCATATATGATTTTGAGGTAAATATGTTGTAACTTAAATTATAGAATTTTCTAAATTTCTTAGCAAGTAATACTACATACTCATCTAATTGTCTTCACTCATAGAAGCCCTAAAAGCAATATTCTTATTAGATTTATTTGATTTCTCTCTTTCTTTAATTATCATATTCATTTGCATTCATGAGTTTGTAATGAACTTAACAATTCATCTAATGACAACTTGTTCAAATCATGGACTTCTTCTATGGTTGTTTCAATTTAATAACAATATAAAAAAATCTAGTGAACATATCAAATATACTTTTAATGAGTTTCATCATGGACAATTCGTATTTATGAATAAGTAATTTTGGACACTTTAATCTTTTGAGTCCTTCATATTAATTTTAATTTATCCCATATTTGTTTTGTAGTTTGAAATTTAGAAATTCTATTATATTCAATAGCAATTATAGCATAATAAAGCAATGCCATGACTCTACTATTTTGACCCATTTCTTTGAACACTTTTTCACTCCATAATTGAGATTCTTCCTTAGCTATGCTAATCTCAATAATGATAATCCTCGAAGTCTCAACTTCTTGACCCATTATGTTTATTTTCAATGTATTTTTTCAATTACTATAATTTATGTCATTAAAAAGTTGGTCATTTATTAAAATCCAAAATAATTTCCATGTTACTTGTCATGATCTACACTAGAGTTTAGATCTCTAATGAATCAAAATAGTGTCTAATATGATGCTAACTTTGAATGTCCATAATTATATGAGAATGAGGGTTGAATTAGGTAGTTTGGTAAATTGTATAGTATGATATATACATCTAATATGAAATTTTCTCTTATTTAATCACAATCAACAAAGGCTAAAGAAAACATAAAAGCAATACGATACCAAGAAAAAAAATGCAACATAAGAATTTAGAAGGTGATTCAACCCACAATCTAGCACCTATTCCATCCTACTTTAGTTTCCCATTGAAGTTCTCTCTAAAAATGACTATGAATAAGCCAAATTATGCAAAATTCTCAATCCCTTTAAACTAACAATTATCTATAATTTCTCACCTTGAAATTTTATGCTAATTGTATACAAAAAGAGTCACATAATTAAGTAGAAACTCTAATTATAGTTTATCAAACAATAATCAATCAATCATTAAATAATCATGCCAACAATGAAACATAGGATTAATTCTATACTTCAAATAACATAATGATTGAAGTATGATATAGAAACAAAATTGAGAAATTAAAAACAATGAGATATAATAGTTTCATTAAAGATTTTGAGTGAATAACACTTGTGGAGCTTGAGAGCTTTCTTTCTCTTTCTCAAATGTTTTCCTATGTATGAATAATAATACTATCTAGAGCTTTAGCTCTTATAAAGTAGCTAGTTTTATTTTTAATTGAAAAATAGTGGCTAAAGATTTGTCAAAAAATAGATCTAAAAATATAAAACTTGTGAGGAATTTTGTATATTCAAATTGCTTCAATTCTTTGATTACATAGGATTAATACATAAATACATGAATTTGGTTTGTTCATATTATCTCTATAGATTCTGATTGGCACAATTGATATTAGACGTTGGAAAATTCTTTTATCTTACCCTTAACCTTCTAAATACTTTATCCAATCTTTATCTTTCTAGAATTCAAATCTTATCTATTGATTCATTATCATCTCACTATTGTGGTGCTTGTTGACATGACTTCCTTTAATACCTCTTTGTAAGTTGAAGGGGTGAATTATATCATAAGCTTGGACTAAAGAAATTTGAATATGGAGAAAAATAGGCCTTTGGTGAAGATGTCAACTAGTTAATTAATAAAAGAGAAGAAATAAATGAGTAGTTGACCACATGCAACCTAGTCATGAATAAAATGATAATCAATCTCAAAATGTTTGGCGCAAGTATAAAAGACCAAGTTGGTGGTGAGATGAAGAATGGAAAGGTTGTCATACCATAGAGTAGAAGAGTGAGGTAGTGTAGCATAGAGTTTCATGAGAAGGACTTAAATCTAAATGAGCTCCATTGTAATGTTAACAAAATTTTTGAATTTTGCTCTTGCACTAGACTAGAAGACAATATATTGTTTGCACAAACACCAAGAGATAAGGTTGGGCCCAAAAAAGACACAAAATCCACCCATAGAATGCCGAATTCTTTGTCACCAATTGAGCAAGAATTTAAGTAGGCATGTAGAGCAAAAGATGAACCTTAAGTGAGAAGAAAATCAAGTTTGGATGTGTCTATGAGATAACAAAGAATCCACTTAACATTATACCAAATAAGTGACATGGGAGAATGCATATGTTGACAAGTGGTATTGAAAACGTATGCAACATTCAAACAAGTGACCATCAAATAATACATAATATGTGTCAATATTATTTAAGAAAGGTTCTCCATCGTGTTTATCTAGAGTAGATTCAAGCAAACATGGAATAGATGTAGGAGTAGCCCTCATGTTAACATGAGCAATAATCTTTTATGCATATTTAGCTTGATATAGTAATAGACCTTAAGGTAGGCTAAACTTCCACATGAAGGAAATGGTGAAGAGGAACAAGGTCTTTTATAACAAACTTTTTTTAAAGTTGATCCATGAGAGGACTCAATGTTTCATTAGGAGAACTAGTAAAAATAATATTTGCTACATATACCACTAGGAAAATACTATAATGATATGTATGTAGGGAGAGGTGAACAATAACTCTTAGTCAAACCAAAAAGCTATTGATTGGATGATGTTAGGCATAAGAAACTTGTTTGAGACTAAAGGGATCATTACAGATGGCAATCATGTTAAAGGTGATTAGATTCCACAATCTAGGAGGTTGAACCATATAAACTTTCCCAGTGAGTTGTCCATATAGAAAGACATTCTTAACATTAGGTTGATGAAGATGACATCCACATGAATACATTAATGCAAGAACAATGAGAACCTTGATAGGTTTAACCATGGGACTAAATGTTTTGTTAAAATCAATCCTTGATCTTTGATGAAAACCTATAGTAACTAGATAAGCTTTATACCTCCCTAGAGAGCCATCAAAATAAAGTTTTACCTTAAAGACTCATTTGTAATCAATAAGAGAAGCATGTATAGATAGGGGGGACAAGCTCTTAAGTCTATTTTTTTAACAATACATTATATTCATCAACCATAATAGCATGCAACTAGGGATCCTTTAATGCTTTGATAAAGCAAGTAGGTTTATGATAGGTGTGGGTTGTAGTAGTGAAAGCATACGTATAGTTTTTGGTAAGGGTTCTTCAAGTAATAGTGCCACCTTTAAGTTGGGTAACCATGGAATGCAAGGAAAGAGGAGGTGGGGGTGGGGTGGTAGGGGTGATGGGAAAGGATAAGGTATATGTTACTGATATGTAAATTATTGTAATTATTTAGTTAGTAGTTTAGATTGACGTAGGCCTATTTGTTGTAAATTGTATTGGACTTGGGTAAGTTAGAAACAGACATGGGTTGGCTTGGTTGTAAATGACTCGACTTAGTCAGAAAGAACCCCTTTTGTATCTCGTAGCTTCATATGGGAAGGTCGGTCCAGAATATTTGAGAAAACTTAGTTAAAGTTCCCGGTTTGACCTTCATCTTCCTCCGTGTGTACGATTTGCTTCCACAATCAGTCGACGGAGACGTTCCTGTTTGAATCCTACTGTGGATTTTGTGCTTGAAGGCCCAAACACCAGGTCTCAAGCCGCTCGTCGTTGTGCCTTTCAGTTGTTGAATGATCCAGATGTAGATCATTAAGGCTGGTTGCTGGGTGAATAAATGGGAGGTGTCCTAACTTGGCATGACGCATTTTAGGGCGTAGGTGTGAAGGCCCCAGTCGCCAAGAACAAAACCCCCCATTGGGCGGGGGGAACAATATCATGCCAGGCAGCCCCCACTTAACTATTGGTATTAGAGCCAGGTTACGATCTTGGGACCTGTGGGTTATAGGCCCACCACGCTTCCACTGCACTATTGAGAGGGGGCAATGGAGATGAGAGAGATCAAGAATATTGGTAAAAGGAGGAATTTCAAGTGGTGGAGGGGTAAGTGTATAAGGAATTGGTAACATAAGAGGATCCAATGGTAATGGTGGGTGAAGAGGTGTGGCTGTGTGGTAAAGGAATTGGGTTTCATCAAATCAAGCATTGGCAACAATGTAGGTTTTCTAAATGGAAGGTTAGTAACAATGATATCATTTGTAGCCTAAAAGATAACCAAGGAAAATATAAAGGAAAGATCTAGATTCAACTTTGTGTTTTATATAAGAATGGAGATAAGGAAATAGAAGACAACCAAAGGTTTTCAATTGGGAAATGTCATGTGCTTTACCAAAGAGGGCACACCATGGAGAAAGGTTGTTTAATGGGGTGGGGAGATGATTGATGAAGTAAATAGTAGTCTTAAAAGTGAAAGTGTACTTAAGAATAGGTAAGCATGGACAAACTAGTCTATACAGTATGATAATATTTTCTTCTAGCAAAACCATTCTAAAAGAGGGACACATGGACTAGAGAGATAAGTGTGGTGAGTGCCATGATTAACAAGATAGTCAAAAAATTGGTGGAATGTAAATTCAACAACACCACACACTAGATTGATTTAATGCTAAAAAGTAATTTTCTTTTAAATAGAAGAACGAAATTTTTATAATGGAGAGAAAATTGAGCATGAGTAGTTAAAAGATAAAACCATGGAAATTTGGAGAAGTTATCAATAAAGCAAATATAATATTTATGACCTTGAGACAACATTATAAGAGTAGAACCTCAAATATCAAAATGATCTAGTTCTAGAAGGGCTGTGGATTTATTTTAAGTGAAATGATGAGAAAGACAATGACTTTTACTCATACAACATAATTTATAAAAGGTAGGAATAGATTTAGGAAAACTATTTAAAGTATAAAAAATTATAATGTACTAATTTGATTACTGTAGAAAAGGTTGCATAATCTAGGTATTGATGCAAAGTAATAAATTAGAGATGGTGAAGGCTATAAGGGTGGAATGCAATGGTAAAGGCCTTGATCAAGGGTTATGCTTAAGTAGAGAATCTTTGTAAGAAAATTATTAAAATACAATGATTATCCATAGTAAATAGAAAAAATATAAAAAATATTTGATAATAAAAGGAATAAATAAGACATTATTTTGTCATTAGAAGACATGACTATGTTACTTGCTTGAGTAATAGGAAGGCAAATGTCATCACCTTCAGTGATGTGTTGATTACCAAGATAGGGGATTAGAGTTGGTGAAGATAAATTGTTAGTGATGTGATTTATGGTGGTAGAATCCTAGAACCAAGTAGTATTAGAAATAATGGAAGAAGGTAAGAGTGAGTATAATGGGCTTGAAGTTATGGATAGAGGTATAAGGATTCTAGGTTTAGGAGACACTTGTAAGGAAAATGTATTAAGGAAAAGGTTGGGAATGGGTTGGATTAGGTCTTGTAGTGAAGTAGGATTGATTTTAAGCTTTAGAGAAGGGAGGAAAGAAGAGAGAGGAAAGAGAATTAGAGTTATATTTCTTAACAATTTATCACACTATGTCTAGGACTATTGGCTAAGTTGGTAGATTGGTAGCTAGTGACCACCATTTTGTCCACCATGAGTTTGTGGGTGAGAATATGTGGCCAATGTCATCTAGTTTAGTGCATGTGGCAATGGAAAGAGAGAAAACTATTTCAAGTTGGGGTGGGTCAAATTGGTGATTTTAGGGTTGGTAGGTAGCAAAGGTGACTAGAGATCAGGGAGATGAGGCATGGGTGAGGTTGAGCTAGGCTTCATGGGGTAAGATGAGGCTATAAAGGTCTTCTTTGATTAGATTTTAGGTCTTTGGGTACACTTGACTTGTTATGGAGATTAGGTTGAATTTAGGTCCAAGGCCTTTGAATAGGTTGTTTTGAAATTTATAGTTGGTGAAGGTTTCTTCAATGGCCAAAAGTTGGTCAACAAGGCTATAGGTGTGGTGGAGAAACTTTAAGATTCATTTGGTGCCTTTCATGAGTTAGTGGAGATATATCATGGCTAAGGCAGCTTATAAAGGTGGATAAGGTGGTGAGTGAGCCAAACTAGGGTGGAGGTGTTTAGAATCCATTTAAGCATTGTGTGGTCCCAAATAACCTAATTATCATATTCTACATTTAGTTTTTAAGTCTTGGTACCTTGCTTGTCCATGTGGATCAACATTACAAGTGATTGCAATAAAGACCCATTTACCATCAACATGAGATAACTGGTGGTGAGTTAGGGAGGATTTGCATCTTCTATATGGGATAATTGTTTAATGAAATTCTAAATGCAAGTGAACATGTCGAATAAGTAATATAATAATGAGTAAGTTATCATCCCATAAAGACTAGTTACTAATGGTGAATAGTTCCTAGAATTTATCTAGCAAATCAAAATGATAGAAAATAAACTAACCAATTAATTTTAGGAAAGATTACTAAATGAAACATGTTAGAGCTTTCGATTTTACCTAACTACTAGGTACTAATGTTGATCGTTTATACTTGTAAGATTGATTCTATTCACGTCATGGTGAAATTTTCTAATTTATTCACTATCCTATATCTAGGTATAGTGAGTCTACTTAGTTCTCTAACTTACTATATCTCTATATGTGAATTGAAATGAACTATGTGCATTATGATTTATGAATATTCTAGTTTACACCTAAAGCCACACAAAACATATAGTATAATTTATGAATATTCTAGTTTACACCTAAAGCCACACAAAACATATAGTATATGTCTATCCATATTAGTCTGTAGTTGCACATTACATGGAGCAACTACATGTCATTTTCTGTCTATCTCTAACATGCAAATCAAATCATTCAAATGGTAGCTAATCACCTTAACGCATTAAACTTAGTAATAAACAACTTCACACATATAAAATATGTTACAAGACTTTCTAATCATAACATTCATACCATCGTAATTAAGCTACATCATAACTCTAACAAAGTAAACTAAAATATTAAGTTAGAATAAACAAGAGTAATGTGGAACTTGAACAAAGCATTCTATAAATTAAAAATACTAAAGTTGTCACCAAAATGTCTTTGATTCATAAAAACATTGCATAAATATACACATAAGAGGGAATAGGAAGAAGCTATTGGGAAAAAAGGTAAGAACACAAGTAGAAATGTGCCACCAAGTGCCGCGCCACCACATGCCATTGTATGCCGTCACGTGCCACCGTACGCCACCACGCACTGTCACCATTCTTCACAGAAAATGCCTAAAATTATAAAGGAAGGTGTCTAGAGTGCCGATCTATAGAGAAATCACTTCAATTTGCCACAAAGATGTATAAATATGATGGAATCAAGCCCAAATCATGTTCATTGTTCTCACCAAAAACCATCTTGAAATCACCCAAATATGTTGTAGAGATGTCGAAAATCACACTTAGATGACGATTTATTCCTTCCTCACTAGAAAACACTAGAATCTGGCCATAAAAGCGTTAGGCTTGTCAGAAAAACTATCGCTATGTTCATTCTCCTTTGCTAGAAATGAATGTGATGGTTGGCTTTTGCATAAATGTGACAATTGGCTTTCACATGATTGTTGGACACTCTTAGAGCCATGCACTCACGCACGATCTCTAATTTTCTGACAAGGAGAGCCTTATGCAACCTTTCTTTCTCTTTGCTCTCATGTGACGCTCCCTTCCTACATGGCCTCTCATGCTTGATAAAAAAAACTACCTTTTTTCCTTCCCATGTGAGTTTCCCACATGTTACCAACCTTATTTCCTTTTTTATTTTCTCTCCCTTATATTGGTTTGTTGCCTTTTTTTTTTTCCTTCAATTTGGCATTTTTTTGCATGAACAAACAATATTTGCATAAATAGAGATAAATGCACATATATTTTCACAGATACTATATTATACATTGCCTCAAGTAAACAAAACAACCTTATAAAAAATAGAGTTATCAATAATTGTTGTTGTTAAGTCAAACACAGATTGTTGGTGAAGATTCAAGAGTGACCTAGTGGATTGGTTTTAACATTGTCATTGTGGTGGAAAGGGATGTTGGAGTTAGATTGGAAAAGCTTGAGGAGGCTATAAGGATTGGAAGGCTTGTGTTGTTGGCTTTCCAATACCAACTTGAAAAATAATAGCCAAAGATTTGCCAAAAAATAGATTTGAAAATGTGAAACTTATGGAGAATTTTGTACATTTAAATTACTTAAATTCTTTGATTGCATGGATGAGGTTGAGTTAGGCTTCATGAGCTAGGATAAGGCTATGAAGGTCTTCTTTGGTTAGATTTTAGCTCTTAGAGTACACTTGAATCATGAGGGAGATTAGGTTGAATTCAGGTATAGGGCCATTGAATAGGTTATTGTGAAATTTATAGTTAATGATAGTTTCTTCTATGGCTAAAAGTTGGTTAACAAGGCTATAGGCATGATGGAGAAAATATAAGATTCATTTCTTGCTTTCATGAGTTGGTGGAGAAATATCATGGCTAAGGTAGCCTAGAGGGTGGCTAAGGTGGTGAATTGAGCCAAGTTGGGGTGGAGGTGTTCAAAATCCACTTAAGCACCTTTTGGGGCTAAATAAACCAATTGTCATATTCTACATTTAGTTTTCAACTCTTGGTATCTTCCTTGTCCATGTGGATCAATGTGGTTGTTAGGTATAATGGCCAACCAATGAGGGGGGGTTGAGTTGGTTATTTAGCTTAATGTTTATTTAATTCGGTTTCTCAAACACAACACGAAATAAGAATGTAAACATCAAACTTAAGTAGTAACCACAAACATAGGATTTACCATTGTGGTTTGGCATTCACACCTATGTCCAAGCTCTTCTTCCTTTAATTCAACCACTTGAAATCCACTTTATTCACTGATTAGGAGAAAACTATCTCTTAATCCTTCCAATTCATTCTCAAAGGAATGGAATTTTAGGGTTATAATCAAAGGTTATCTCAATCTTGTTACAAAAGTAAATCCCTAAATAATATATAATTTTTTAGAGATATTGCTAATCAAAAAGCTTGTTAAAGATATAGAGTACTAATTCAAGCTTTAATCATGAAATCCCTAAATTTAAGTAAATTAGGGTTTTAGATTTTTAACAAAGTTTATGTGAAAATAATAACTAGAGTTCAATTAACATATAAACAAGTGTATACAAGAGTATATAAATACAAGAATATGATCTTTAAGAATATCACCAAAGCTTTTCATAGAATGGTAATGTGTAGATTAATCTCGATTTCTTCTTTCAATTTGACAATAGACTCATGCAAAAGCTCTTTTTTTTTAATTGTAGAATAAAATCCTTTACAAAAGATCTAAATAATAAAAGCTGATTTAAGGTTTTTGCCAAACTTGACAACATCACAAACTTCTTCTTGTTAAGAGAATAGGATAGTTCCATTAATTAGGATTTCAACTAAAATCCTTAATCATCACACAGTCATTCCACAAATTTTTTGACAATCAATCACCTCTTTTACAAATCTTCTCGTTAAGAATAAATGTTTACCTGTAGAGAGAGAGAGTGGAGCGATCTCATTTGAATTTAGAAACTAGGGCTTCTAATCAAGGCAAGGCTTGAATTAGGGCACTCAAACCTTAGTTGAACGGTGCCATTTTAGAACTTTTGCAGCATGCCTCCTTTTAAAAGTTATGTTAGGCTTTTTTGTTGCAGGCTTGGATCAACTCATGTTTTGTAGGCTCATATCAACCCTCATCTTGCGAGTTCAAGTCAAGTTACATTAATATAAGCTTATCATATAAGCTCATATACATATCATAGATTCAGATTGATGGATCTTTTGTTGCAATAATATAAAGTCTAGCATTAAATTCTTTTTAATATTAATAACATGCAATTCTTTGCTTAGAAAGTATTCTTTGGAGACTTGAATAATAATGCAATATATAAGGATGTAGGAAACCAACTAATTCATAATATAATTGATTGATATTATAATTTGCACACATTTTACTTCTTTTAATTCTATTTTGCATATAAGTATATAAAAAAATTTATATACATTTAACAACAAAATTTGTCATAGTAAAACATATATTTTTTTCCAACAGTGGCAAATGGTCGCAAAAAGGAGCCTATTAACCATTAGCACAAGACAACTAGTAGTGAGGTAAGGGAGGATTTGCATCCTCCATATGAGATAATTGCTACCATCAAGTTGAACATTGATTGTTGTTAAAGATATGAGTGTGAACTAGCGGGTTGGGTTTAGCATTGTCAAGGTGGTGATAATTGAGCTTAGGGTTAGATTGGAGGAGCTTGAGGAGGCCATGAGGATTGTGAGGCTTGCATCGTTGGGTCTTCAATACCAAATTGAAAAGTAGTAGTAGAAGATTTTCCAAAAAATAGATTTGCAAATATAGAACTTGTGGAGAATTTTTTATATTTAAATTGCTTAAATTCTTCAATTACATGACATTAATTTATCAATGCAAAAATTTAGTTTGTTACTTTTCATCTCCTATAGATTTTAATTAATGCAGATAAGATTGGATAAGATTGGATATTATCTTATTATTCTTTTTCCATAATTCATATCTTATCTACTAAGCAATTATCATCTCACTGTTATGACACTTGTTGACATGGCTTCCTCTCCTTATCTTCTTGTTGAAAATAATGGGTATATTGCTTGATTGAAGCTTGATTTTCCTTGCGTTTTGCTTTATAGGTCTTTTCATTTGAAAAGGAAGGGAATAGGTAATAGGTAATTTTGTTTCCTTTTCCAAAAACTAGCACCACATTGTTTAGCTCATAAGGATTTTTGTGGTTCGTGTTTTCTTCTTCAACCATTGTCATTGGGTATTGTATGGACGTCTTATGTGTTTAATTAAGCTTTTACTAATTTATGAACAAAAACATTTTCATTAAGTTCTAGGATGCGTGCACTTTTGTAGACTTATTATGACCACATGGTTCTATCGTAACAAGTCATAGACAAAATTATTACATTGTTTTTCTATATTTAAAATAGAGTATTCAAATATATATGTGAAAGAATTTGATGTTTAAATTCAAATCAATTTAGACCTATATGGAAAATAATAAATGTTTCTTAACAATGTATTTGATATTGAAATTCAAATCAATTCAAACTTATATGAAAATATTTATGGTTTTGGATTCATTAAAATTGAATTTTCCTAAGATTTAGTAGTGATGTGAGTGAAAAGAACACTAGAGGAATAGGCAAGTAGATCACTTGTGAAGCTAATGGAAAGTTTAGACTAAACCTCCCACATTAGTTGTTTGCTTAATGCCTTGTTCTGCAACATATTTGGCATTATAGAGGTTTTCTACTTTGGCCATGGAATGATGTTTGTGTGGGATAAGGTTTTTAAGTTATCTTAGGCAAGAAAGGTTGGGTTTGTTAGGGCTATGGTTGTAGATAAGTGGGATGTTCTTGGGATTAGGGTTTGTTAGGGAATAGTTGTATGGTGTAGGGTAGTAATTTATGTTGTGGCAATGAAATTTCGGAAGTTTCCTTATTAGTCTATGGATATGGCCATAAATGCATGTAAAACATAGCTAAAGACATGGTTGTAGAATCATGAGTGACCAAATTGATCCTTGCTTCATGGGAAAGGAGTAGTTTATGTAATTCTTCTCTAGTTAAAGGGATAATTCTTTGTTTGCATAGAGATTGCAACTTTGAGTTATGAGAAAGTTGCATTTAGGCCATGAAAAACATAGGTTTGATCCTCATTTTCAAAAACAATTTCTTTGATTTTTGCATTTAGGCAATGAAATGTTGTTTGCTTGTTGCACAAACTTTATTATGATTTGATTTCCTTTCTTTAGTGAATATAATTGACAATACAATGATGTGGATGGTATAAATATTGTTAGGGTTACTACTAGGTTAAAAGCTTAAGCTAATAGACAAGGCTCACTCCTATTATCTTAACCCTAACAATGCACTAGTTATCCACTTAGGTAAGGCACTTGGACCACTCCATTTAGGCCTTTTCTGCACTAGTGTTCCAGACTGGTAGTACAGATTGACAAAATGGTTGAGTGAGTATAGGTTGGACATCTATATGTTGGATTGACAGTACGGGCCAATGGATAGAGTTGGCAGTACAAGTCTGGCTTACCTAGTTTCCCTAGTTGTTAGGTTTTTCACTTAGGTGGTGCCCATTCTAGTTTTCTTCTATGTCCTTTGTATTCGAATGTTTTAGATTGTAACAATTCTTTTTAATGTGGGAAGCGTTATTGATATTGTAATGACTTTGATATTTAATAAGATTACTGTTATGATTTCATACTTGTAATTGTAATGTTAGTCTTAATACTATTGTCTATGGTTATGAAGTACAAGTGTCCAACGTATAACAACATTTATGATTTTGTCATAAATGTGTAATTAATATAGCATTGAATTCTTAAGGGAAGGTAACACCTATATAAAGGGAACCTCTTGACTCCCTTTCTCACACAATTAATCTAAACTCTTTTTATTCTCCATACTTTCATTGTTCTTCAACTCTCTTTGCTTTCTTTTCAAAGTTGTCTTTTTTATAATGATCCTAGCTAAAGGTTGACTTAGTTCATCATTAAGACCTAAGTGCCAAACAGATTTATCTCTAAATTCGTTACACTAAGCCCATAAAGAACCCTTTTCTATAGCTTAATCTTAGTAGCGTGGAGCCCTACACAAAGTGGTGGGTGGACATGAAGATTGCAACTTACTATATGTTAAGTGTTACAGATCAAGGAGTTAGTCTCATTCAACTATAAAGGTATTGTTTGACCTCATAAAACTTAATAGATGGAATTGAAAATTCCAAGTTGTGTACTTTAGAAAGTATGGAGAGTTATTTGCTTTGGAGTGCGCATTCCACACAATTGATGTTGTTAAGAGCTTATCCATTAAGGTGATTATGGAGTTGGTTGCAATGGTGAGAACCAAAAGAAACATTGTTTGATCTTTGGTAATCCATTCTTCATAAGCTAGTTTGGAATTATTTTTGTAAAGCATGCTTTGTTTGTGTTGGGAATAAAGAAAGTGGATGTGTAAATGATTTTATTGATAATGAGCAATGAATAATGAGAAGTAAGAAGGTAAGGAAGACTTTGGGCTCTCCAAACCACCTAGACAAACTCTAATGGCAAAGAAAGTAGTAAGTTTGTTAAAGTTGAAGTAGTCGATCTTGAAATTGTTCCATACAATAGAGTTGTGCACTTAAGGTAACAAAAAGAAGCTAGATGAAAAGGGGAAGCTTCTCTCCATAATCACATATAATTCCTTCTTTTGAAGTTGACCTCTTTGGTAGTAGGTAGCTTAAGAAGAGCCATGACAATTTGATTGTTAGGAAATTGAAATGTGTAAGGATTATCAAGCATTAGTACTAGGCCAAAAGCTATAGTTGAAACTATGATACAACCTTATGATCTTAACCTAATTATGTCCTAGTTACCCACTTGGGCTAAGGTGCTTAGGCCAACCCTACCCAAGCACCCTTTACACCAAGCACACCAAGCACACCAAGGATCCTTTTGGCAACTTATTCTTAACAATGTAGAACCCTACACCAAATAGTAGGTGGGGCATGAAGTGTTGCATTGGTAATTTATTCTAGGCCTATGAGTTCGGCAGTTGGTCCTATTTAAGTACAAGTTGATGCTAGCCCCATAAAGCCAACAATCCCTCATCTCCTCAACATTAGTTGGCATTTGAACCCATAATCTCACTTCGATACTAGTTGTAAGGATCATCAAGTGTTATTATTGGATCAAAAGCTATAGTTGATTGCAAGGGCCTAACTTTATTATCTTAACTTGACTATGTGTTGGTAACCCACTTAAGCTAGGTCAACCTAGGCCAGCCCTATTTGGGCTTGCTCTACATTAGGTCCACTGAGGACTTTCCTTTGTAGCTAACCTTGTTACTGCGGAGCCTAACATTGGTTAGTAAGTAGACATGAAGTACTAATTTATTTTGATGTCACGGGTTGGATAGTTTGCCTCATTCAAGTATAGGGTGTTGTTGGCCTCATAAAGCCAACAAAAATGGGCAAGCATGTCTTGAAAAATGGAAGAGCTCACCGTTAACTTTCAAAGGCAGCATGTAGGATTTGCTTCTATTCTCTATCTTGTGATGTTTGTAGCTTTGGATCGTAATCTTTATATATGTTTTTATTTCACTATGCAATCTAACTCTTTGAAGTATACGCAATTGTCAAAAGTTTGGCAAACCAGTGCCTCTTGTGTTGCCTTTGTGCGTCCAATCTTTCACTTTGTTATGCATTTTGGTGTTTTGTGTCAAGATTTTTGGAAACCCCAATCTTTGTTAACTTCCATTCACTACCCAATAGTCTGATTGGCAGTAAATTAAGTTAGGGCTTGTGTTCTTAAAAAAATGGTGGATGAAATTGCTGTTGAGTTTGACAAAGAAGATGAACTTGAAAAGGAGGAAGAGGCTACGGTTTTCTTAGATTGTTGACTTTCGCAAGATGTTCTGATACCAAGTTTTGCGGAAGAAAGCTTCCTCAACAGAGAAACTTTGGGGTGGTCGAAGCGTTTGTGCGCCTTTGTATTCTTTTTTGAGCTTACATTTACAAGTGATTTCGTATATGGTTTATAGGCAAATCTATTGCAACCTAAACCAAGATTGTGGAAGCTGTTTCATGATGAGAATCCGATTCTGTTTGGAGGTTGAGGGAGTAGGTTGAATTGGCTCTTCCCTCACAAAGCATAGTTCGGAGCTTCCTGGAGGAGACAATGATGTGGCAGAAGATTGGGTCTTCTTCGACTCAGTCAACAAAGTCAAACTATTAAAATTAATAGAGGAAAAATTATGGTATAATTATTCTGTTTTGTAGAGGTTTTTTGGGCAATTAATTTAATTTTTTTTTAAACTTAGGTGAAATGTAAGACTAAGAAATTTAAAGCAACATTTGTTTCCAACTAAGTTAGTGCTTATCAATAATTATTGAATTTGTCATATAAGTTGAAATGCATTTAATTTTCATTTTCTACTGAATATAAACTAAACATGACATTTTTAGCCGTGACTAAATAAAAATTAAATTAAGAGAAAAAACCATTTGAAAAAAAAAATTAATACAAAGGCAGAAATGGAGAAACAATTTCGGCCTGAAACTGAGGGCCAGCCTAAGTGAATCATTTTGTTCGCTAAAAACGAGCATGATGGGCTCGATCCATTTAGGCCCGCTGATGCTAAAAGGGCCGACGTACAGTACAAGTTCATCGAATCCTCGACGTTCAGCAACGACTGTTAGGTACTCCTTCCAGAAACGAACGAAAACGCAGAGAGTACGATCGCGAGCGGGACAGCTCTTTGGTTCATTCCGTGTGCTCTGAGTACGTGCCGACCCCAAAATTCCCGATGGTATATGCAGGAGGTATTTCTCCTTCTTTCTCAAATCATAGTTGAAGTTATTTATCGTTAACATTCACTCTGGTAATAGTGCGAGAAATAGGAAACTTACTTAAAAGAAATGCTCTGAAAATTGCCTCGAAGTAGTCGCCATGGTTTAATTGGGCTTCTATTATCTATTTGGCGCAGTGACATATTCAGTTTGTTAGGCTTTTATCCCCTGATGCTGCTAAATCTAATCCAAGAGCTTCTTCTTTTGTCTGCTGTGATTGATATCTGTTACCCGTGATTAGTTTTCTGGAATGCCTTGATTGTGTCTGAAATACTTCTACATATTCATATACAATCTTCAATAGAAGCCTTCAATTTATTTTTTGAGAAACCTTCGCTTGATAAGAGCTTGGTATGGCATTCAATGGGTAACGGCATAAGGAGAATCATTTATTTTGCTTTCATGGACAGACGACTGCTCCTTGCAACTAGTAGTTCTCATTTTCTTCTGCCGGAGATGGTACTTTTATTTAAATATAATCTCCAGACTGGTGATTCTTAAACTCTCAATGTGCTTTGTTGTTGCTTTTGACTTTGATGCAATTGAGCAAATCCCCTTCTGTAAAAATCATTCTCAGTTGTCCATGATATTTCCAGGTTTAAATTGTACTATTAGTAGCTGTATTTATTTATCAAAATTTCTTTGGCAGTACCCTGGACATGAAAGAAAGGAACACGATTTCCCCCCTCAAGCGCATTTTAGTGAATTGTGCAGCACAGGTTTGTTATGAGCCGTAACACTTTGATTTGGGAATAAGTCACTTTAATTTGGACCAAATTATGTTCATATAGGAAAAGTGTGACAGCATGAAACGAAATATTGCTGATGTTCTCATAAAATTTACCTATCAAAATGTTACTGTGTGTAATAAATCAAACTACTGCTTTCTATGCATCTTTTTCGTTTTGAAATTTTAGGAACTCAGTTTACACAGGGCTGTTCTATATAACGTGTTCAAAATTTGCTTGATGTACTACTGCAAGATATTTCTTCTCAACAGGCAAAGGACTATGGAGTTTGTGTTGCAGCCAAGGTACCAGAAGTTGAGCATGATATGTGTTTGAAAGAATTTCTAGCACTAAAGAGTTGCATGCAGAATACGGTAAGTAGTCTACAGTTGCTAAGAGATAGGTGTAGGCGTAACAGGAGGAAAAGACTAATTCATGCAATCTGCCTTCTAGAAAATTTGACAATTTATTTTTTCCTTTACTGAATAGCTGCAAAGAAAGGTTTAGTCGTGTAGCCTGCTTTCAGCACAATTAAATACTGTAAGCACCGTGTAAGATTTGAGGCAGTTGGTGGGAAGCATAGAGAAGAGGTTTGCTGTTCTTTAATTGCAAGAGAGAATCAAACTGATTTTTTTCTCTAGGGTGGTGATGCTCCTTTAGTTTCTTATTCTGCCACTGTAGTTGATCTTTTCTATTTTTGGCAGTGTACTTTTAGTGCATAAGCTTCAGTTTTGAGATTACCCTTAGCACTTGGCCTTCTTCTCAAGATTGAAAGTTAACTCAAAAGAGATGTCTGGGACAGCATCTAGTTCACAGCCTAGTATGGGTTTTAGCGGATCTGGTGCCCTGTCACATGTTTATATTCAATATCCACCACTACGGTGTGACATTTCTGGTTCAAGGGGTTTATTCTACGATGACGGAAATAAATTGCTACTCTCCCCTATTTCTGATCAGGTGAGGAGGAAAGTTTCTAATGAAATACTTGTGTTCTTGCATCTGAAGACATTGAATTGAATAAATCAGATTAACTAAATATTATTGTGGTTTATTTTTTGCTTCCTTTCCTAATTTAGGTCTTCTCATGGAAAACTGTTCCCTTCTCTCCTCTTGTTGCCCCTACTGCTGATCCAATAACTGAGGGGCCTATCTTGTCTATCCGGTATTCTTTGGATATGAAGTTTATAGCGATCCAGCGCTCTAATCATGATGTGCAATTTTGGCATAGAGAAACTGGGGAAACTTTTAGTCAGAGGTGCAGCTCGGATTCAGAGAGTATTCTGGGCATTTTTTGGACTGATTGTCCGATCTGTGATATTGTATTTGTAAAGACCAGGTAAGGGTAGTTTCTGTGTGCTTAATCTGAATGTGAAGAATGAATAACATTACTTAGAGGGTATTAGTGTCTAATCAAGATCGTTATGAATCTAGCATTTTGTTCACATCCCTGTCCTCCTTTTTCTTCTTTCCTTTTTCATCCTTTTTTTTTTTTTTTTTTTTACTTTGTGGGGCGGGGGGAGGCTTGGAGGGGGTTGGTTTTTGAAATATTTGTTTTTCTTTTTTCCCTTTTCATTCCACTAAGTTGAATAATATGACAGTGGGCTGGACTTGTTTGCATACAATTCTGAGTCGAAATTGCTTGATTTGGTGGAGACAAGGAAAATGAATGTGAGTTGGTATGTCTACACACATGAAAGTCGCTTGGTTCTTCTTGCTTCAGGAATGCAGTGCAAGACCTTCATTGGATTTCAGGTATGGTGTACCAGTGTCACTATCATCCTGTCTCATTTAGTCCTTGGTGAAGTAGTTCATGTTTATTATACCGGATTGGTGTATTGGAAAGATAAGAATCCATGTATTGCAAGAAGGTAATATTGCATTGGTGTAAGATGTTCAGAAATGGGTTGTATAGCCAATTATGTTTCTGTTTGGAAGTAGAAGTTGAAGAAAACCACAAGCATTTAATTGTCAATTCAAAACTTTTTCATATGGGAATTTGTGAACCACTCTCCCTTAAATCTTTTTTTTTTTTCGTCTTCAACCTAGTACATAAGTTATTTCATATTCATTCTTTTCCTGTCAATATGTGACGTTTAGTCAATCTGATATGGTGTTGAAATGTCAGATTAGGATTGGGTGTTTCATCCTCTTTCATCAGCTTAAGGTGATGCATACATTATTATTTTTTGTTCTCGTAATAGCTGTTCACTATTGATTTCTTTACCTTTATAGCAAAATATGACAGTGAGAAGACCATTTACTATTTTCTGTATCTAGATTTGCTGCATGCAAGTCTTCTTGTCTCTGTACCTCTCTTTCTTTGCTTCCTTTCCCTGAAAAGTGAAGTAAGGCTGGTTTGAAGTGTCTGGAAGAGAAAGTTTCATTACTCCTTGAGACCCACTAATGTATTTTCTGTTGTCTTCCTTAATGTGTTGTTTTACTTGGCTACAGATACCGCTGCTTACTATCCTTGAACATCTCCTATGTCTGACACGTTAGTATTTCTTCTGCCTAGCTTTCATCTGCAGGGATTATTCGCTTGCCAAGGTTTGAGATGGCAATGGCTAAATCAGAGGCTAACAGTAAGCCTGTCCTGGCTGCTGAAGATATCTATATTGCTACTGTGTATGTTCCTATTGTACAGTCTCTAGTACTATTACAGTAAACCATTTCTCAAAATCAAACTTTTTCTCCATTTGCAGCTATGGTAGAATATACTGCTTGCAAGTTGATAGAGTTGCAATGCTCCTCCATTCATATAGGTTTTATCGTGATGCCGTGGTACAACAGGTAAAGTGTTGCACAACTTTTCTTTTCCCAATCCTTTGATTCATATAAAAGGAACTTTCAAGCCACTTGTGGCAGAATGGTGGGATTAATTCAAATAACTTGCATATATTAGAAGTCTAGTTTTGAGAACAAAGTTTAGGGTGTTGGTTATAATATAAAAGGAGGTATATTCTGTTATTAAATCATTACTTCCTTTTATTTTTAAAGCTTTTCAATTTAGCATCTAGTTAATCTTAAATTCCTTGAGATAGCCTTCTTCCTAGCAAAGGTTCATAAATGTGTGTAGCACAATGACATGATATTCCTGTTCGGCCGACAACTGATTGAAGCTCCAATTGGAGCAAATTCTCTCCCTCTCTTTCTCGCTCTCTTATGAACAGAGGGATTCATACAGAGGTTGGAAAATATCTTTGCAGCTTCTCACTACTCTTCTCCTTTATGTGCTGGCTAATGTCTTTCTTATAGTCACAAAAGTATAAAAGGAAGTAGAAAAACAGTTCCTTTTTCTCCACTGAATGGCCCCCTTCCGTTTTTGATTTTTTAGAAATGAATTAACTGCTGGAATATTGAAGGGGGTAGAGAGCTTTGAATGTAACTTGGGTGCATCCTTGATGTGCATCTTCTGTGTGTTGATGGCGGACAATGCTTTCTTGCATTTTTTATTTACTTTTGTTTTTATCATTTTAGTTTTCTCCCTATCTCTCTCCCCTCCTTCTCCTACTCCACCAAAAAAAAAAAAAAAAAAAGAGAAAGAAGAAGGAGGAAGGAAAAGGACATAAACGGTTATCCAGGCTGTTCTGGCTGTTTTACTGCTGGGGATAGATTTCTTTGGAGCATGTATAACTTTCATGTGTATATGTTGGGGAGAGATTATTTGGTGCATGTATGTCCTTGTATTTTGGACGTAATTGTATCTTCTCAGATCTCAAACATTTGCAGTAATTTTACATTTTTTTTTAGTGCATGCTTCGTTTACAAAATGGACGTTAATTTTCTGCAGGGTTCTTTGCCCATTTATTCAAGCAGGATTGCTGTGAGTGTGGTGGATAATGTATTGCTTGTTCACCAAATTGATGCAAAGGTTATCATCCTATATGACATATTTGCAGATTCTCGAGCACCCATATCTGCCCCACTTCCTTTACAGCTGAGGGGCTTCCGCAGATTCAGTACTTCTGCTGCTAGACCTAGCAGGGAAGAGAGTGAAAATTCAGAGGTGAATGTTGTAAGTGACAATGAATCAGTCATCTATGGAGACGACTGGATTTTTCTCGTTCCTGACCTTATATGCAATGTTGCTAACAAGATTGTATGGAAGATTCATTTGGATTTGGAGGCATGTTCTATTTATCATTTCTTCTTTTGATTTGCTGATGTTTGGATATTCTTCTTGCAATCAACGTTTAATAATCTCTTTTTTTGCAGGCAATTTCTGCCAGTAGCTCTGAAATGCCATCAGTACTAGAATTCTTGCAGCGGCGAAAGTTGGAAGCCAATAAAGTAGTGTTCTTTATGCGTTCTATGCATGCCCATCATTTACTACTTGGTTATTCATGGTGTTGTGTGTATATATATTATATGTGCAACACCATAAATAACCAAGCAGTAAATAATTCATTTCTTTTCTTAAATAACTGCCAGAACATATCCATTATTTTCCAACTAAAATATAGTTATCACTATGAAAACACTCTAGAATTGAAAGATTCTAATGGTTTTCAAGATGGCTTGACATGGATTCATTTCCTTGTATAATCTCTTTTTTCTTCTCAAATTGAAATGGGTTGTGGTAAGCAAGCTCTAATTGTGGTTCACTTCTGCTTTTCAGGCCAAACAATTGTCCTTGGCAATAGCACGCACTGCTATTCTTGAGCGGAGGCCTGTGCCCATGGTTGCCAGGGCAATGGATGTTTTGGTTATCTGGTACTCCCACTCTATTAAAACAGGCAGCTATCTTAAGGGAACAAAATCTGAGAAGCCATTATCTTCAAGTGTGCCGCAGGTTGCTAGTCCTAGTTTTGGAGCTGATGTATCTGCCAGTAGAATTGGTGCACTAGGGAAATCTGTTAGACCTGAATCTGGTGCTATAGTGGAAAGTGAGTCTTTTCAAAGATCTGAAAATAGTTCGCCTTCAGAATCCAGGGAGAAAGCCCGCTTTGAGCTACCAAAGACCAGCTCAAGTGATCCCCAATTCATTGATGGTAAATTGGACATAAAAAAGTCAATGGGTGCCGAACATTCTAGTAATGAAGTTCAGTCTTTGTCTTCACAGCGTCATCTTCTTGGACAAGGGAACAACCCATTGAATGCTCACGTTTCTGAACAGCAGGAGGCTCAACTTTCGTCACCAGCAATTTCACCTGATGAGATGTACAGCTTTGTGTTTGCTCCTGTTGAGGAGGAAATGGTGGGAGACCCTTCGTACTTGGTTTCTATCATTGTTGAGTTCCTTTGCAGGTATTCTATATTCTATGCAATTCAAAGTGATTCTGGGCTTTGTAAGCAAAGTCTAGCTGGGTTTAGTTAGGAACAGCTGGAAGTCTGAGCTCTTGATCGTAATTTTTGAACTTATTGTTATAAACTGCTTTAGCCATTAATTTGATCAATATGATTTTGAGTAACTTGGCTTATACCTGAAGGTAGCTGATTGTGGAAAAATTAGGCTTGATACTATTATCTGGCAGTCTGGTGTGGGCCACTCAACTAACGCATGATGTCCTCATCCATGCATCAGTTGCGCAAATGTGTATTATAAGTTTGATAAGAATACCCATGAATGGGTGTTTAGTTTGCCAATTTCCATGAAATATTGGATAAGATTGAGATTTTGGTTGTTTTGTATCTCAATTTATGGAATGTATTACAGAATGGCAATGATCCTTATCTGGACCAAGTTGAAAATGGAGCCATTAAGTGCTGCCTTAGTGGGGCAGGTTGAAAATGTAATGGTTCCATTAAGTGCTGCCTTGGTCAGTCTGATGAGCAAGAAAATGTAGTACAAGGCCTGGACTTAAAGTGGTCTCTAAATTTCTAGGTCGCTTTGGCTGGATGGGCATCCAAAAATGATAATTTAAAAATATAACTGAACTGTTTCCCAGCTTCCATTCATGTATGTGTATAATATTTTGTAGACACTACCCTTTTTCTGGTCCTGTGCTTGTCACATGTATTCTTATGTGCATTTGATTTTGTAGTGCTAACTCAGAGAAGGTTAAAGTACATCCAAATGTCTATGTCTTAACCATACAACTGCTAGCACGCCACGAGAGATTTGCAGAACTTGGATTGTTTGTCATAAACAAGGTTCCTATTCGTCTTCTACGTGTTTGTGACTTAAAAGTAATCTGGGGTGTTTATGCTTCGTTTATGTATGATATAAACAGAGAAAGCTATTTTATCACAGATTGTTGAACCTTCTAAAGAAGTTGCATTGCAACTACTGGAGTCTGGTCGGCAGAATGTGCAAACAAGGAAGCTGGGTCTGGATATGTTGAGACAGCTTTCGTTGCATCATGACTATGTGCTGTTTTTGGTGCAAGACGGTTATTATATTGAAGCTTTACGTTATGCTCGGAAGTGTAAGGTAATTACTACATTGCTGATTTCGTCCAAAAAAAGAAAAAAAGAAAAAAGTCAACAAAAAGAGTATCGATTCATGTTTTCAGTTTGTCTTGCTTTCTCAATGGCTGGTTTTTGTGCTCTGTTGTTTTGTCAGGTTCTTACTGAATTTCTTTTAAGGTTGTCTGTATTCATTGATATAGAGATTCTAAATGCCTAAATCTTTTCACTTGTTTGGAGCATCAAAGAAGCTGAGAAAAAGTGAAAATGTTTGTGTTCGTTCCCAATCCTTTACCCGACTCATTGGTTGATAGATGTTGTAGCTTGCTGTGTTTTCCTATAATTTGGGGATTAAACTTTTCTGCGAAGTCCTTTTCCTAATTGCATTTTTTTTTTTATAGAAAGAGTTGTTCGTATTTTACCAATTTTTTTTTCCTCATTGTAATCTTTGTTTGTAGTTGGCTGAATGAAGAAGGGAATTGACAAAATGATTAAAATTTTCAGGTTAATACTGTCCGGCCTTCATTGTTTCTCGAGGTTGCATTTGCTTCCACCGACCCACAACATTTAGCTGCAGTCCTGAGGTTCTTTTCGGATTTTACTCCTGGCTTCCAAAACACTTCAGATTACAGTACGTATAACCGCGTTCTCAATGAAATGATCTCATCTGTCGCTGCTTGAAGTTTCTGGCGAGTGATTTATTGCTGTAATTGCTGGGCATTGGTAGTGAACTGTTTATGTTCCGGTAAAGTTTCTAAGAACTCTCTTGGTAAGAACACGTCCGATTTGTGAAGTTGACAAGTTTGGCTTCTTTATCCCGGCAATGCAGAAGCGGAACAAAAATAGCCTAGTCTGGTAAAAGAATTAACTTTTTTCGTTAGAAACGGTTCTCTTTTCCCTGCGTCTTAGAAGAACGTTGCAAATCATCATTCACACTCATTGCCGCTTCAATGACACTTGGATTAGTTCTTCTCCAACATTCCATTTTGAAGTATGACACAAGTTCACACCGAACTAGCTTATTGTGTACTTTCCTGCTTTGAAATTTTCCTTTTACTTAGCAATGCGGATTTGGCATAAATCCACGAGACCGGATGCTCGCCTTGTACGAGCTCTATCTGCCGTAGTCCCAATCCTATAAGTTGTGATGTTTTAGCTTGTACTATAGGCAAACTTTGATGCAACTTCAGCAAACCTTGAGCTAATGCAAATATACTGCTATCTGTTTTTTTCTAACTACGGGACCATAAACTTGCCAATGAAAATGGTATTTGGTGCCAACAGCCCCCCCTCCCCCCCCCACCACCACAACATTTCTTTTTTTTTTTTTGGGAAGAGTGAAATCTGTTCAAGGCCAAGTTCGTCAGTAACAGGGTATACAAACGAAAGTGACGTGCTAGTTTTTTAAGGGAAATGAGACGACTAGATTTAATATAGGTACAAACTCTAAAAGATATTTATTTATTTTTAATACATTTTGACGAAACCAAGAGTAGTTGAAAAACGGTGAAAAACACCCTTGTATTGCTCGTGATCCAAGTACAGCAATGAATAGTGAAGGGAGGCACAATAGCTTCTCTTAAAGAATACAATAGATAAAACTTAAGCTAGGGTTATAACAAGTAAAGGGCTCCTAGCATATGGGTGGGTCTCACCTAAGGCCCAATATAAACAAATACATCATTTTAACATCTCTCTCTAGTTGATAGTTTATAAGTCACAAACATCCAATTTGCTCAAAAGAAAATTATCTTGTTGTATACCTAAGGACTTTGTGAATAAATTTGGTGGTTATTCATGTGTAAAAATGTGAGTGGTGTGGATGATCCAAGTTGTTGTATGCTATTGTATAATGTGATGATCAATCTTGATGTGTTTTGTCTTCTCATGCAACACTGTATTAGCAACAATCTTCATGGTAGACTTATAATCACAATAGAGAGACATTGGCTTAATTAACATAACTTGTAAATCTTTAGAGTGCTCCATAAGCTAAATAATTTCACAAGTAGTTAAACCCATATGAGAGAATCCCTCAGCTTAATACAAAAACCTATTGTAGATTGTCGATCCACAGGGTACTAGCCATATGTAGCATCACAAAAACCTGTAGTTCAAGTCATTATTAGATTTCATTAGAAAACCCTTGGCAATTGATCACTTGACATACCTAAAAACTTGAAAAGCCATTTTAGGATGTGATTCTTTAGCATGCATGAATTGACTTAACAAGTATACAACAAAGCTAATTTAGGCCATGTCATGGTGAGAGATATTAACCTCTTAACCAAATCCTAGTATTGAGTAATATCTTGCAACAAGAATCCCCTTCTTTAGTAGGCATGCGTCTAGAAAGTCAACATTCAAATATTAGTTTTAAAGCATATTTTTGTTGATTCATAATGATCCCAAGTTTAGAATGGGTCATTTCAACCCCCAAGAAATATTTGATAAACCAAGATCTTTCATATGAAATGTAAGACAAAGATACCTCTATAGATCTTGAATGCTATCCTTATTACATTTTGTAACAAGCATATCATCAGCATAAAAGAAGACAATCAAAAGGCCCTTATATGTGTACTTTAAGAAAAATGAATAACCATATTGTAAACGATGGAAGCCATCCTTAAGAAAGGAGTCTATGAACTTCTAGACCCATTGTCTAGAAGTCTGTTTGAGCTCATATAAGGACTTCTTGAGCTTGCACGCTTTATTCCCCCTCTTTTGTACCAAAGATCATTTGGAAGGAATATATAGATATTGGTGTCAATATCATCCTAAGGCATTGTTAATGTCTATTTGATACATAATCTAATGATGAATATCAACTAGGTAGTAAGGATGCAAACAAGAACCATTTTTCCAATAGGAGCAAAAGTATATTCATAATCAACTCCTTCGTACTAACTATAACCTTTTGCAATAGGTCATGCTTTGTAGTGGTAAATGGTGTCATCAAACTTATACTTGATCTTATACACCAATTTACTATGAATAGCTTTCTAACTTATAGGCAAAGAAACTAGATTCTATGTTTTGTTAGACTACAATGCCTTTATCTCCTTGGTCATGGTAACTTGCCATTTAGGATTAATAACAATCTCCTTATAAGAGGATGGTTCAACAAAGGTAGAAATGGAAGAAACAAAATGGTTATATGAGTTTGATAGTTTATGGTATAACATGATATAAGAGACATGGTATATTATAGAAAAGTGATCAAGATGGGAGGAATCAACATGTCAGCATAGATAATCATGAGTCCATATAGGAAGTTTATGAGACCTACCTAAGTGTCTAGTAAAGGATAAGGAGGGCATTATGGTAGGTGGATTAAACCTAGGAGCTAGACTAGTAAAAGGGACAATGACAAGTTAATCAAGGTGCTGCATACTAACATCATAAAATGATGGATGCATAACAAAAGATGATAGATGCATAAGTGGGTTATGAAGATGCAAAGTGTTAGGAACCTATCTAGCAATATTATAAGAAGAGACAATAATGCAATAAAAAAGAAACACTGACTCATGGAAAATAACATCATGACTAACAAAGAATTTACCATTCTCAATGTTAAGAAGTTGGTAAACCTTTTGTGCAATGAGATATCCCATAAAAGTAAATGTAATAAAGTGATACCCCAATTTATCCTTTTGGGTTAAGTTGGTCATATCACAAAGGCAACTGAACATATGAAGGTGATCAAGTGATAAAGGCTTGCCAAAGAGTTTTTCAAATAGAGGGAGGCCATGTAAGACTTGTATGGGAGACTAAAAATGAATAGGGCAATGAGACTAAAAATTTAAAGCTCTAGCAACATTGAATAGATGGTGTTTTCACTCAACCACCTCATTTTATTAGGGGAGGAAAGGGTAAGTGCTTTTATGAATGATTGCCCAAGAGTTAAAAAGGAAAACACATGCTAAACTAAAAAGGTCTAGCATATTTTTAGTCTTAACATGCTTGATCACAACTTCAAACTGTGTGAATGCGATAGCCAAGAATGACTTAATGTTATCAAGGATTTTAATTTTACATTTCATGAGAAGGGTCCAAGTGATGTGTAAAAACATCCACAACACCAAAATGATATAGGGATTTATAGGATCTTCAAATATCAATATGCATAACTCATGGTACTAAATGGGAATGAAGATCTAGCATGCTTGGCAAGTGGACAAATGTACATGCTTTAATCTTACCCAAAGATGATTTTGACAAACTATAAGTAAAATGCATGACTTTAAAAGTTGGATGCCCAATATTTAGTGCAACATATTACAAGTAATAGAAGAAAAATAAGATTTACAAGAATTTTCTATATTCTAAAGTACAAAATTATTCACAACAATGCTATGTGCATCATTAAAATTAAACATAAGATAGTATAAACCATGCTTCATTCTACTAAACCTTGTAATTGTTCCAGTTTGTAAGTCTTGAAGAAATAGAATTTGGAAAGTAAAGTAATGACAATGTGAATATTAGAGTGTATGAGTGTATTTAAAAATGAATAATAAATTAGCAACAAAAGTAAAGGCATATATAGCACCATATAAAAAATATTTGTTGTGGAGTATCAAGTGTTCATATGAGTGATGAAGAGATGTTTACCATTAAGCAACCAAAAGTTTTAAGTTGGTGGGTGTGCAATTAAGGTATGTTAAGTAACTAAAATCCCCCTTTAATGTGAACATTGGCTTTTTAGTCTACAAGCCAACATTAAAAGGAGGGTTGTTTGAGAATGATACTTGCCACATGAGTGAAGCTACATAACATTAGTGTAGTGGTCTACTTGTTTTGTCTATTTTTATTAAAGGTGGTGATAATCTCATCATGATCTTCTTAAAAGAGTGCTAGAGATGGCCTTAGTGATAGAATAGTGAACAAATTGCTACATTCTACTTGTACTTTGTAGGACATTCATAATCTTGTACACTTGTCCTTAATGTGGCATATAATTCCATAATGATTGCATTTAGTAAGCATAAGAAACTCATCAACAAGGTGCCATTTCTTACCACAATGTGTACAAAATCTCAAAGTGAGCCACCATGTTTACAAAGCCTATGTGAATACTAGAGCTAAGTAGAAAAGGGCTAGAGGAGAATAGGCATGGGCCTAACCAAAAAGCTTGTAGAAGAATACCTTTTGGAATGGCCAAAGGGCCTATTAGTTGGGATGTATGCCATGATAGGAGTTGCAAAAGAACTATCTTGAGAATCAAAATAAGGCCTTAAACCAATCTAAAGAAGGCCTAGATATGATGGCTTAACAAAGGAGGGAGCGACCCATATGGAATAAATGTCCATGGTGTAACCTAAAACAAGGGAAAAAGATAGTTGCCTAAGAGAGAGGTTGGATTCAAGTGTGAAAGCAAAGGAGTCAATACAACCATAGTTTTTAATGGTGTGATAAGTAGCCTTTTCATCTCAAACCATTAAAATGGCCTTAGAAAGAGAAGGCAATGGGTGTGTTTTCTAGAATTATGACCAAATAGGACAAATAAATCATCCAAACCATTAAGAAAGGCGATAATTTTACCATCCTCCTAGAATTGTCAAAAGTCAAGGATAGCTAGGTAGTAGATGGCAATGTAAGAATCCAATTAGTTCCAAAGCCTTTCAAGTTGAAAGACATACTTGTCAATGAAGTTGCCATTTTGAATTGTGTAAGCCAATTCATGCATCATGTTGGCAATCTCCTTTAGCCCAATAGGCTAAAATTTCTTCTAAAGTTTTCCCAAACTGGTTATGTGTCTTTAGAGGAGGGGAACATTTGATAGATTTCGAGCAAAAGAGAAGCAACCATAACAACACGATGCCATTGCACCTTTGCTAGTTGGGATACATAAGGGAATTTGATTTAGGGATAGGAAGAAAGGGATCACCAATCCTAATTTTTTTCCCCCCATAGAATGCATTCTCCATATCCATGCTTTAACTAGCAAAATTTTCTACCTCAATTAGCTTCTTAGGCATGATCATCACATCATGTTGCTTGTTTAGATGTAAATAGAATGGGTGGCCAAGTTTAACTAGGGAAGAAATTTAGTGGATGATTAGAACAACCACAAGAAAATAATTTTAATGATGTTAGTGTTGAAAAATAAGGGTTTTGTGTGTGACAAAATATATTTATGCAGATATTTGATAAAATATGTTTTTCATAAGTGTAAAATAAAATTATAGGAAGTAAAAGGTGTACAAATTATATTATCAATTAATGATATTATAAAGTAATCGGGTTCCTACATTCTTTAATATAATGTTACTATATAGTGACATTAAGAAAGTATCTATTTAAGTTGCATTAGTTAAAATCTCTTGAGTACAATGTTTATTAAATTGAAATTAAATAAAGCATACATTGTGGTTAAGAAAAAATGATGCTTACTTATGTTTTGATGAAGGTTGAAATATATGACCTTGCTCATTGGAATAAATCTCTCTATCAAGGACATGTATTATATCATTCTTGGATTGATATAATGTTCTCGGGTTGGATATTATGTTCCTGGCTTGGTTAATGTTCTTAGGTTGGATATTGAGTTCTCGGTTCTGTTATACTTGGTCCTGTTAAGCTCTCGATCCATATTAGATCGCATTATTAGGCTTGCTCTCAGTCCACATCAGATCGCGTTATTAGGCTTGCTCTTGGTCCATATCAGATCGCATTATCAGGCTCGCTCTTGCTTAAGTGGATGCGGATGTTGGTGGTGAAACTCATCGTTTCATGCTGATGCTTGTAATGAAACTCATCATTTCATTAACATATTACCCTTATTTATCTACTTGATGCCCTAAGCAGAATATTTTCAAAGAGTTACCAATAGAGAGAGAGAGAAAGAAGAGAACGGCGCCACTGGTGACCGAATCCTCAATGGGAGGATTTCTAATGAGACCAGTGTCAGAATGATCTGATTTGAGCTGGAGAAGGAAGATTTGAAGGTTAATCTACTTTTCCAACGGCAAGAAAGCTTATGATTGAGGTTTGATGTGCTTGAAACCCTAGTATTAATTTTTCTATTTAAGAAAAGTTGTTCTATGAAGAAGGGTTCGAGAAAATTGACAAGATTCTAAAGTTTTATTGAGAAAAGATTCTATTATTGAGCTCATTCCTTGATCTTGCAATCTTTGTGACAATCGGTGATATTCAAGGCTATGGTGATATTGTGATTAAATACTTACCTGTTTGTTCATATCATCAATTCAACCTTGTATAACTCTGTTTATGTGCTGATTTCATTAAAATACAATTATTGCACATAAGCATTGAGAGAAACCAGAAACCCTAATTTATTTCAATTTAGGGTTTTTGTGATAGGAGTTGAGAACTTTTAAATCTACATCATATTAGCTCCTATTGATTACAGAATCCCACTATTTGTCATATTATTTGGAATTTGTAATTAATTGATGATCTTTTGATCATATTGTATAATCTTGTACAAGAGATTCCTTGAAGAGGAATTATTTAAGTTAGGGAGAACGTTTTCTCTTAACTTGGTTGAGTAAAGGAGACTTTAATCGGTTTGCTTGAAGGAGAAAAGGGTGGACGTAGGACTCAAGGTGTGAGTGCCGAACCATCGTGGTAAATTTAGTGTGAATATCTTTGCTTATTATTGCCTCAATCGTCTTATAACACTTGTTGCCCTATTGCTAGTCCTTGAATTTATAGGAATATTTGAAGTGCTAAATTATGATACTATTTTCGTTGTCTTGGAAGAAGAGCATCATAGTTTTTGAATTCTAATTGTGTCATACTGTAATTATTTTTATGTTTATATTAATATAACAAATTGTTTTAAGTTCATTTTAAAAATTTCCAATATAACAATTCAACCCCCCTTTCTTGTTAAGCCATAAAAACCAACAGTTAGCTCTACTAGAGGTTGTTTGCACTATGGCTATGGCCCATGGTAAGAGAAAACAAAGTTAGGGACAATAGGATCAAATGGGTACCAAATGTTCAATAAAAGGCCTAAAATGGGAGGCAAAAAAAAAAACTATAATGTTGTGTAAGGATAGTGGGAAATAGGAACAATGCTCTTAAGACCATGATGAAATAGTGTAGTTGAAAAATGGTGAAAAACAACCTTGTATTTCTCATGATTTGGAATGAATAGAGAAAAAAGGCACAACAACTTGTCTTAAAGAATACAATAGAGAAAACCTAAGCTAAGGTTACAATAAGTAATGGGCTCCTATCATATAGGCCGTCTCACCTATAACCTAATATAAACAAATACATCATTTTAACATTTTTTTTTTTTTGGCATTAAGCTCTCACGTATAACCTAATAATAAATCATGTTATGGAACTAAGATATATGATTTTGAGAACTTTGGGAGCAAAACATCTTGATCTTCCTAATGAAGAGGAGGAGGAGGAGGAGAGAGAGAGAGAGAGAAAGAGAGAGAGAACAAAAAGGCAGAATGCTACAAAGCAATTAATATAAGCTTTGATTGAAGGAGGTGGGTTCAATCTAGTTTAAAAGTAATGAAAAAGGGTTCATTTTTCAATATGGCCTAGTTTAGATAAGGTTAACCTAGTACAAAAATATTGATTAACTTAAAATAGGCTGATGTATTGATTGGAGGTTGAAACTAGAGACCCAATAACTAAATGCTTAATCATAGTCCTAGAGAAATTTTAGAACTAAATTTTCATGCCTAACTTTACAAAATGGGATATCATGTCTAATTTTCTAAAGTGAATTTCATACTCCATGGTGGGTCATCATTCTTATTGTCAAAAATGAGTCTTCATGCTCAAAGTTGAAATTTCTCATCCATGTGGTTGTCTTTGTGGGTTTTATCTTATTTGTCTCTTATCTCAATCTTTCTAAAAAGGTATGGTCCACATTCTTCCCTTATAGGTTATCTTGAAATCCCATTCTAATTTCTCCAAATTTTGCCTTTGCTCATTTCCTTTAAAGACCTAAAAAGTATGAAACCCTAACAACCCATTTTTATTCATTTCTTTTCCTTTTCCATGCTTCTAAAACCTTTTTTATTAGTTGCATAGATTTTGCTTGATGGATTTTTCTTAAAACAAAAAAATTTCCAAACTTAATTTTCCTTCCTTTCCCATTCTTAGCAAAACTTCTTCCATAACTTTGAGTTCCATTAGTCATGTAAATTTTCCCGATGTTTTAAACTTGTGAACCTCTAACTTCCAATACTTAACTGATTCTCATTTTACTTCAAGATTTCATACCAATTTCAATTGCCTTTCTCATCTAGGTTCCAATGAGACATTAAGCTTCCATTAGAAGAAAAGTGAGGCTAAGATACATAAAGAAATTTAGGGAATGCAAAAGCTCTTATATTGGCTAAGTAAGTGCAATAAAGTTTAGCATATATAAGTTGCAATACAATATATCAAAAGCCTACTTAGTACATGCATAGGCTATGCCTTTTATAGGCATTGAAAACCACTTATTTCAACATAGGAACTTCCATAAAGTTTACATTAAGACTTAATAACATTTGTAGTCCATCACATAGTCATCTTCTCTTCTTTTTTTCTTATTGGTTGTCCTTCCTTCATGCTTAGATCAACTTGGCAAGCATTGTACTTGTTTGTGTGGGTGTAAACATAAAAATCAATAGTGCCCATCTTGCGCTCCTTAAGGATGACTTCTTAGTCTTCACTTGCACATTTGTACTTGTCAAAGCCTAATCTAACAAAGCCAATGGTATAATAAAAAATGTGATCATATTGCTTAGATTCATTCTCTTTTTGTTGTGCTTATAGTACATGGTAAGGGATTTTTTCAATGGTTTATGCCACTTTGTGGGCAGACTCCTTTATCTAAGGTGGCAAGGTTGGAAAGGGATCAATTAGTCATGACTTTCTTATCTTTGTCAGTGAGAGTTGTTGAAGATAAGTTGTCAAGTGACTAACCCTTTTGGCAAAATAAGCATGAGTTGTCAACAACGTGTTTATGCCACATTGAGGTATTGCATGACCAACATGAGGTGCCATTCTTCTTTACTAGTTTGTGTGAGTCATAGAATTGCCTTGGGGGAGTATTACTTTAGGTTGACGTGTGTAAGTGTTAGAGCCACTAGCCAAACTACTAGCTTGAGTTAGAAAGTAATCTTTCGCATGCCCTTGCGAACTTTGCATGGTAATGTAGAGTATGGCTCAAAAAGTTTCAAAGGCTTCTCTTAATAGTGGCTTTGTAAGGACATTAGCTAATTGTTGGTGTGAAGGAACATTTGTAGTTACAAGGTCCCTTATGCAAATTTTTCTCACATAAAATGATAATCAATCTCTTAATGTTTTGATTGATTATGGAAGACTAGCTTAGTTGTGAGGTCTAAAGTTCATGTTAGCCTTGTGCAGTATGTCTACTATTGGAAAATAGGGTTTTATTGTGACTGAAAATATTTTCTTGTAAATATCAATTCTCAAATTATGTTTTTCTAAATGTGCAAAAAGGAAAAACTATAGGAAGTAAAAGGTGTACAAATTATAATATCAATTAATGATATTATAAAGTAATTGGGTTCCTACATTTCCTCATAAAATATATTCTTAAAGTATTTGTGACATATATTCAAATAAATGTTGATTATTTGAATATATTGATTATTTAAATAATTCTTCAAGAAATATGAAATATACTTGAATATATTTTATCTTAGGAATATGATACTTGGTTTGGTGAAATTGCAAGAACAATATATTTGCTCAAATTCAATATACGCAATACATTACAAACGTGTTGATATTGGACCGGATATACATGCTGAATATATGTTATTACTATACTAGACTTTTGCTGTTGGACTATGAGAATATAGGTGCGGCCTAAGTTCACGTCAACCTGCCTGATCCCGTTCATGCTACAATGTTGTCTTGGTCATTATCAGAGGCTTCCTATTATGGTGTCATCTTGATCATTATCAGAGGCTTCCTATTATGGTGTCATCTTGATCATTATCAGAGGCTTCCTATTACGGTGTCATCTTGATCACATCAGAGGCTTCCTTGATACGCTTGTTGGCTATGGCGTCGTCTCACTTAAGGGCATATAAGAGATGCTTATCCCTCGAGGGGTTATGCCCTAGCCCTTCATTCTCTCCTTGACGTTGCCTTCGTTTCTCTCAAGTGATGAAGCTTTAATGGGATGAATCTAGAGGAGACAGGTTGTTAGAACAGTCAGATTTCGAATCAAAAGGTTGAAATGAGGTTGATTTGATGGATAGTCTACTATTCCTAACGGGAAGAAGGTTACGGTTTAGGTTTGATTCAAAAAGAAAACCCTATATCTGCTTCTATTTAAAGGAGATGTGTACGTGAAGGTTTTCTCTTAATGATTGACATCTATTTGAAGCATTCTCTTTGTGAAGATACTCTATTCAGCTTACTTACCATTTGATTCAAGATCATACATCATTCGGTGGTTCATAAGCTTTCGGTGATATTCGACTATTTGGTTTAATCTTTGATAATATCATCAATCATAGCTTGTATAACATTATTTATGTGCTGATTTCACTTATAATCATTTTCTACATATAAATCTTGAGGAAAATTTGAAACCTTAATTTCTCCAAATTGGAGATTTCATGATAGGAGCTTTGTATCTTGATATATTTGTTTGAATAGCTCCTCTGATTAGCAATATCCCATAAACTAACATATTATTTGGGGATTTGCTATTGTATATGATCTTTTGATCATTATTTGTATTCGACTTAATAATTCCTCTGAGAAGGAATTATTTGAATTAGGGAGAATGTATTCTCCTAATCAGGTTGAGTAAAGGTGACTTCAATCGGTTGCATTGAAGGAGAAAAAGGTGGACGTAGGACTCTAAGGTGGAGTGCCGAAACACCGTGGTAAATTAGGTGTTGATTCTCTTACTCTCTATTTGATTAAATATTTATGTCTGATTGCATATTATCATATAAATTGCTAAAGTAATTGATTAGAATTGTTAAGAAGAATATTTCAGGTATAAGAACAATTCAACTCCCCTTTCTTGTTAAGCCATAAAACCCAATAATTGGTATCAGAGCTAGGTTCTCTGTTAAAAGGACTAACATCCTAGCGTAGATCCATATTATGGCTTTTGAAAAAGGGTTAGCTGTTATAGGGTTTAATAAACCTCCCTTGTTTGATGGCATTACTTTAGGCATTGGAAACAATTAATGCAAGTCTTCATAATAGGCCAAGATCCAGAAGCTTGGCAAGTAATCAGAAAGGGTATTACATTACCCGAAACTGATGAATGGTCAAAAAATGAAGCTAAAGTAATGGGGTTAAATGCTAAGTCCATGAATATGATCTATAGTGGCCTTAGAGCACATGAGTTTAACAAAGTATCCTTTTGCATCACCGGTAAAGAAATTTGGAGTAAGTTAGAAGTTATTTATGAAGGAACTAAAAAGGTAAAGTCTTCTAAAGTGAATAAGCTTACACATGATTATGAATTATTTGTTATGAAAGATTCTGAAACTATTAGTGATATGTTTGGTAGATTTACTGAAATCATCTTTGAACTTAAATTGCTAGGAAAAACCTATACAAATGAGGAAATGGTAAGAAAAATGTTAGTATCCCTACCCGAAAGTTGGGATCCTAAAAAGATGGCCATAGAAGAAGCTCATGACCTAGAGGTGTTGACCTTAGATGATCTGCTAGGTTCTCTTAAGACTTATGAAATGCAGCTTATGAGAAGAGAAAAAGAAAAAGAAAATAGGAGGTCACTTTCACTTAAAGTAGAAGTTGAAAAGGTTGAAGAGGAATAGTTAGAAAATGGTGAAGTAGCTTTTATAGCTAGAAGATTTAGAAAAATTCTAAGAAAAGGGTTAAACAAAAACATAGGGCAAAATAGGAGAGAAAAGAATTAAATGAACCTAGGGAGAATGTGTGCTATGAATGCAGGAAACCAGGACATATCAAGATTGATTGTTCGACAATCAAGAAGAGAAATAACAAGAACAAAAAGAAGGCAATGATTGCTGCCTGGGATGATGAGAACTCCTCATCTGATGAAGAAACTCAAGAAGAGGTTGCACATCTATGCCTAACCACAACAATAACTCTTGAGGAAGAAAATAATGAGGTAAATGATTCTGAACTATTTCTTCAAATAAATCTGGATTAGAAACTGCATTAACTGACCTAGTTAGATATACAAATATATTAAAAGATAGATACAGAAAGTTAAAAGCAAAAAATAAATCTGAAAAAATAGGAACATTTGACTTTTGTACAAAAAATCAATTTTATTGAAAAACAAAATATAGAACTTACTACATGTAAAGATCAAACTGAAAAGAAAAATGTCATGATTTCTTTGAATGATGACATTGTTATTTTTGCTAATGCATACATGAAATGTGATGCTTGTATGAATGATATATATGAAAAACAAGGAAAACATGAGAACATGCAAAAAGGAGCAGAAACTTTCTGTAGTGACAGTGCATCCCTTGAGACTAAGATACATATAGATTCACACGTATGTATTGAAAATCTTAAGAATAGAGTCTGTGACCTTGAAAAAGAAAACTGTGACTTGAAATCAAAACTTGATGCAAGTAACTTACTGTTAAAGAAATTTACAAATGGTAGTTGTATGTTAAATAGAATTCTAAACTCTCAAAGAGGTATATATGATAAAGCGGGATTAGAGTATAAATTGAATGATAAATCAAAATCATTCACTCATTCCTTTAAGGGAAAAGAATGTTCAATTCCGTTACATAAAAATAAATGTTCTTTCTTCAGTTATTTTGGTCATGATTTTGATAAATGTCCCATAAGACTTAGAAAGGCTTACAAAGTAAAGAAACTTTGACTGCTTAAGAATGACAAAAATCTAAGTCGAACAAACACTCATGGATCCAAAGTAAAAATGGTACTAAGCACTCTAACAATTAAATTTGTTTCTACAGGATATGAGGGCATGGATAAGGAACAAAAAGCTTAAGAACATGTGGATTCTGGACAGCGAATGCTCTCGACACATGACTGGGATAAGGGAGCTCTTCTTAATGCTTGAGTTGAAAACTTGAGGTACGGTATCTTTTTAAGATAACTCCAAAGGAAGAATAAGAGGAATGGGAACAATAGGTAACTCTGATGCCCTACTCATATATGAAGTGTTGCTTGTAGATGAGCTAAAATTTAACTTACTTAGCATAAGTCAATTGTGTGATAAAGGATTTAGAATAAAATTTGGAAAAGAAAGTTGTCTTGTTGAGTATGCTGACCATAAAATTGTTGGAAAAAGGAAAGATAATATCTATGTACTTGATTTGAGGAAGATGAATGTTGAACAAACATCTTTGGTTGTAAATAGAAATATTGATGCTTGGTTGTGGCATAGAAAGCTAGGACATGCGGGTCTAGGATTGATAGAAAAATTGTATAAGTACAATTTAGTAAAAGGTCTTCCTTCTTTAGAATAAAAGAATGATAGAATATGTGAAGCATGCATTAAGGGCAAACACACACAAAGTAGCTTCAAATCGAAGCTTGTGGTGAGCACATCTAGACCATTAGAAATACTGCACATGGACCTTTTCGGTCCTATGAGAATAGCAACATTGAATGGTAAACATTATGTCTTAGTTATTATAGATGACTATTCTAGATTTACATGGACATATATGCTTGCTAGGAAAGATGAAGTATTTGAAAAGTTTGTTGAATTCTGTAAAATGATTCAAAATGAAAAAGGTTTTTCAATTATAAAAAGAAGAACTAATCATAGTGGAGAATTTGAAAACCAACTTTTTGAAAACTTTTGTTCATAAAAGGGTATTTCACACAACTTTTCAGCTCCTAGAACACCACAACAAAATGGTGTTGTTGAAAGGAAAAATAGAACACTTTAAGAGATGGCTAGAACCATGATGTGTGAATACAATCTCCAAAACACTTTTGAGGAGAAGCTATAAACACAGCTTGCTATATTTCAAGCCGTGCCTTAATAAGACCTATTTTGAAAAAGACACCCTTTGAGTTATTCTTTGAAAGAAAACCAAACATTTCATATTTTCATGTTTTTGGAAGTAAATGTTTTGTCTTGAATCACAAAAAGGAATCACTTGGGAAATTTGATTCCAAAAGTGATGAAGGAATATTTCTTGGATACTCTCATACAAGTAAAGCATATAGAATATTTAACAAATGCACTTTAGTTATAGAAGAGTCAATTCATGTTAAGTTTGAGGATGAATGTCAAAGCATCCTAGAAACTAAAGCAAATGGTGGAACCAAAAGCATTCCGAATAGGCTGAAGTTGAGGAGGAGTCTGAAACTAGAGAACCCTCCTTTCCTAGAGTTAGGAATGAAGTAGATCACAACCACATTATAGGTGATCCAAATGTTAGAGTAAGCACATGGTCTCAGGTTCATAACACATGTGAACATCAAGCCTTTTTATCTTAAGTAGAGCCTAAGAAAGTAGATGAGGCTCTTGAGGATGAAAACTGGCTTCTTGCTATGCAAGAAGAATTGAATCAGTTTGAAAGAAACAAGGTCTGGAATCTAGTTCCTAGACCAAAGCGCCATTCGGTCATAGGCATAAAATGGGTATTTTGAAACAAACTAGATGAAAATGGTACCATCATTAGAAATAAGTCTAGATTAATGGCACAAGGATATAGTCAAGAAGAAGGGATTGACTATGATGAAACATTTGCACCTATAGCTAGATTAGAAGCTATTCGGATCTTACTTGCATTTGCATATTGTATGAACTTTACCTTATTTCAAATGGATGTCAAAAGTGCATTTTTGAATGGCATTATAAAGGAAGAAGTATATGTCGAACAACCACCCAGATTTGAAGATCCAATTTACTCAAACCATGTCTTTAAATTATCAAAAGCTTTATATAGTTTGAAACAAGCTCCACGGGCTTGGTATGATAAATTAAGTTCATTCTTAATTAATCATGGTTTTAGAAAAGGAAAAGTGGACAACACACTATTTATAAAGAACAAAGAAAAAGAAATTTTGATTGTTCAAATATATGTTGATGATATTGTGTTTGGTTCTACTAATTCTAAATTATGTGAAGAATTTGCTGCATGCATGCAAAGTGAATTTGAAATGAGCATGATGGATGAATTAACATACTTTCTTGGATTGCAAATCAAACAAACCAACAAAGGGACTTTTATAAGTTAAACCAAATATACAAATGAATTGCTGAAGAAATATAAGATGCATGATTCTAAACCAATGAACACACCAATGAACACTTCTTTATCATTATCTAATGATGAAGATGGAATTAGTGAAGACACGAAATTGTATCATTGCATGATTGGCGCTTTACTATACTTGACTGCATCCAGACCGGATATCATGTTTAGTGTGTCTCTATGTGCTAGATATCAATCCAATCCTAAAGAACCACATCTAGTTACTGTTAAGAGGATATTTAGATACCTTAGAGACACGGTTTCCCTAGGAATCTGGTACCCTAGAGACACCACTCTAGATTTGCATGCATTTGTGACTTTGATTATGCTGGCTATAAACTAGATAGGAAGAGTATGAGTGGTGGATGTCACTATCTCAGAAATATGCTTATTCTTGGCACTCTAAGAAACAAAATTGTGTAGCTCTCTCTTCTACTAAAGCCAAATATATTGTTATTGCTAGTAGCTGTGCTCAAATCTTATGGATGAAACAGCAGTTAAAGGATTATGGAATCTTATCACATAGAGTTCCACTAAAATGTGATAACACAAGTGCCATAAATCTCACTAGGAATCTTATCCAGCACTCTAAAATGAAACACATAGAAATTAGACATCATTTCATTTGGGATCATGTTCAAAAAGGTGATGTTGTGCTTGAATTTGTGAGTATTGATAAGCAAATTGCTGATATCTTAACCAAACCTCTACCAAAGGATAGATTTTATGCTCTAAGATGAGAACTTGGAATGTTACTTCCTGAACATCTTTGAACTGTTTATTACTGCTATCTCTTTATTCTTTCACTATTCTTTAAACTACTGGGTTTAAGGGGGAGCGACTCTACTTTCACTCATGCAGCCTTCGGTTAGTACCCCACTCTTCTCTCTATTCCGTTGCTGCTTGCTCATTTTTTTTTGCTATATCTTGTCCTGCTTACTTGCATAATCATCTTTTTGCTTATGACAAAAAGGGGGAGAGAATAGTGTGCACATGTGAACACTCATTTCTAACTATCAATGCAGAATGTGGGTTACATATACATATCACCCCTATTTAAACCACAATTTTTGCATGTTCTATACAAAATTTTGAAATCTGCTAGACACATGTATAGGAGACATGTGCATGATCATAAAACTATATCTATGCTGCAATGATAAGTTGTGTTCTCTTTGAAAAATAGAATTGATATTTGATGACATGTGCAATACTATTAAAATATATTTTGTCATCATCAAAAAGGGGGAAATTGTTGGAAAATAGGATTTTGTTGTGATTGAAAATATTTTCTTGTAAATATCAATTCTCAAATTATGTTTTTCTAAATGTGCAAAAAGGAAAAAGTATAATAAGTAAAAGGTGTACAAATTATAATATCAATTAATGATATTATAAAGTAATCGGGTTCCTACATTTTCTCATAAAATATATTCTTAAAGTATTTGTGACATATATTCAAATAAATGTTGATTATTTGAATATATTGATTATTTAAATAATTCTTCAAGAAATATGAAATATACTTGAATATATTTTATCTTAGGAATATGATACTTGGTTTGGTAAAATTTCAAGAACAATATATTTGCTCAAATTCAATATACGCAATACATTACAAACGTGTTAATATTGGACTGGATATACATGCTGAATATATGTTATTACTGTACTGGACTTTTGCTGTTGGATTGTGAGAATATAGGTACGGCCCAAGTTCACATCAGCTTGCCTGATCCCATTCATGTTATGATGTCGTCTTGGTCATTATCAGAGGCTTCTTGTTACGGTGTCGTCTTGATCATTATCAGAGGCTTCCTGTTACAGTGTCATCTAGATCACATCAGAGACTTTCTTGATACGCTTGCTGGCTACGACGTCATCTCACTTAAGGGCACATAAGAGATGCTTATTACTTGAAGGGTTATGCCCTAGCCATTTCATTCTCTCCCCAACGCTGCCTTCGTTTCTCTCAAGCGCCAAAGCTTCAACGGGATGAATCTAGAGGAGATGGGCTGTCAGAACGGTCAGATTTTGAATTAAAAGGTTGAAATGAGGTTGATTTGATGGATAGTCTACTATTCCTAACGGGAAGAAGGCTACGGTTTAGGTTTGATTCAGAAAGAAAACCCTAGATCTGCTTATATTTAAAGGAGATGTGTACGTGAAGGTTTTCTCTTGATGATTGACATATATTTGAAGCATTCTTTTTATGAAAGATACTCTACTCAGCTTACTTACCATTTGATTCAAGATCATACATCATTTGGTGGTTTATAAGCTTTCGGTGATATTTGACTATTTGGTTTAATCTTTGATAATATCATCAATCATAGCTTGTATAACATTATTTATGTGCTGATTTCACTTATAATCATTTTCTACATATAAATCTTGAGGAAAATTTGAAATCTTAATTTCTCCAAATTGGGGATTTCGTGATAGGAGCTTTGTATCTTGATATATTTGTTTGAATAGCTCCTCTGATCAGTAATATCCCATAAACTAACATATTGTTTGGGGATTTGCTATTGTATATGATCTTTTGATCATTATTTATATTTAGACTTAATAATTTGGATTAGGGAGAACGTATTCTCCTAATCAGGTTGAGTAAAGGTGACTTCAATCAGTTGCATTGAAGGAGAAGAGGGAGGACGTAGGACTTTAAGGTAGAGTGCCGAACCACCGTGGTAAATTGGGTGTTAATTCTCTTGCTGTCTATTTGATTAAATATTTATGTCTGATTGCATATTATCATATAAATTGCTAAAGTAATTGATTAGAATTGTTGAGAAGAATATTTCGGTATAAGAACAATTCAACCCCCCTTCTTGTTAAGCCATAAAACCCAACATCTACTACCATTGGGACAAAAATAGACCTTTTGTGTTTTAGTGCACTTTATGCCAAGGAATAAATGGGAAAGGCACCATTTAACCAATTAGCAAAATAGATTAGTATCCATAAATGGGAGTTCCCTTGTTTATGCATTGAATAGAGAAAGGTTGTAGGCTGAGCAATTGAAGCCATGGTTTAGTAGGAAGGAGGTGTTGGAAAAAGAGCATGTTCCATGAAAATGTGTTTTGATGTGACAATTTCTCTTAGTAATTGTAAATAAATGGTTTTCATATTTTTATGTACTAAATAAAAATATAAAAAGTAAAAGATGTACAAATTATAATATCAATTAATGATATTATAAAGTAGTTAGGTTCTTACATTTTTATATGTATTATTATTTTATCTAGGTTGCAAAAAGAAAATTCTTGAGCAAGGAGAAAACATTGTTGCTTACATGATGTTCTTAATATAAGAAAAATGATACTGTATATTTTGTTGCAATGAATCAATGTTTAAGGGCTCATTCGCACAACCTAAATTTATAAAGCCCAAAGGCTTTATGGAGGCCTAGCATGAGCAATACACGACATAAGTGTGGAATACGCGGCCTAAAACTTAAGTGACTTGGATTCTAATCAAGCTTTTAATGACTTAGGCAACTTGGAGAACCATGTGACTTTCTCCATGAGTGACTTGACTGAGAATTTGTGATACAAAAGCTTGCTTGTGAATTGTTTTGCTCGTATGTGACTTGAATACTGAAATCAAGCTACATGAGAAGAAAATTAGCATGACTCGGGATGAGCTATGAAGAGAAGAACTTGATCTATTAAACCCATGTGAGATTTGAATGATTCTTGGAGAAAATGTTGTGACCCATGAAGAGATCCATTTGAATAGAAACAAGGAAAGATCTTTTAGAGATTTGGAAGCTAAAAGAATGTGGATTTGCTAAAAAGATAGACGATTTGGTGGTTTGTGATGTATCCATAGGGATTTGGTTTAAGAATAAGAACATCTAAGAAAGATTCTCAAGGAAACTAGGAAAACTAACCCACAAACCGAATGACGACCCAATGATTGTAGGTAAAAGGTTAGATCCTATGTAACTTTGGATGTATCTTAAAGCCTCTCAGTTGCCTCTATATATGATTGTTTTGGAGCATGCATGAATTGACTTAAAAACTAGATTAAGTATGTGATATTTGATCTCAAATTTGTCACATGGATGAACTTACCTATTAATCTTTAGAATCATGTAGGATTTGTTGCACTATTTGTAATACTTCTTACTGAAGTAAGCTTATACCAATTAGAATTACAGAGTCACTAAACTTGTTTTTGAATTAACATTTTATATTCTATTCTTATGAGACATATTGGATCCATAATGTCAAATATGAGACTGGCTAGTGTGGGCCAGTGCCTACTTATAGAGCCATGATGAGTGGAACTATATGGACGACACATTTAGTAAATGGCTAGATCTCTCTTTTAACTTTCAATACATACACTAATAATCCACATTTAGTGAAGATCTTACATTATTGGTAAGTTGGGAAATATTTACAGTATAAGCTCAAGGCAAAAAATTGGGAATATCGAATTTAGGGCTTTCTCGAACACGTCACCTAGCTCTGACCTTTATCTTATAACAACACACACATAGAAAAGAGAATGCATTGTACCAATAGAGAAGGAACCTGTGTTTTGCCTTAAACTTCCACTAGATCTTTAGTAAATTAAGCTATCACATCAAGCTAATGATTTAGGAGAGGATAAAGGAGAAGAATTGGGCCATGTTTATACAATATGGACTCAAAACAAGGTATTATTCTCTCCATACTTTCAATTACATGTTTGTGTTCTAAATGAGAAGCAAAGATCCATTTTTTAGCTCATATTTTTCAATAATTGGTATCAAAGTAGAGTTTAGCTTCCATTTAGAGCATAAATTGAACAAAAAATTAAGATTTTGAGGAAGATATTTGGATTTTTGCTTCAAGTTCATGGATATCCAAATACCTATTTTGGTCGAACCTGATACCTAAAGGTCCCTAAACCACAAATTGACCTCATTAATGGCTAGATTGGCATTGGATCCATATCTTGGCATTGTCAGAAGTGTAATAGAAAATGGGTCAATCTAACCCAAATAGGTCTGACTGAGTTCAACACTATAAACTGTTTAGAAGGTGTAGTTGTTCTATCATCTAGCTTGGTAGAGGTTCATTTTTGGTTAGCAAACTTGTCAATGTTGGACTCACTCCAAGAACTGACCATATTGGCCTATCTCGACCAAAATTTCGAATGTTGAAACTAGTTCATATTGGTTTTGCCAGTGACACCTTCTAGCGGCATGTGGAGGCACGTGGGCAGCCTGTTTTGATGCCAAATTTCTCTGAATTTCTCTTAATTTCTCTTGTAATCATGATCTAGGCTTTGATATTACTTTTGAGCTTTGCAAGCATTCTGGAATCCCAATTTTACTATTGAGTTTGTAATATTTGTTTGTATTTTGTAGTATATAAGTTGATTATGGATGTTTGCTATAATTTTGAACTATATATGGCCCTTTAGTACTTTTTTGATTTATGCTCGGATGTTATGGCCATGTATTACAATGTAAATCATTTATTGAATTATTAAATTTATTATTAATGACCATAATTTTTTTTATATATGTTTGATTATTTTAATATTTGGCCATTTTTATACATTCAAACATGCTTCTTTTTGGTTGTATTCTCATCCTTAATATTGGCATGCACACGTACTATAACACTTATTGAGTGTTGTTGATGATGCAATTTATGACATTTCAATTTGCCCCTAGTCCATGATGTTAAATTGCATATTGTATTGTAAGTTGTGTCCCTTGGTGTGAGAGGGTTTTGTGATTTAGTTGAGGTGTGACCATGAAAGTGGCACATTCTTGGCTAAATTGTGAAATTTTGGTCTTGCATAAGGAAAGGAATGCCTCTAGTTTTGGTGTATAGTTATCAACCCGAAGGAGGTGACTGTATGTTAATACTTGGAGGTGTACATGGCATTGATTTATATGTGTGAGTTTAGATTTGTTAGGGTGGTTTATGTAGCCCAAAGGCAATAGACTGCAATGATTGGAATTTGCTCATGGCTGATGTTGTGTTGTAGGGTTTGCATTACTTGTTATGTATTATGCCCAAACGTGTTTGCATGATGATGTGTGTGAGCTCTATGTTTATACACTCACACAATGCTAACTTTTTCATCATTTATTTTACAATTATTATTAATCTAACCAATGTATCTATTACCATTGATGTCTTGGACAACTAAAATTTTAAGAAGTGGAAGGACGATATTTTCTTTACTATGAATGTAATTGATATGAGCAGAGCTTTAACTAACAAGTCACTTGTTGTGCTCACTACTGAAAGTATTGAAGAGCAAAAAAAGGATTATGAATAGTGGAAAAAGTATGATAAATTATGTTTGGTGACTATGCATTAATCCATATAGGAACACCTAAAAGAAGGTTTACCTATAATAGGTATTGCAAAGGAATTCTTAGAAGCAGTAACAAGAAGGTATAGTGCCTCCATAAATGTTGAAGTGTCTCTGATTATTTAGGATTTGTTCTCCATGAGGTATGATTTTTCTGTTGGAGATGTTAGAAGCTATGTTGTAAGTATGATCCACCTTTAGTCTAGATTGAATGCACTTAACTTTCCTTTATCTGATAAGATCTAGGTTCATTATGTTGTAAATTCTCTTCCACCTAAGTTTAGCATGATAAAGACAACCTTCATTTCTCAAAATGAAGTTTAGGATATGAATGATCTATTAACAAAGGTTGTTGGTGAAGAATCTAAGATAAGAGGTGAGAAGAGACATGGTCATGTTTTTCATACCTAGGGTAATCAACCTTCTTACTCTCATGGCTTGAGGACAATTGGTCAGGTATCCCACACTCAAGGTTCTACTTCCTATAGAGGAAGAAGGTTTAGGACCACTCCCTAAAGGTCTTTTCAAAATACTTAATCTGTTCCCAGGAACATTGGGTCCATTACTCGTACTTTAGGGTTCAAGAAAGTTGTGGTGAGCAAAAGTAATCTTAAGTGTTTTTATTATAAACAAACAGGTCATGCATAAAAAAAAAAAAATTGTAATGCATTTACGACTTGGATGGTCAAACACTTAGTTAAAGGTAAAGGTAATTGTCCTCCTATCTTGGTTTGTGAATCCAATTTGTTTCAAGCACCCTTTAGTTCTTAGTGACTTGATAGTGCAGCAACTAATTGATAACTCTATTTTTATAGAGTTATTTTACCTATTTTTAGGCAATAAATAATACAATGCTTATGAGAAAATATTTGAACTCATCTTTATTTACTTGAATTTGTCTTGTTTTTGTAGCACAAGGAGGCAAGGAGAAAAGGGATGAACATGGAGAACCTAATGCTTATTGTGTGCTAAAATCGTAATATCAAGTTCAAAAGAGTCAAGATGGGCTTGGGTTTTGGATGTTATTATTAGATTTTATTGTTATTGGGTTTTCTAAATAATTAGAAAACCTAATCATAGTAGGAGTTCAAAGCCTAATTAAATTAGGAGTTCAAAACCCAATTGTTTTAAGTCTCTAAAACCCCACTTCTACTAAGATAAGAGATAGGTCTAAACCTAAATCTTATTTAAGAGAAGAGAAAAGGCAAAAGAAGGGAGGAGAAGGAAATTGAGCACAACTTAAGAAAGAGGCCAAGAATTCAAGGTTTTCTTGAAGAGAAGACAAAAAGGGTGACATACTTCTTGTTCTTGGATTGAAGATGCCTTCTTTATTTCTTATTACTATTCTTCTTCATTATTTCTTTATGTTTTAGTTTATTTTTGTTAGAGCTATGATGTAACCTAATTATGATAGTATGAATCTTATGATTATTATGTTTTGCAAGATATTTTGTTTATTTGAAGTTACATATTATTATGTTTAATGCTTTTAAGTGATTAGCTACCACTTGAATGATCTGATTTGTATGTTTGAGACCGATAGGAGATGATATGCAGTTGCTTCTTGTAATATGTAGCCATAAATTAAATATGGATAGACATATACCATATTATTTGTGTGGCTTTTGATGTAAACTGGGAATATTCATAAATCCTAATGCATTTGGTTTGTTTCAATTCACATATAGAGATATAGTGAGTTAATGAACTAAGTAGGTTTGCTATACCTAGACATAGGATAGTAAATAAATTAGGAGATTCCGCCATCACATAGATATTATCTCTCTTGCAAGCATAAATAATCAATATTAATACCTAGTAATTATGGTGAAATCGGACACTCTAACATATTTCCTTTATTAAGTTTTCTTAAATTTAGTTGATTAATCTACCATCTATCAATTTGGTTTGTTAGATAAATTCTAGGAGTTGTTCACCATTAGTAATTAGTTGGCTTAGTAATCACCAATCTTTGTGGGACGATATCTTTCTTATCATTATATTACTTGTTCGACATGTTCACTTGTATTTAGAATTTCACCGAACACTAATCAAGTTGCTTTGATGATTGTGGGTTCACAAACAAGAAGAGATTGGAAAAGAATGAGGAGTATTTCTTAGTTAGAAATAGTGAAAAAGTTGATGTATTATTTGTAGAAGATGTACTTATTTTAGACACTAGTTTTAGACTGACCTTATATAATATCTTTTATGTACCATCGTTCAGACATAATTTGGTTTTTGTATCTATGTTGGATAGATGTGGTTATGCTTTTCATGTTGAAAACTTTGTTATCAACATATATTATAATGGAGACAATGTTAGTAGTTGTGTAATGTCTGATGGTCTATATAGTTTACATTTATCTCCTCATGAGATTTATGCTATTATTCATATTGCACAATATGTTTCAAAAAGAACTTTACCTGGGGATAAATCCTATGCATTGTGGCATCACAAGCTTGGACACATTTCTAAAGCAAGAGTGGACAGGTTAATCCAGTTGAATGTCTTACATGATCTTGATAATGACATGGATGTTTGTGTGAAATGTTGCAAAGGGAAGATGGTTAAAGTTACAACGAAAATGACAGTGCATAGTTATGACTTGCTAAAAGTTATTCATACAAATACAAGTGGTTCGTATCATACTACAATATGTGGTCATTCTTACTTTATCACCTTTATTAATGATTTTTCTTAGTATGGTTATCTTTATTTAATTAAAGATAAGTTCGAGTCTCTTGACAAATTTAAGATATTTAAAGTTGAAGCTGAGAAATAGTTGAAGAAAAGTATCAAAGTTGTGAGATTAGATAGAGGTGGTGAATTTTATGGTCATCAAGGTAATACTGTTTAGTTTAAAGTTCCATTTGCTCAATTTTTGTAGGATTATGGTATTGTTGCTTAGTTTATGATGCTTGACAGCCCTAAACAAAATGGGGTTGTTAAAAGGTATAATAAAACCCTGCTCGACATGGTAAGAAGTATGACACATGGAACCAGTTTGCCTTTTTCTTTATGGGTTAAAGCTATTCATACTACTTTATATATTCTCAATTAAGTGCCCAACAAGTCTATCTCCTTGACACCTTATGAGTTAAATCATTTAAGAGTATTGGGATGTCTTGTAAAAGTGATATTGGACAATCCAAGTATAGGAAAGTTGGATTCTAGAACTGTTCGATGTTATTTCATTGGTTATTCACTCCATTCCAAGGGGTATCGATTTTATAACTCCTCTGAAGGTTCCAGGATTGTAGAGTCACAAACAGCTAAGTTTTTGGAATTGGATGTTGCAGAATCGAGTAAGTAATTTTCAAACCATGGCATCTATGGATGATATTGATACTTCATGCCCTTTATCTTTGCAAATACATTCAGAGCCTTAATCTTCAGTACGTAGCATGATTGCTCCTTTAAATATACCTATAAAGGCTCCTATAGTTAGAAAATCTGTTAAAGAGAGAAAATTAGCTATTCATCTAGATTACATGGTTTATTTGGGAGAACATGATTATGATGTTGGTATTTCAAATGATCTAGTTACTTATGTAGAAGTTGTCTCCAGTCTCAATCTAGATTATGGATAGATGCAATGCATGACAAGTTGAATTCTATGAAGCATAATGTTGTTTAGGACTTAGTTGATCTACCTAAAGCCTACAAACCTATCGATTCCAAGTGGGTTTAGAAAATTAAAAAGGATTTAACAAGTAAAGGTGAAAGGTTTAAGGCCAGATTAGTGGTTAAAGGTTTTACTTAAAAGGAAGGCATTAACTACAATGAAACCTTTTCACTAGTATCCTCTAAGGATTTATTCATAATTATTATGGCCTAGGTAGCTCACTTTGATATGGAATTGCATCAAATGGATGTGAAAACTACCTTTTTTAATGAAAATCTTGATGAAGAAATTTACATAGTGCAGCCTAAAAGGTTTACTAAAGGTGATCCTAAACACCTTGTATGTAAGTTAAAGAAATTCATTTATGGTCTTAAAGATGCTTCTTGTCAGTAGTATTTCAAATTTGATGAACTTATTACTTCTGCGGGTTTATGGAGAATAGATTGGATCATTGCATATACATTAAGATTAGTGGCAGTAAGCTTATTTTTCTAGTACTTTATGTTGATGATATTTTGATTGCAAGTCTTAATAAGGTGTAACTTCATGAAATTAAACAATTATTGTCTACATAGTTTGACATGAAAGATCTTGGTGAAGCTAACTTTGTTCTTAGCATTGAGATTCATCAAAATTGTTCTCACAGATTATTAGGTCTTTCGCAAAGAACATATATAGATAGAGTTCTTACCAAGTTCAATATGCAAAATTCCAAACCTAGTAATGCTCTTATTTTGAGGAATGATAAGTTGAGCCAATTACAGTGTCCTTAAATTGAAGCTAAGAAAGAACTTATGCAGTTAGTACCTTATGATTTAGTAGTTGGTAGCATTATATATGCACAAGTATGCACTAGACCTGATATTGCATTTGCCATTGGCTTACTTTGTTGATATCAGACTAATCCAAGTCACGACCATTGAGTGGCTATTAAGAAAGTGCTGAGGTACCTAAAAAAGACAACAAATTACATGTTGATTATACTAGTTGTAAGAATGATTTTAAATCTACTTCAGGCTACATTTTTATGTTAATAGGTGCAGGCTAAATTTGTTACATGTTATAAAACTACAGTTTAAGTCATTTGGCTCAGAAATTTGATAAGAGATTTAACAACTTATCTATTAATGGCAACAAAAGCCTTACAGGGTCTAAACGCTTGAACATCAAATACTTAACTATTTGAGAATGAGTCAAGAATGGAAAAATCACTGTAGAATATATCAATACAAATGCCATGCTTGTGTTTTTCATAGACATGTCACTTGTATAGGACTTAGCATCTTATAGGATCTCTATGATTAGTGGTAGTCTTGGTTATTTTGCATACCAAAGAATATCTATATAGTTAACTATGATGTGAACTTGTTTTGCATAAGCTATGTATGTTGATTATCTATTATATGTTTGTTTGACTTAGGTATATAAAACATATTGATGTTTTATATGTGTCAAGTTGTACTGTGCATGCATGAATTCTTTATTCATACATATGCCTTCATTCATATTCATATTTTTCTCAGTATGGTTAGGGCATTTCATTAAATGCCATACAGGAATGTCTTGCAATTTGAAGCTCTATGTGACAGAGTTGACTTTTAAGGGTCGTCTCTAGACTAAATTTATACATGCATATTTTAGCATTTTAAAATATTTTCATTCTTTCTCATTCCCATTGATATCGCCAAAATAGGAGATTATTGGACTATTTGTAATACTCCTTACTGAAGTGGGCTTATACCAATTGGAATTACAGAGTCACTAAACTTGTTTTTGAATAAACATTTTAATAGTCCATTCATATGAGACATATTGGATCCTTAATTATTGAATATGGAAATGGCTACGTGGGCTAATGCCTACTATATAGAAACCGTGATGAATGAGACTACATGGATGACACATTCAGTAAATAGCTAGATCCTTCCTTTAACTCTCATTACATACATTGATAATCTGTATTTAATGAAGATCTTACATGATTGGTAAGTTGGGAAATATTTATAGTTTAAGCTAAAGTAAGGGGCAAAATTAGGAATACCAAATTTAGGGCCTTCTCAAACATGTCACCTACCTCTTACCTTTATCTTATAACAATACACACATATAAAAAGGAGAATGCACTGTAGCAACAGAGAAGGAACATGTGTTTTGCCTCAAACTCCCACTAGATCTTCATTGGATTAAGCTATTTCATCAAACCAATGACTTAGGAAAGAACAAAGAAGAAGAATCAAGCTACGTTCGTACATATGGACTCAAAACAAGGTACTATTCTCTTTTTACTTTCAATTATATGTTTGTGTTCTAAATGAGAAGAAAAAAAATCTGTTTTTGAGCTTAGATTTTCCAATAGGATCATCATATTTAACAATACCAGCATCAAACTTCATTGAATTATGGTGGGCTTCAATTTGGGCACCTTACCTTAGAAATGAATTCTCATGCATATTTATGTTAATTGAGATAAAATCAATCCATGATCAGCCAATGTCCACATTAAGAAAGAACTTGAACTCACTTAACTTTCACATGAAAGTTGGAATGAAGGTATTTCTTCAAATTGGAGATGATAAACACATTGTTATCTACAATAAAGATTTTGTCACATCTAATATTGAATAGTGAATAATCATGTCTAGACTAAGTTAAGCTTGTAGTGAGAAAAGTCATTATTATTGATGTGAAACTTGTTTTAGCTCTTATAAAGGTTTTTACAAATGGTAGACTATACCCTTATAATGAGTGTGAAAATTAAGTGTATGTATACCTCATTGATGAGATCATCATGAAAAATGTATTCTCAACATGTAGTTGATGCATGGGCCAATGGCAAGTAGCCAATATGGTTATGATAGCTTAGATGGTCACCATTTTTGTCTTGGGTAAGAAGGTTTCCAAATAGTTGATCTTTTTGTTTCAGCCAAAATTTTGACTACTAGGCCAGTCTTATATCTCTTAATGCATCCACTAACCAAATATTATCTCGTGCACTCATTTTTAATGGATGGGATAGCATTAAGAAAAAAGTAGTACAAGATCCCAAAATTTTGCTTTTTGGTGGAATAGTAAATTACATGGGATATTAGTTATTTCCCCTAAAATCATCTTTTGTTTCATTAAACTCATATATAATAAATGCAAGATAAAAATAATACCTTAAAAAGTTTAGCAACCAAATCCTTTCCTTTACTTCCTTTGGTTATTCATTGCAACTTTTCCTTCCATCTTCCAATTTTATGTAAAATGCCATTTTGATTAAGGATACTTCTCCAATTCATTCTTGTCCATTCACATTCAAAAAAGAGATGATTCCTATTTGTATGTAGGATTGACAAAAATCACATTACATGTTGACCAAGGGGAGCCATTAAATAATTTCTCCTACTATAAAAAGCTTATTTCTATAAACAAACAATCCAATAAAATTATTTTTGTTGAAAGTAAATAAATCTTTTGGCAATAACATCTAGAACTAGAGAGAATTGAGGTAACTGTGGGCCTTAGCTTGAGAAGACCTTTCCAACTTCATGCCATGATATCCTTTATGTTAAGCTCCATCATTAGAATTCTTTTGCATTTTGTACTATGAATCATTTACTCTATAATGAAGATTCTAGAAGGTTCTTATGAGATTCAAGGCATAATCCTAAAAGGACTTAATTCTAAATTTTGAGATTCAATAATCCTAATTCACCTTCATTCTTTGGTGAGCAAATAGTTTAGCAAAATACTTTGTAAGATTGATGTGCACCTTTGTTACTTGCCCATATAAATTGCCTTATCTTTTTTTCAATCTTACAAATTGTTTGCTTCCTAAAAGTTTGATACAATAAGTATCTAAAGGGGCTTAATAGTAAGTCTTGAGCTTCCATATGGTAGATATGGATTTGATGAAGTGTCAATGACAAGAGACAAAGTGGTCAACAAATACCTGGTCTGAGATGAGGAAAAGAGAAATGGAGGACATAGAAGGAAGGGTAGGACAAATATACTTGGTCATCCAAATGAAAAGTTAAAAGGGATGCTCAAAACAACAAAGGTGAAGTGGGGATAATGGAATAATGGCCGTAAATTAAGGCCTAACAAGATCAAATGATAAAGGAAAAGGCTCTAGAAAGGTGGTGGATGAATGTGGAGGTAGAGAATGTTCCACAAAAGGAATGATAGGTGTAGGCTCTAAAGGAGAAGGGATGACACTATCTAAAGTAAGAGTGGGGTCACTAGGTTGAGTAGATCTAATTGTGATGAGCCAAAGGAAAAAGGAAATGAATATTCACAAAGCACCATGTTTAAAATTTTTCGATAGTGGAATCATAAAGATAGTAATACTTTTGTAATGATTGATATCCCATACAAATTCTTGGAAGAAAATGTTATTTACCCCTTAAATATCTTGAATTCTATGAATGAGCAAAGCCCTAATTACAAAGAGCCTTTGAAGTATACAAATGTGACTAATGTCTATGTCAACATAATTTTGAGTAAAGGATCATTTAAATAGTTATGATCATTACATTTTCAATCTAGAAGTGTCATGCAAACATGACATAAGAATCCTAAAACTAGCATTTTGCATGGGTTTTCCTAAAAAATAGACCAAATATTTAGTAATTGTATTGTACAATGCCATTTTTGGTTTAATTTATTGGTAGATACTTAACTAAGAAACTAATAATCAAGAACATCATGGAAAGGATTAGGACACGGAGTTTTGGGAGGAGGACTTATAGGCTTCACAATCCTAGATTCTTATTACTACCAAGCTTAGCATTTAGTAACTAAAGAAGGAGGCCCACTCCAATAACCCTAGCAATAAGCTAAAGGCTTATATAAGGCATTCTCAACCTTCAAAATGAGGCATCTAGTTACAAAAAACCTTATTTTATCTTAGTAGTCTCCTTAGCCTTAGCCTTAGTGTTCCCATAGTTCTTGTAGGAGTAGCTTATGAGTAGCTTTGTAGTTCATGCCATTGGTATTTGATTACTATCCATTATTATGACTAATTTTGGATTATTAGTGTTTTGATTATTACCGTTGTTAGATTGGAGTTGGATTAAAAATAAGGCATTATTCTATTTGGATTCTTGTATTCCTTAATTACAATTTATATAAGGCTCAAGTCCTAACAACTTTGTGTGCCCAATTATCCCTAAACCAAAATTGAACAATAAAAAGACTATATTCACATGGAGTTTAGGTAAAGGCCACTTTAGATTCAACCAAAATTTAAGCTCAATTGGCTTCTATGGGTTGAAGCTTTTCAACTGTTTGTTCAAACTCCTTAATTTTTAAGCTTAGGTTTTCTTAAGCGGATAAAATATAAGATGGCTTGAGCTTGCATGACATGCTTTATTTCTTTAGATGTAAATTAAGGTTATTTTTCTTGGTCATGGTGACTAGGAACCTACATTCTCTAAGATATTAGGCATACAAAAATGCATAGTTTGGAGAAAAAGAAAAAGTAAAAAAAAAAAATTAGATTAAGTTTATTGGAACATCTAAAAGAATGCAGAAAGAGTTTCCCTCCTTTTTAATTTTTTTCTCTAAGATATGGCCTACTATTTGTGGATGTCAATATTTAGGTCTAAGTCTAATTTGCACACATTTTATATCGCAACCCACCATAAAGAAAGGGATGGAGACCATGGTATGGTCTCTCTTAGACCTCCTATGCATTTTGGTTACCTATATCAACTTGGGTTAGTCCTTTAAAGGCTAGAAATTTTACTCATACTACAACAATGACTAAGAATGTTGTAAGACAACGCACAAAACTGTAGAATAATGGAAGGTGAGGTAATTTTTTGTGAACCACAAGATACTCTTATCTCATTTTAGAAGTCTCTTTTCAAAAGTCTAATTTACCTAACTATGACAATTCCTGACATAGTCGTTTGCTATTTTCAAATCTACTCTATTACACTCTTCTTTCCATTACCAAACCATTCTCCTAGTACCATACAAATAAAATAATAATAATAATAATAATAAAAAGTTACCCTTGATTAGTTAACTATACGATGTTGTCTCATAAATTAGCTCTATGGTTCTTTCTCTCATTATAAGAACTAGGTTAATTGCATTCTATGCCTTATATAATTTATGTTAAGATTCAAGTGTTAACTTGCACTTTACCTCTTAAAAGTCATTTCTTTCTATTAGCATAAGTGGCCATAACCACATTAGTAACCTTAACCATGTTAGCATTATCTTTAGCCATATCACCTACCATAAGTGCCACATTACCATCCTTTCTAATGCTTCCAAGTCTTTTAATTTTGTGAATCATGCTAACCACCATTGATGCCACTACCGAATACTATATTTGCTATTAGAATAATAGTTTATTATGATTATTTGTTAGTTGGGCTTGTCTTAATTGAGCCAAACCCAAATTCTATTTGGACACACATATGAGTTTGTCTTGTCTCACTAAACCACACATGTCCCTTACCTTTAGATTACTTACTTTGCTATATAATTGTAAATCCTTTTTTGAAAACAAAATTTATACACAAAGCTCAGATTTTTCTCCTTTTTGTGTTGGATTTCAATATCTTAAATAAGTATGGTTTTTTGTATTTCTTATATGATATCAAAGTCTACTTAAGATTTCTAATCTCTCAACCATTAGTGGTTGCCTTAAGCTTTTCTTGCCTTAGCAATGATGGAACTTGGAGTTCGCTTGTTTTCCTTAAAGGCCCTCTAAGAAAAAGCCATATACTTTTTCAGCTTGTCCTCTAATTAGGTACCCCCTTGCTTTCTTTCCTTGTTTTAGGTTCTTGTTTATTGGTTTTTGCTATAAAAATTGGATTTGATGTTGATCCAATGGTGGGTTTGAGTGAGCTCGAGTTGAAGATGTTACATAAATATATATATATATAAAAGAAAAGTTATCATTTGCATAGGGAGGAAGGGAGAAAACCGAAATAAGATGAATTAAAGAAAAATATAAATGTCGAGTACCTACTCCAAGATGTAAAGGCAATGCCACTAGTTAAGAAGGTGATCTACCACTAATTTCTGGCAAAAATTAGACAAAGGATGCAAGTTGAACAAAACAACTTAAAGTTTCTATTCTCTATGAAAAGAAAAAAAAGTCTCTTTACAACTAAAATAATGATCTAAACCTAATCCTAGAAGCATCCATACAAGTTAGGAATCTCTAAAACTAAGGAAGCCTTAACAAATTAGGATTCTGACAAATAAGGTAATCTTAGACGAATCAGGGATTTGACCAGTATAGAAATCCCAGATAAATTAAAAACTTGGACAGTTAAGGAAAACTAAGCAAAAGGAAATAATCTTACACAATAAAGAAACTTTAGGAAATTAAGAATTCCACAACTATTTTGGAAACCCCTAACATTAATGATGAAAACTATACAGATTCTATAGAATATTCATGAGATGCTTTTCAACATTGCCCTTTTTGGACCCACTAGATTACATTATGGCCCAAACACATATTAATTGACAAGCTTAACATATGGGTTGGGCTTAGAGCTTGGGCTGACGTAGTTACTCCCGCATTAGGCCTTGAAAGCATTTTCATTAGGATCTTTGGGGATAGGTATTTTTGTTGTAATTTGGTTTCTTTAGAGAAGAAGTTCTACATGCACCATTTTCTAGGTTAATAAAATCTAGGATTTCGTTTTACAATTTTTCCCATAATCGGTATAGTTTGTGTTACATTTAGACATTTCTTTTTACAATTTTGCCCTTAGTTAGGACAACTTTCCATTACCCTTGGGCCCTTTTTTTTTTCAATTGTATTAAAGCCTAAGATAGTTTCTTTAGGTTTACCATCTTAAGCCTTCATTTTTTTAACTTAAGTGAAGCAACCAAGTTTTGTTTGATTACTTCAGGTTTAGTCATGTTCAGCTAGGTCTAATCACCTTCACTTTGGACCAATAGAACTTGTTCAGGTTTTGTAATTTAAATCTTTCCCCACCCTTTTTCATTTGGCTTCTCTATAGCTGCAAAGCCACTGTTTCTCAACTAAAGCAACCAACTTCATTGGCTTTTGTTTGATTACTTTGTGTTCCATCATGTTCAGTCCAAATTTAGTCATTGTTTAGTTCGAATCAATTAGGTTCTACCCAACCCATTTAGGTTTTTTTATTTAGCTCCCTCCTAACCTTCCTATCCAACTTGTCTATACTTGCAACACCACCATTTGCCAATTGAAGACATTATGCTTACTAGGTTTTGTCTTGGGTTCATTATTTTTTGTCCAATTGTTTTAGGTTCACTACAATAGTGAATACATCGTTCCATCATTTATTGCAGTCTCTTCCTCATGTTGACCTAGACATGGGTGACCAAAATGTCACATTGTCTAATCCATCAACAACTACAAATCCTCTTCTCTTGGCTTTCGACAACATCTCCACCATTGTTTTAATTCCATAGCTTTTCACAAGGTAGGAAAACTATTCTTGGTTCCCAAGAAAAAATGGATTTGGTAGAGGGCACGCTAGAACAATCCACTACAAACAAAGTAAAGGCTAGTCATTAGGATAAATTCAATCTAATAACTATTTCATGGCTTATGAATTCAATTTTCCTAAAGTTGGAAAATATGGTTTCTTTTTGTAATACGGCTATCAAAGCTTGGAAAATTCTTTGAAAGTGTTACTATAGGATCATTAGTACTCAATAGTATGAATTGGAGCAATAGATTATTAAAACCATGTAGTCACCTAATGAATTTATAGCTAAGTATTTTGATTAGTTATGTGATCTTTGGTTTAAATTAGAAAAGCATTTGCTCATCATGTTGTGCAATTATGGTGAGTGCATGTGTAACATTGCCCTTTAGCTAACCATAGATAAAGATGTAGGAAAAGTTATCCATTACTTGTTTGAGCTACAACTATTTTATATGAACATTCACAACTACATCAATTCTAGAAGCCTTATTCCATCTCTTGATGGAGTTTTCAATCTAGTGTATGATGAAAAGCACTAAAGGAGCCTTTGACACCAAAATAGGGAAAAGGCATATTCTTCTACCTTTGTTGTCAGGCCACCAATTGGTGGTAGTGTGCTATTTAGAGATGTTACTAAAGCTTAGGCTTAAGATGGTAGGTTATCTTCCAATTTTTCAAGCCCATTTGATCAACCTATTAGTGGTTCTAGGCCTTAGTGTGAATATTGCAAAAGATTGGGTCACACTAAGGAGAAATGTTATCAACTCATTGGCTTTCCTAACAAGCCCAAGAAATAAAAAAAAAAAAAAGAATGGTGGAGAATCTAATGCTAATATGACCACTTCTTCTATTGGAGATCAACATGTTCCTCCTAATCATAGTGTTGTAGCCACATTAATGGCACATACCCCTAGCAATGCCCTTACTTCTAAGCAATACCAACAAGTTATGTAGCTTTTCAATTGCTTTAGACCCACAAAGCCCATGGCTAACTTTGCAAGTACCATTTTTTCTTTGAAAACTTTATCTTCATTTGATTAGGTTATTAATTTGACAGCTAGTGATCATATTGCATTTGGTCTCACATGCATGAAAAGCATTAGGTCATATACATATGATCCCATTTCAATTAAGTTGCTTGATGATAGTATAATGGTTGTCATTCATATTAGTAATGTTAGTATCTTTGATTCAATCATGCTTCATGACATCCTTCACATTCCAAATTTTAAATGTAATCTATTGTTGGTCACCAAACTCATCATTGACCTTTCTTGTTTGGCATTTTTTATCCCCATTTTTGCCTATTTTAAGACCTTTTGACTAGAATAATTTTGCAACTGGGTAGGGTTGAATGTCTTCTTTATCACCTTGTGCCTTCAACAAATGCCATAATATGTTTATTTATATATTGCGAACACTTTTGAACGTAAAGCTCCTACAAGAGCCAATATGTGTAAAAGCTCTTCTATTTATAAAAAGAATATTTTGTATGATAAACAAACACTTTGGCATTGTCACTTTAGACATTTATCTTGTTTTATATGTCTCCTAAAATTTTCTACCTTATTTTCCCTTTGGCATAATAGACTTGTCTTCCTTTTCCATCAAGCACCTAACATACAACTCCTACATTTGAACTTGTTCATGGTGATATATGAAGTTCACATTGGCACCCCAATCATGATAGTTCACGATACTTTCTAACTATCATTGATGATTTCTCCAATGGTACTTAGGTATACTTGATGCAATATAAGAGCCAAGCTCTACATTTTATAAAAAAAAAAAATTTGTCATGGTTGAAATATAGCTTAGCACTTATATTTGCAAACTTAGGTAAGATAATGGTTTAAAGATTTTAGTCAAGAGTGCACTTCCTTTTCTTAGATTTGTGGCAACCCTTGACAAAATGGGGTAGTGGAATGGAAACATCCACACATTCTAGATATGGCCTTAGCTCTATGTTTTCATGCTCATATCATTAATCATTATTGGGGGAAATGTGTTCTTACTACCACCCATCTTATAAACCACCTACCTACCCCAAATCTTCATGGTTAAACTCCTTATAAGATCCCCTTTGGAAGATCTCTTACCATTTATGTTAGATCCTATATAGCAACCTAAAAGGCCTGGGGAGAGAGGGTGGTGAATTAGGCTTCTCAAAAAAATTTTTTTTCTTATGTGAAGTAATTAGTAATTATTTAATAGAAATAAAACATTCACACAAAAGCAAGTGATTTTTGGAAGGTGGTTCAGCCTAAGCCACCTCAGCACTTACTTCACCCCACTCTAACAACCCGTTAGAGTCACCCTTCCAATCAATTCACAATTGATTACAAGGGATAACCAATCCTTCAAACCCAATTACAAGTTCTCTCCCAAATATTACAAATTTTGAGCTTAGCTTCTACAAGATATGTACTATATAGTTCAAAAGCTTCAAATAAATGCTAAAAAGCTATTCCAATATGATTTGGACAAAAGCCCCAAATTTTGTTCAAGTCCTAACATTGTTCACTTGTATAAAATCAACTCAACAACAATATGTATTGAAGCACAAAATGATTCTATAACAAGTAAGTAAAAGCAATAGTAAACTTATAATATAGTCACCCAATGAAGAACAAATTCATGAGTTGGATAAGCTTGAGATTATAAGTTACTTGAAAGATGCTTGCTTTTCTATGATTTTTGTCCAACCCTTCTTCAATAAGGTTTGTGCTCTTAAATAGCATAAAAAAGACTAAGCCTTCACTTCCAAAGAGCCATTAGACATCTCTTGAGCATATCATATCTTTTTTCTATTGGAACTTTCTCTTCCCCCCCTTTTTTTTTAGCCTAAATTCAAGCTCATGTGAGAGAAGAGAGACAAAGCTTGCTTTTTATCTCAATCCTATTCAAAATTGTGCTCCAAAACACTATCATTTCATCCAAATTTTAAGTTAATAATTTAGAGCTTCATGGATGCAAAACAGGACATAGGTTGGGTTTTTGGATTTCACTTGAATCCTCTTTAATCTTGAAGTAAATCTTTGTAGGTGCTTCGTAGATCAATAGATTAACTTCTTCCTTAACTAACCCCTATAATTTTGCCTTTGAAACACTTTAATATGCTTCCACTTACTCTTTCAATCAATTAGGTCATGGGTTGTGAAAAACACTTTAATCTCATCAAATTGATCCTTTCTAAGCAATGGGTCACTGATTTTTCTTCATAAATTTCTTCTCCTCTTTGATAGCTTTTGAATGGTGTAAGTTTTGCTATCAGTGGAGCAATTGCTGGCAATAAATTTTGAGTGGCAAGCTGTAAGCCTCTTTGGGTGTTTTCTAGGTCACTTAGGTCTAGTTTAATGGGTAGGTCACAATCATGGGTTAGGAGTATGAATTGGGTTACACGAATCACACACTTTTGGGTTGTGCAGGTCTTTAGGTTGTGGGCACACAAGTCATGTATCTCTGTGTTACAAATTTGTGGGTCTAAATCATGCAAACTTGACTCATGAAACTAATTCACTCTAGGCTAGCTCATAGTCACATGCCTGGGTTGAGTCTTGCATAAGAAATGGGTTAGACAAAGGCTTGGCGCACTGGGTTTTGCAAATATCGAGATGGGCTTTTTTGTTTAGACTTCCTACACAAAATGGTCTAATATTAATAATACCAATATATAAATCAACCATTTATTAAATTTTTTTTCATATAAATCATGTTCTCTTTTACATTCATCTTGTATGAACAAGCAACACATATGTAAAGATTTGTAGCAAAATATATGATAACAAAGATGTGTACATAGTAGCAAAATCATATTTCAACAACACCATATTAGTGAAAATCATAACAAAGTTGAGTTCTAGAAAAGCAAAATTTAGATTTTGATAGCAAAGAGAAATAGGTATAGATCTTATAGTGCATATGTTAAGGCAACAACAACAATAAAGATGCAAAGATTATACCAGATATGATGCTCCCCTTGAGAAGTAGAGTGTGTCATTGTTGTAAAGTGGAGTTTGTAGTGGAGTTTGGAATTTGCAACAGAATACCAAAATAAACCCCTGCTCAAACTAAGAAGGGTCCCTTCTTGTTACAAGAAAGGGAATGTTGATTGAAAAGGTAGGCTATTCCAATCATGAGATTTATGAAAAACACATATGTGCCAATACATTTTTGTTTTAAAGCAAATTTTGTTAATTTTGAACTTATAAATCATCTACAGTACACATTTATAATTCTCTTCGAAGATAACAAAACCTTTCTTTATCAAGAGTTTTAGTAAAGATGTCAACAATTTGGTGAAGAATGCTAACATATTCTATGGTGACAATCCTTTTAAGGGCATGATCCCTTATAAAATGATGTTTATTCTCTATAATTTTAGTGCTAGAGTGGTGAATTATATTTTTGTGTGAGTTTAATAGAGCTTATGTTATCACACTTTAAAGGAATAAAACTTTGCAATGAATTAAAATCAGCAAGTTAATTTTTTATTTAAAGAACTTCTGCACAACAACTACTTAAGGTAATATATTCAGCTTTGGTAGTATAGATAGCAATACTTTGTTACTTCTTAGAAAACCATGGCACTAATATATTCTATAGTGAGTTAATATCATTTGTTGGCTTAAGCACTCCTCTTTAAATGATGTTAACTAGCATCAAATAGTAACAAGCAAGTAATACACAATGTGCTAGTGTGTATAAGCAAACAAATGTAATATTGTAAGAGTGTATTCTAGCAATCACATCCTCACATTATTATCCAATCATGTTTTCATATGTATTCATTCAATCAACAATCATAATAAGAGATAAATTTAAGAAAATTTGAAACACATTTTTAGGGTAAAGAACTTCATTTCCTTTACCACACTTAGATGAGTTAAACATAAGATTTAAGTGCTATAATTTCTCCAATGTATAGTCACAATAGTGCAACACACAATTCCAACACATACATCACATTAAATGTTTTTCATATTCCTTCTATTTGCAGTAGCAAATACATTTCAGCATCAAGCATAATCTCAAAAACATCTTAAAATCATTTTCAAGATGTAAAGATCCTCTTTGCTCTTTTGAAAGTATTATCAATGTAGGAGTAAGATAGAAAAACATACCAAATATATGGAATGTTCAATGAGCCCTTTGCTTCTTTGCTTTCCTTCAATTTTATTGTAACTTGAATGCAAAATATATATAAAGCAGCACAATACTTAAGTTTGATCTAATTCAATTTATCATTTATATGAAATTTGAATATATGTTCCATAGGAAACTTCTCATTTTATGTTGTTGTATTGTAAGATTGTATGTGCAATGAATGAGCAATAATTTTTCACAATAATTTGGTTCAATAATGTACCGCATTAAATGAAAATTTTATGTAAATATTTTATGTTTGTACATTACAAATTAGCACAGCACATTTTTGCATGTTATGTCAAATTTATAAGTAAAATCATTAAGATTAGGCATACGCAAGGGATACATCATTCATACTTAACATAACATTTTTATTGGAAAAATTTATAATCATTGCAGCAAGAGTAAAAATCATAAAGATTTGCAAGACTCCTTCTCAAATTATGCAATCATTTAAGCTTTCAAGAAATGAGATACTACTTATGTCATATCCATTAATCTCATCTCCCTATCATGCACAATTCAATCCTTCCTATACAGAATAACTTGAAAATCTTTTCAATAAGGGCTAGCTTGTAACATGAAGCAAATATTTTAATTAATGCTCCCCTTATCATGTTACCATGTTAGGATGATGAATATTTGGATAGTTCTTTAGCAATTTCATCACATTCTTCATCATACACATTCATTCACACAATAACCTATGTAAAGTTACTTGACATAAGAAGAAAACATTTTTCATCATGTAATCCAACAATTTCCAGCAAATATGCATTATTTTTAGCAAGCATAATTATGATCATTATTTCTTACCACACTTACTACCTTATGTTTCACCACAATATGAATGCATACTTATATTGTTTTGGTTATATGTTGTGGACCTTTACTCATCACAATGTTCGCACAATAGTTGTTGTTCATGTCCTATAGAAACAAATAAATGAGCTTGCATGTATGGTACCCTCCTTTCCTTGGGTCCATGAGTGTTAGAGATCATTATGTCTTTTGGCACCCATATGCTTTTAATCTTAAAGCTTCTACTAGCCTTTAATGGACATTTATCAATGAAATGACCAACATATTTACAATATGTGCATTTATAATAAAATGAAGTCATGCAGTTTTTCTTTTCAAAGAATTTAGTAAAATATTTTGCATTTTCATTTAATTTATAACCTATATCAGTCTTGTCATACATGCCTTATTGTGATCGTAGTATCTTTTCAAGCATGGCACTACCATTAGCAAACTTGTTTAGCAAACATGTTGAATTATCTAGTCTCTTTTCAATATCTTTTCTTAAGCATTCAACATAAGACAACTTTCTAGTTAAAGAATCAATTTCATTCTTCATATGCTTATGCTATTCATCCAAATCAGAACACATACACATGTTATCATTTGTTTTAGATTTGTTTTCATGAGATAAAATTGTTTCTTTTAGCTCTTTAATTTCAAGTTTTATGCTTGAATTTTCATTTACAACTAGCTCATATTGTTTCTTTATTTTCTTACATTCTTCTACCACCAAACTTGATTTCTTTAGTTTACATTCAAGTTCATTCTTTTCAATTTGCATGCTGGACAGATTTTCCTTATCACATTTTTCTTTTAATACTTTATTTTTAGATTTTAACACATGCAATCTATCAACCACTTCATTGAATGTATCATTCAACTCATTAAATAAAGCACAATCTTCACACTTGTTAGATTTACTTACCTCAAAATCTTCATAGCTCTCCATTCCCTTAAAGCATGCAAAGTTCATTTCCTCCTTTTCTTCATTAGAGGATGAGCTATCTTCATCCCAAATAGGCATCAATTCATTCTTTTAGCACACTTTTCTACTCTTATGAAGCATACATTTGTTGTTTCTACCACTTCTTCATTCAAAGATGAGTTATCATCCCAAGTAGCCACCAACGCCTTCTTTTTAAACTTTATGTCCTTCTCTATTTTCAAGTTAGGCAGTTTGCTCTCATATGACCTAGTTTCTCTCTCAAAGCAATCATTAGTAGCCCTAGTTACATTCTTACCTTTTGCTTTGTAGAACTTCCTTATTTTTTTAGCAAGCAAGACAACATCATCATTAGAATTATCATTATCATTCACAACAGTTTTAAAAGCAATATTTTTATATACCTTCCCAGTCTCTTCTTTATCCTTAATTCTCTTATTGATTTAAAGCTCATATGTTAGTAGAGATCCTAGCAATTCATCTAACTTCATATCATTCAAATTATTAACTTCTTCTATAGTAGTTCTTTTAGCATCCCAATTTTCATCTAAACGTGCTAAAATATTTTTGACTAATTTCTTATTTAGATAGTGCTCTCCTAGCAATGTAATCTATACTTGACCACACATTAGTTATCTAGTCCAAGCTCTTACTCAATTTATGTATGTTCCTAAATGCTCTCATATGGATTTCACTCTCAAAGTTGTTAAGTACCTAAAAAGTTCCCTAGGGTTAGGCCTTTTCATGGCATCTCAAAGGAATTTCAGGATGACAAGTTTTTGTGATTCTAATTGGGTAGGTGCCCTAGGACACATTGCTCTCTTATTGGCTTCTATATTAAACTTGGAGACTCTATGATTTCATGGAAGACCAAGAAACAAGTCATTATCTCTCGTTTTTCATCCAAGGTTGAGTATCATGTCACGACCATAGTAGTATGTGAGATTGTTTGGCTCAATGGTTTAATTGGGGGACCCATTTCCTTGTTGTAATAATCAAGCAACCAATCATATTGCAAGTAATCTCATCTTTCATAAGTAGACAAAAAGCATAGAGATTGACTGTGGCTTTATCAAGGAGAAACATTAGCAAAGCTAGATTCAAACCCATCATATCAGAACTCATGAGCAACCTATCAACCTTCTTAGTAAGTCCTTATCTAGTAGACAACATAATTATCTTTTTTGCAAGCTTAGTATATTTGAAATGTACAAATTACTAGCTTAAGGGGGATTGTTAGAATAAGGGCTTATTGTGATTATTTGTTAGTTGGGCTTGGCTTAATTGAGCCATGCCCAAATTCTATTTAGACACACGTGTGGATTGGTCTTGTCTCACCAACCGCACATGTCCTTTACCTTTAGACTACTTATCTTGGTATGCTTTTGCAAATCCTTTTTTGAAAACGTTTATATACAAAGCTCAGTTTTTTCTCCGTCTTGTGTTGGATTTCAGTATATTAGATGAGTATGGTATTTTTTGTTTCTTACATCTGCTTAGGATTGTGGAGAAGTTAAATAACAACATCAGTATTTTATTATTTCCGTTTTCCCTACTTTTCCCGCCACTTTCATGGTTTCGGGCCACCAATCCTTTATTTAACTCTTTCCTTAAAGTATATTAGAGACATCGATCCCTCTGAAGCAGTTGATTATCATCCTCCATTTTTGTTAAAATATACAAGAACCATTTAGCAAGATGTGGTTGAGTTGCAGCCATGAATACCAAGCATAATGTTTTGAGTCGTCGTGACGAATTAATTTCACTCTTCGCCTCAAAAGGAAATTCTCTACAAAATCGTTCCGTGGATTCATTTGGATCTTTGTTGTGGGCCTTGTACAGGAATAAATCGACGCTCGTGTGCTGTCAAGGATTTGCAATCCAAATGGGGGGAATTTTGGGAATCTTATGAATCTCCCAGATGCCTATAACAATCAATAATGATGGAGTTGCGGAACAAAACGACATGGGAATGAATGACCCCATGAGCGCCCTTGACATGTGATTGAGGTTGTTCTTACGTGGTGGGCAGACGCTTGGCTATCATTGTGTCGACCCGTTTTTGGATAACAGGGAAATCTGGAGAGTTCCTCCTCACAAATCTGGAACAGCTGCTATCAGAAACAAGGTTATTATGTTGGTGCTATAACTAGTTATGATTTTGTACTTGATTAGGTCAAAATTTCGATAATGCAGTCACCGATATCTGTTGGAGGTTGGGAGTGGAGGGGGCTGGGTTTTGCACGGCTTTCCATCTGCCAGAGCCCACCAATGGCCGTGCACTACTAAATTTTGGGAGAAAAGTCAAGAAAGTTTGTGTGGAGGAAGCGAGAGCAAAGATGATAAAAACGCAAGACAGAGAAGAGTACTCATTTAGGACCACTTCAGGAACTCAGAAACACTCAGAGAGAGGACCTCTGGCGGAAACAAGAGAAAGATTGGACATAATTAAGTCGGGACGATGTCCTACCAACTACGAACTGCACTGTCTCTCTCCCACTCTCCTAAACTTACATGTGCGGTAGCTCAAACAAGTACCGTAACGAATGCAAACAGGACAGGAACGACAAGTTGCGATTTTACGTTACCAAGCACAAGAGGAAGTAAATTCTGCACCTGGACATAAGCCTTCTTTCTAGACTGTAAAATTGCTCGGAAGAAACAGGGGAAAAAGGGGCGATATATATTGATTGTGCTTTTAATAGATGGAGATGGTAGGGCGTGGATAATCTTTGGCCATGCAAGCAAAGATTCTCTTGTCGATGTACTCGAACAGTTACTTTATCGAGGTGTCTTGAACCTCAACTAGCAAATGATCTCTAGACAATGTCCTAAGCATTTTGGCAACATTCATACACACGGCTTCTTTTTTTTTTTTTTTTCTTTTTTCTTTCTTGGATTAATATATTCATAAGTTAAGTATTTCATTATATATTTCAAACAAAATTACATAATTTTTGTAATACTTAATTAAGCTGATGGTAGAACAGGAGACGATTCAAAAATTTATGGTTCTCATGTCAACATCTTGATTTGAAGATGTGGACCAATTGCCAGTGATTGAAGTAAATGTGGGGAACATTATTCATGTGAACGTCGTTAACTTGCAACTACCAAATTCAGATGCGTACGATGGCTAGCGGCACTTAATGTTGAACTGAAAGAAAATTGGAAATTGTATAAATCTCTCTCTCTCTCTCTCTCTCTCTCTCTCTCTCTCTCTCTCTTCATTATTATGCAACATAGTGAAGACCAAACACGTCCACAGATTGACAGCTTCAAAGAACTTAAAGTAACCCAGTCTCATCTATATTGTAGCTTGTAGGTGCATCGGTACTAGTTTTCGAAACAGAACCTTCCATTTTAACAGTGCCAGTGGCTTTCTTCGTTGTTGCCTCTGCGATTTACCTATCTTGTTTTACCCTTACAGCATGTCCCCTTGGTATAAGCTTACCCGTACCAATTTCTTAGGGTCCTTTTATTTTTTATTTTTTGGGGTAAGGACAAATTTCTTAGGTTAATAAAACCAAACATATAAAAAAGAGAGAGGAACTTGTTTATAGGTTTACTGACCTTGCTATTTCTTCTGCATTACCTTTGCTATTGGCCGCTCCAAATTTAAGCCCATTTCTTTACCTCGACGAGTCTACGAAAAGAAGTTATTGCAAGACCTCTACAATGTTGCTATTTGGCAGTGACAACATTTGAAGTTTCATGTTTCAGCACCGGATCACCGCTGTTATGATCATAAATGCGCTGAAAATTAATTTGCGATGAATATTTTTTCTCCAGGGATCGCAGCATTTACCACAGTGAGTACAATTATTAGCGTAAAGTTCGATGAGTAAAAGTAACTCATATATTGTAGACGTTCATATCATCTGCCATTTTCCATCATGTAAGCATGTGATCCATATTCATCCATATTCACCCAAAGATTCCAAGTACAGACAGAGGACCATATCCTGCTTTATATAGGAGAATTTATGGAACAAACTAAAGTTCCGTGATTAGAAACAGATATATGCTAGATTACCAGTGTTTTGATGTTCTTTGTCTATGGAAACTAAGCTCTGAAATAAGACACGAGATATCAGTGAAGAACCTAGGCTCTAGGAGCAGCCAGCATTCAGTAACTAGAGCATCCGTCTGAAGGCCGAGAGCAGGAAAACAAGGAAAGTCTGAAAGTTAGTAATGTACGCCAGTAAATCGTGGCCGTGAAAGAGGTGTCAACAATAGATGCTAAGCTTCTGAAACATTACAATTTGAAAATATTTCCTTCCAAAGTCGGTGCTTCCAGTTCTAGTACTTCATTGCATCGTTGGATGAGACTGGAAACGCCTACTCCAAGTATCCTTTCCCAAACTCTCTGTTTTCTAGGTATTTGGATTTAATGTTTGCCAAAAACTCATTATAGAGATTTTGAAAGTTACACCCCCGGAAGGAAAGGGGAGATGGGAACTTGTTGATGGCCAATTTAATGTTAATTCTTGCTAAGATAGATGACTTCCCCTTTCCACCATAAATAATTGCAACTAACTTTTCTATTTTCGTTTATCAATAACAATTCATGACAGGAATAGAAGAAATACAAGTTGCTAAACCTTACCAAACGTGCTAAAAGCACCTCCTTAAGACGAAACTAAGCACATAGCCAAAACCAAAAGGCAGCAAGAAAGGCTAGTTCCTTATCTTCAGACGTACTCCTCCCATGATCCAATCAATCACGAGGTAGAGGAAAACTGTCAAAACCCGGAACCACAAAACAGAACTATAGGAGTAAACGTTGCAACATTTCTAAATCTATCCTAAGAAAGCCTATCATTATTTTTCGTAGCAAATATCATAGACAGTTACCGTGAACACTAACCTCTTATTAGGCTTAATATAGTCTCTTTTGAAGATATTAGCCAACCATTTCCCCCCAACAAGAGATTGCGTCTACTCCACAAAAGTTCTCCCATTTCCCCCCAAAGTGGGTATAAGATGAATAAATTTCCATGAATTTCTTCCGTAATTTCATAGAGAATGCCCTGATTACCATGGGCGGCAAGTTTGCTCGTTGTATGAAAATTCATGCAAATGGCAAGTCCCAAAATTACCGCATTTCTAAGAATAATACAGATGAATCATACGATTTTGTGCCGCACAGCCTTAGGACTCTCAAGACACGTGCATTCCTAGGCACTCGTATGCCATCTGGAATCTCCTAGGTGACTCTTATCTTTCCCCAGCCTAAGTTGAGGAGGATTCCTATTTTCCCCAAACCCTAGAGCAATGCAATTTTACATAGTTTCTGGAATCATCATTTTGTACTGGTTAAAAGCTTGAGCTATCAAGAAGTGAGGGTCCAATTTGTATGAGTAAAGTTTATCGAGGAAACAATGATGAGCACGTTTCGGTGAAGTCATACAGAATCATGAGAAGCCACCCTTGCTTCTTAACCACAAAAATTCTGGAAACTTTTCCCCTTAATCAGCATGGAGGCATTAACCAAATCTGACTGGTTGGTTCCCTAGGATGCTCGGGCCCACCAAATCATGGCCAATCCATCAATATCTTTTCTTATAAATAAAAAGAGGAAGGAACCAAGGATATAACATAAATAAAAGATGCCTCTGATGTGTTAATGCAACATCTGAAAAGATGCCCTTTGTGGTCCAATCCAAGTTCAAGACAGCGATGATAAGATACCCATCAACCTTTCATTTTCGGGAGTTCAAAGAGCTGTCCATATATGTGACAGTTCCGAAGTCTTCCATGTAGAAAGAACCCCACTAGCCATCATGGTCGTTGAGTTAGCCCCAGGTATATCTTTCATATCCGTGATTGATGGTGCTAGCTTGCTTTATCCTTCAAACAAATGGTCGGCTTTCATGGTCTCATTACCACTTATCTTGGTTTTCTTGCATCCACATTTTTCCTTTCTGTTTGGTTCTGCGGAAATATCTCTTGCAGACAAGAAGTTAAGTTTGTAGGTTAAAAGTGAAGCCACATACTAGAAAAAGAACCAAAAAGAATGTCTTGGAAACATTTCTCCTTTTACATCTTCAACTTATCATGTCAAATCCTTTTTGAATCCATCTGTAGGATTCTAGGTAGTACATGAATAGGCTTGGGATAGGTGTTAGGAATTTAGATTAAAAATTAGTAAGGTTAGAATAGCCTTAATTAGGTATATTTTAAACATATTTTTGGTATATCCTAAGAATATTATAATGGAAATCTCTTTTATATTAGTAGGTATTTCTAATGGTATTTTATTAAAGTACGAGAACCTATTCCAAAATCTTAAGATATTAAGTGGGGAAACCTTATCACTTATAAGTTCAAAGATCCATCCTCATGCTTTCAAAGTGGTATAACACCCACATTTAACACTCCTTCTTATGTACATGTTGATACAAGCACTGCACATGAATTAAAGCCCAAGTTCGAGGGATGGGAGATTATAAAGTGGAGGTCATCCCTAGCTCTAATACTATATTAGAGTGTGAAGGCTTTTTCCAAAATCTTAAGGTATATTATATGAGAAATTCTTATCACTTATAAGCTTAAGAGCTTATCTTTATACTTTTAATGTGAGCCAACATTCACCTTTAACATTTTTCCTCACATGCATGTTGACATAAGTATTACCCATGGACAAAAGCCTACCTTTGAGACAAAGCATAGGCATATTCTTGCTCTAATATCATATCAAAGTAAGAGGATCCATCCCAAAATCTTAAAGTATTATGTGAGAAATTCTCATCACTTAGAAGATTATAGGCTCATCCTTTTGTTTCCAATGTAGGACAACATCCACTTTTAACATTCTTCCTCACATGTATGCAGACATAAGCATTATACACGGATTGAAGCCCAACTTCAAAACTTGGAGGATTACAAAGTGGAGGTCCATCCCTAACTCTGATACCATTTTAGAGTATGAAAGCTCATCATAAAACCTTAATGCATTAAATGGGAAAACCTTATCACTTATAAGTTCAAGGGTTTATCCTCATGCTTTCAATGTCGAACAACACTCACCTTTAACACTCTTTCTCATGTGTATGCTAACACAAGCACTACACATAGACTGAAACCCAACTTCAAGGCATGGAGGTTTACAAAATTAAGGCTCATCCCTAGCTCTAATACTATATTATAGTGTAAAAGCTTATCTCAAAACCTTAAGGCTTTAAGTAGGAAAACCTTATCACTTATAAGTTTAAAGGCTCATCCTTATATTTCCAATGTAAGACAAGACTTACCTTTAACACTTCTCCTCACATACTTGTTGAGACAAGCATTGCATGTGGACTAAAGCCCAACTTCAAGGTGTAAGGGATTACAAAGCAAAGGTTTATCCCTAGCTCTAATACTATATTAGAGTGTAAGAACTCATCTCAAAACCTTAAGAAATTATATGGAGAAATATTATCACTTATAAGTTCAAAAACCTATCCTCATGCTTTCAATATGGGATAATATCTACCTTTAACATTCCCTTTCATGTGCATGCTAACACAAGCACTACATGTCGATTGAAACCTAACTTTAAGGCATGGGGGATTACAAAATGAAGGCTCATCTCTAGCTCTAATATTATATTATAGTGTAAGAGCTCACCTCAAAACTTTAAAATATTAGGTGGGGAATTCTCATCATTTATAAAACCATAGGCCTATCCTCTTACTTCCAATGTGGGACAACACCCACTTTTAATATATTTAGTTTTGGAGTTAATTTTAAAAAGCAAGGCCATAGGAAAAACTAAAGGGAGAAAATAAGGGTTACAACTTATAGAAGTAATAGCTAAAGGGCATTGCTTTGTATTGCAGCTACTAACCAAGAAAGAGAGACCAACCATGTGAGTTTTAGGAGTGCTGAGAATAGACATGTGAGAGTTATATGTGGGTTTTATAAATAACACCATTGTATTCCTTTGATGTAACTTAATAAGAGGAGAATGAGTCAATAACTACACTAGTGACAATGGATGTAAGACATTGTATTAGTATGAACTACCTTAAATCTTATGTTTCTTGTGTATTTACAGCTTGATTTATGTATTTATGTATTTATGTATTTATTTGATGGGTTTTTTTTCACAACAATTAGTATCAAAGCTAAATTTTGAGCTTAAGGGCATCACATGGGTGAGATTAAGCTAGATTAACTCTAAACAAGATATTGTTATTATTTTTCTTGGGGTTTTTCCTCTAAAAATATGGCCTTTAGTTTGAAAAACTTGATTTACTTTTAAGTGGGTTTTCTTTTAGGTTGGAGAAAACCTAATTTCCAAAACTTGTTCTCACCTACATATGATAGAAAAATAGTAGTTTAAAACTAAATCTAGATATAAAATCTTGAAGAACTACACCAATACTCATCAAATGTAGAAAAATGGGTTGAATAGATCAACAATTGGGTCAAATCGAACCCAAACCAAGTTGACCCAAATAAATGCATAAGGCAGACAAACAAAAACAAATGACTAGGAAGAATTTTTAGAATATACTTTAAGTTACTCTATAAGGAGGCAAAACAAATGTCTCAAAATGATTTATGAAAGAATTTAGTTATAACAAAGGAATAATCATGCCTATGTTTGTTGGGCACTAACTCGAAAAGTCAAGTTAGATAGAAAAGATGTGAATGATAGCAAAAATTTGATTAGTAGCAATAAATTATTGAAATGAAAGGAAGCATATAGTAGATCGGCTTATTGGAGTTTGATTTATGGGAAGAATGGCTAAGATCTATCATAGAAGATGGTGGCAAAAGGATGTGGGTCATGGCAAATGAGCTAGATTCCTAAGTGACAAGAATGTATGACTAGATGTAACTATAATGACCATGCACATGCAAGAATATTGTGTGTGAATCCTACACTCAAGCAAAGATTTTTTGTGTCTTTGACAAGTGTTAGCAAGGGTTTTCCCAAGTACTTAAGTAGTTTTGTAAGGCATTTCACATAGTGTTTAATGGTATTTCTGGATTATGATTTTGAAGCCTAGGAGGTCCAAAAATTCATGACTTTTGTTGCTAGTTTTTGGACTTAATTTCTTTATATGGTGAATTTCATGTTAATTTGATATTAAATTGATGACATGATATGTCATTAGGGACAACAAAGATGGAATAGAAGTAATCTGGCTTTTGGCATCTTTGTTATAGTTTATTTAGTGTTAAGTATGTTGCTAATTAGACTACCATAAAAGAATTATGGATGCTTTTGTTAGACTTTATTAGAATTCTTATGTTAAATTATTTTGGTTTTGTTGTCTACTTTGCTAGGTATGTGGAATCATACAAATGTTTTAGGCAATTGATAAGTATGCTCATAGATTAGGATGTGAAAGTTGTTCATCTAGTGTTTTCATTGTTGTCTTTTGATAGTAGCAAAAGGGATATAATTCAATTTATTTTATGGTTATCTAAAATCTTTTGGTCAAGTGTTTGACCAAGGAAAAGGATTCCAAAGGATGCTATTATCTCAAAAGGCTATTAACACTCTTGAATGAGAATTGAAAGAGGAGAGTATTTATCATTTAGTACTTCTAGTGTGTTAGCAACTAACAAGAGATAGAAACCTAAAGTCTTAGGTAATGGTCTTGCATTTTTAAGAGCATGGAATAGTAAACATTTTGGAAATTACCATTAGGCTCAAAATTAGAGTCATTTCTTGAAATTCTTTTTAGGAGGCAACATTGTATAAATGAAGAGATAAAGATAATTTTCTTTATTTTGAATTTTGTAACAGATTGGTTGGCACTAGTATATATTATGTCTTAGTCTAAAGAGAGTGAGACCATAAAGGATTTGACATGTGTGAAACTCCAAGGCTAATTATTTCTTTAGTAGTGAGAGAACTAAGTAGCCCACATTTAAGGGGGAATCAACATATGAGCAAAGGTTATTGTTTTAGTTGTTATTCCTAACATTACTAGATTAGTTCATGTTATATCTTTAGTTGTTATTCCGATCATTATACAAGTAGTGGAACTTATTTAATTTTTTTTTATCAATCTATGGTTAAAACATCCGTAAGAGAATAGTTTAACCTTGATATAAGCTTATATTGAAGAGGAACTTGCAATGGTGCAAGTATTTATTATAAGTAGTTGTAGTTGACTTAGATGATATACTATATGATGTAGATGGTTGCAAAGTAATGTAATTTATTTTCTTTAACAATCATGAAGACTTTCATATATAGGTTATGTTGAGTTTTGGTGGTAGTTTATTTTACACTGCATTAGCCTATGCAATTCAAAGTTAAAGGATAATATGATATGCAGATAAAGGAAAGCTTATACAAATTTATGTTAGTTCTCAAGCAACGATACTTGGAATTCTACAAATTCATTGGCATGCATAAATTTATGAGATGTTTAAATAATAACATTTGTATAAACTTTAGGTTAACTATTTTAGGTATGTCATTCACTTCTCAAGCATGTTAACACTAAGATTGATTGTTGAACCTTGCAAGGTGATGCGGATGCACTTAAGGCCCAATATTACGAGTTCCAATATCAAAGAATTAAGAGTTCACAACATAATCCAATGGGTCCAAGAAGGCCAAGGTTGAAGAAGCAGCCCAAGAATATTCCATAGCATCTCTGCAGGCTTTAATATGGGGGGTTTCCTAAATAATTGTTGAGTCCTTAATTTCTTAGGTTTAATTTATTGTTTGAGAATATTTCCTTTTGTTTGGTTTTCTATAATTGTCTAGATTCTTGATTTATCTAGGTTTCCATACTTGTCAGATTTCTAATTTGTCTAGGATTCCTTATTTGTCAGAATCCAGATTTGTTAAGACTTCCTTAATTATAGGGATTCTTGATTTGTCTGGATCCTTCTAGAATTAGGTTTTAAGGATTTCTGATTTACCAGATCCTTCTAGAATTAGGTTTAGCTGCCTATTTAAAGGGAGCATTGTTTTAGTTGTAAGGGAGTTTTTTTTCCAGAGAATAGAAACCCCAAAGTTGTGTGGAAAAAAAAACTTGATGCGAATGTTATGGTGGGCTTGAAAGAGCTTGGGTTTAGAAAATATGTAAAAATCATTTTTTGGTGTTTTGGTTTTTTTGTGGAAAAAGTGAGTGTTTGGTAGGGAGGAAGGGAGAAAAAAACGAAAATAGGAATAATCAAAATAAAAGGATAGATGCCAACAAGCTCCAAGATGTAAAGGCAACGCCACCAGTCAAGGAGGTGTTCCACCACCAATCCCTGGCAAGAATTGTATAAAGGATGCAAAAGTTGATCACACAACTTTGGGGTTTCTATTCTCTGGAAAAAAACTCCCTTACAACTGAAACAATGCTCCCTTTAAATAGGCAGCTAAACCTAATTCTAGAAAGATCCTGGTAAATCAGGAATCCTTAAAACCTAATTCTAGAAGGATCCAGACAAATCAAGAATCCCTATAATTAAGGAAGTCTTAACAAATCTGGATTCTGACAAATAAGGAATCCTAGACAAATCAGAAATCTGACAAGTATAAAAACCTAGATAAATCAGGAATCTAGACAATTATAGAAAACCAAACAAAAGGAAATATTCTCAAACAATAAATTAAACCTAAGAAATTAAGGACTCAACAATTATTTAGGAAACCCCCCATATTAAAGCTTGCGGAGATGCTATGGAATATTCTTGGGCTGCTTCTTCAACCTTGGCCTTCTTGGACCCATTGGATTATGTTGTGAACTCTTAATTCTTTGATATTGGAACTCGTAATATTGGGCCTTAAGTGCATCCGCATTAATCTCCCCTTCTTGACAAAGATTTGTCCTCAAATCTTGATTGCTGCTTTTGGTTTTATTGCTCCATAGATCCATAATCCAAGTTTGTGCACACAAATTATTCTTTAACTCTGGTGGCCTACCCAAGTGTGTTGGTTCATAAATAAATGGCAAACTACCATGCTGCTTAGATGGAAGTCTACAACCAAAGCAACAATATGATTAAAACAAATAGTTGAAGTTATGGAATGTTGTAGTAGCACCTTCATCAATTGCATCAACAAGTCTTGGTGCATTCAATTTCCAAAAGATCTAAACTTTCTAGGTTCTCATCTTTCTTTGTCAACACCACTAGCTTTGGTAGATCCAAATCTTTTGGTTCTATTTCTGTTGACTTTGTTTTTTCTACTTGAACAACTTCTATGGCTTTCTTTGGTAAAGCTTCTCTCCCATACCACCTTTCTATCCACATATCATAGTCTTCTTTGTCATAATTGTAGTTGTTCTGTTGTTGGTACCTGGAATATGAAAAAGCACAATCTTTTTTTTGGTTACATTGTGGGTCTTGGCTTCGAGATTTGTTGATCTTGCACACGTCAACATGGTCTTGCTTGAAATCTTTGGGCAAGAAGGGCCTTTGGAGTAACTTCTTCAGTTTCTCCCATGAACGGACTTTTCCTTTCCATCTCGTTCTCTTTGTTTCTTAATATTCTCCCACCACAAATAAGCAAATTCTTTGAGATGAAGAACAGCAACCTTATATTTCTTCTTATCATCATATGCTTGGAGCTCAAACACCCTTTCAATATGACATAGCCAATCAATAAAATCATTGAGATCAAGAGTACCTTTAAATTATGGGATCTTGGCACGCAAGCTATCATCATCTTGCCGCCTCCTCCTCTGTTGTCTTTCATCTTGGTTGCCTTGGTAAAAGACTTGCAACTTCTTGACGACGTTAGAAAGTTGCTCCTTTACTTCACCTAACTCAAGAGAAAAAATTTTGTTTCCAACTTCCCATGCTGGAATTGTTGAATAATGGCCACAATAATGCGAAGAAAAATTGTCACCCGAATTAAACATCTTGAAAAGAGCTCACTCATAAGAATAACCTAGGCTCTGATTACCACTTGATGCGAATGTTATGGTGGGCTTGAGCGAGCTCAGGTTTAGAAAATATGTAAAAAATCATTTTTTTTGGTGTTTTGGTTTTTTTGTGAGAAAAAATGAGTGTTTGGTAGGGAGGAAGGGAGAAAAAAACGAAAATAGGAATAATCAAAATAAAAGGATAGATGCCAACAAGCTCCAAGACATAAAGGCAATGCCACCAGTCAAGGAGGTGTTCCACCACCAATTCCTGGAAAGAATTGGATAAAGGATGCAAAAGTTGATCACACAACTTTGGGGTTTCTATTCTCTGGAAAAAAAACTCCCTTACAACTGAAACAATGTTCCCTTTAAATAGGCAGCTAAACCTAATTCTAGAAGGATCCTGGTAAATCAGGAATCCTTAAAACCTAATTCTTGAAGGATCCAGACAAATCAAGAATCCCTATAATTAAGGAAGTCTTAACAAATCTGGATTCTGACGAATAAGGAATCCTAGACAAATCAGAAATCTAACAAGTATGGAAACCTAGATAAATCAGGAATCTAGACAATTATAGAAAACCAAACAAAAGGAAATATTCTCAAACAATAAATTAAACCTAAGAAATTAAGGACTCAACAATTATTTAGGAAACCCCCCATATTAAAGCCTGCAGAGATGCTATGGAATATTCTTGGGCTGCTTCTTCAACCTTGGCCTTCTTGGACCTATTGGATTATGTTGTGAACTCTTAATTCTTTGATATTGGAATTCATAATATTGGGCCTTAAGTGCATCCGCATCACAAGGTCTTTTACTAAAGTTGTAGAAAGAGCTTATGGCAAAACTTACAATGGAAAACCTAAGAGTAATATAATATACCTTTGGGATAAGATATTCAAGACAAAGTGTCGTGAAATTCTTTAAAACAAATTAAGTTGGAGAGAAATATCAAAGGAGAATCCATCTATTTTAGAGTAGATAGCTTAAGGATAAGCTATATAAGGTTAAATATTGTCCATAAAGTGAACATCATTGGTAGAGATGAATATATGTGGTTTAACTTCTTTGTAGTCAAATATGGATTTGGACTTGACATGTCCTTATTAATGGTAAGAATACTATCCTTTTCATGGTTGGTTGGACAACTAATTGGATGAGTTGCTATTAGTGGTAAAGGTACTACTCACAAAAGCCAAGCAATAGTTGTAATTATGAAAGCCATGGAGTTATTAGATGAAGATTCCTAAAGGAGTTGAATTATAAAGTCTAATGGACTATTCAAGGATGATATACCTTATGTTGTGTATCCCTTTATCACATTAGATATAGAAAAAGAGCTTCAAGAATTAACAGAGATACACATTTCTTAACTTAGCTTATGTGTTATTCAACTAGGTATCCATTCATTAGTGATGGAGAAAAAACTCAATGAGCTAGTGGAGAGACATCTTTTGATGTGACTAATGTGCTAATTACGATGGTTAATCAACATTGAAAGTCTACTCAACTATTGAAAGGCTTAGAGATTGTGTATGTAGCATATTAATCTATTGTTCAAGGTTATTACACTAATTTTATTTCAAAAGGGAGAAATTGTTAGGAATTTGAAGTGAAAATTAAGTAGTTTATTTTAGGTGTATCCTATATACTCTAGGTATATCCTAGAAATATTCTTAAGGATATTATCTTTTGTATTAGTAGGTATTCTTAATGGTATTTAATTAAGATTTCTTTTTATGTTAATTTAAAAAATGGAAGACCATAGAAAAACATAAAAGGCAAAAAAAAAAAAAAAGGTTGTGCCTTATAAGGGTGCAACCCATAGCTTATGAAGATGGAAGCCTAAGGGTGCTACTTTGTGTTACAACCATTAGTGCAGTCATGCAAGTATTGAGAGTGCTAAGGATACTTATGTGAGAGCTATATATGGGTTTTGTAAACAATATCTTTTTATTTTTTTTAAGAAACTTAATAGTTGCCTAAAGAGACAATAGTTATGTTAGTAAATAGACATAAGACATTGTTTTGATACAAAACACATTAAATTTTGTATGTCTATGGCTTGATTTATGTATTTATGAGTTTGTGTGATAGCTCGTTTTGACACTAAGAAAAATAGGCAAATGGTAGAAGTTTCTAAAGCCTAATAGTCATGTATATCTCCATTATAAGAAGAACATGATATTACGATTAACAAAGAAAGACATCTATGTTCATTATCTAATCTTTATGAGGTCATTAAATTTTGGTGGTGCTTGATGGCAAAAAAGGAATTTGGTAAGGATGGGGTTTAATTAAACTCTTTAATTCTCTACTACCTTTTGAATTAGGTCACATTAAAATAAATAAACCATTTGCTTTAACTTCTAAAAGGCAGTTAATGAATTATGTAACTCAAGAAATGATTTTTGATTAGGTAAAAGCCAGTAATTAATTCTATACATCAAAAGGATTAAAAAGAAAAAGAAGAAGAAGATAATATAGGGCACAACTAGATTTTAGACATAAGAGCTAACTTTAAAAATAAAAATAAAAAGTCAAAACCTTATTGTCCAATTTCTGACAAATCAAATAATTCTTTTTTTTTAATTTCTTTACTAAATTTCTTGGATAAGTATTTTATGTAATGATAAAATTGTATTAAATTGCCCAATTTTGTAGGAAATTTTCTTTATTGGTAAACTTATTTTGGTATGAACTTCACCTTGTCACTAGTTTCTACATTGAAGGCTATTGACAAGAATTTGAACACCAAAATCCAGATAAATACATCTCACATGATAAAAACTTGTTGAATGGAAGAATCGGATTTTGACAAAACACATAATAGCAAAAAGAACATCAAACCAAGAATAGTGGTAAGACCCACTAAGGAGTTCTTAAAGGCAGTGCTCGATCCAAGCCACCAAATGTTAAAGAAAAAGTGACGAAGAACAAAAAGATGGTGACCATTCTTTTCAAGCCACCAACACGGCTGAGGCAAAGAGAGGAATGACCCCATGATGAACCATGTAAAACTAGTTAAACCTTAGGTTATACTTGGAAGAGATTTAGGGTTTCTCAAAGATAATGACACTTTAGTTGGTGAGCACCTACCATGGACATGGTATCTTGTTCTTGGGGCATAAAGAAAATGTTTGGGGAATTCAACCAAGTTGCATGATCCACATAAAGATCAAATACATAAATATAGGAATGCACACACCTAAACATGACAAATTTAAGAGGTTCATAACATTGTAATGTCCTATATCCCTATAGTCTTTTCTTAATAGATTTTCTCATACTTTCTTTTTCCTTAAATAGGTATCTCATGGATTCTCTCATTAACTAGAATCCACAAGAGGGGCTCCAACAATTAACCCCCAATAGGGACTCTCTTAACTTGCCCACTAGATTTCTCTATACTTCCCCTACTTATAGAAAAACCCTAAAGGAATCCTAGTCAAATACTACTAAGAAAACCTACTTCCATAAAAGGATAAGAATCCTAACATGATAGTACCAAGAAACTTACTACATTTAGAAGATATTTCATGATTCCACAATTACATAGAGACCCTTTATTGTAATGACAATCATATTCTTTAACCTAATTGTTCCACTATTCCTAACAAAAAAGGATTAAAAAACGTATGTCTTCCTCAAATGTATCTTTGACTTCTATGGAAAAAAATAGTCATTAGAAAACATGATGATGTGTTTCATGATAGGCAATGGAGTGAGTTATGGATTATAAAGAGATTGGAATAGAATAACAACTAGAACTTCAGAAATCTAAAGTGTTGGAAAGGTAAAGACAGAAAAATAAACTACTGAAACATAAAAATAGTAATTTAAGTGCATGAATTAAAATAACTGGAATGTAAAAGATTGGAAAGTAAGAGCATGAAATTTAGAAGAAAAAATTGGATAAAATGAAATTCTTTATGATCTCCATAGGTTCTTAAAAGGTTCTCAAAAGGTTCTTCCTCAAAAGTTCTGACTACAACCAAAATAACAATTTCTTTAAATAGACAACTAAACATAATGCTAGAGGGATTCAGAATACTTAAAACCTAAGTTTGGTAGGATCCAGGATCCCTAAAATCAAGAAAAATAAAACTAACCAAATTAATATCCTAACAAATCAGGGATAAGGTCCTAACAAATTAGAGACCTTGGAAATAGCAGGAATTTTGACTAGTATGGAAACTTCAAATAAAATAGATTTCTTCTGTTTAGGCTTGGACCCAATGAATTACATTATTGCCCAATTTTTTGTCAAAGAAATCAATAAAACTTAGGCTTTCTCATTATCTTGACCTTTGGGTTAGAGAGGATTTGTCCTTAAATCTAGAAGGTTATTAACATCCACATATGGAGACAAATCTCCTACATTAAAAGTGGCTAAGACTCCCCTAAAATCACTTGGCAGGTCCACTTTGTAGGCATTATCTCTGACCCTTGTAACTACTTCGAATGGTCTATTAGCTCGTGGTGCGATCTTACTCTTTCTTTTTGTCGAGAACTTTTCCTTTCTTAAATGTACCTATACAAGATCCCCAAGTTGAAAAATTTATAGTTTTCTATTCTTGTTGGCTTTTTTGTAAACCTCATTTTCTCTTTCAATCTGGACTCAAATTTCTTCATGAAACTTTTTCATCAATTTGGCCTACTCATTTATATCAAAGTTGATTTGGGCATCCATGGGTAAAGAAGATAACTTAATAGGAGTAAGTAAATTGAGCCCATAGACTACCTCAAATGGCAAATGACCAATTGTAGCACTTGGAGCTCGATTGTAGGCAAATTTTACATGTGCAATCTTGATGTCCCGATCCTTGAGATTCTTGTTCACCAAGGTTCTCAAAAGTGTCCCTAGTGTTTGGTTAGTAACCTCCATTTGCCTATCTGTTTGGGGGTGGTGAGAGGTGTTGAATCGGTTCTCTAACAATGGCTTAAAAACTTGGTATCTCTATCAGAAACAATCATTCTTGGCACACCATATAGTTTCATAATCTCCCTAAGAAACAAATTTGCAATATGAGATGCATTATCTATCCTATGGTAAGGAATGAAATGGCCCATCTTTAAGAACCAATCAATGACCACTATGATGGAATCCTTTCCCCTTTGAGTTTGAAGGTATAAAATCCATTTTAAGATCTTCCCATGGTTGGCTTAGAACTGGTAATGGAGTGTAAGGGCTAGGCTTGAAATGCATCTTGGCTTGTTAACGTGTAGCATACTGGGAAATGAAGGCATGAACATCCCTTTGTATTTTGGGCTAGTAGAAATGCTTCTTAAAGATCTCCAACATCTTGTGCACTCCAAAATGCCCAACTAGACCTCCCTTATGAGTCTCTTTGATTAATAATTCCCTTAAGGAACTCTTAGGAACACATAATCGGTTGCCCTTGAACAAATAGCCTTCTTGCACCATGTATTCTCCATGAGTTCCTTTGGCACATTCTACCATGATAAAAAACAACTTCTCATCTTCTGAATAATGCTCTTTCATAATTTCAAATTTGATTACCCTTGCATCCAAGATGGTTAGCAAAGAATACCTTCTTAATAAAGCATCTATCACAAAATTAGTAGTTCCTAATTTGTACTAGGAAAAAAAAGTAAAGGATTGAAGGAACTTTACCCATTTAGCATGCCTTGGGTTAAGCTTGTGCTAACCATTCAGATACTTAAATGCCTTGTGATATGAGTGAAAAAAAAACTACTTTGATTAGAGGCAGTGGCTTTAATGATCAAGAGTTTATACTATCACATAGAACTCCTTGTCATAGGTTGAATAATTCTTCTTGGCATCTGCTGACTTTTCATTAAAATAGGCTAATGGTTTATTGGACTGAACCAAGACAGCCTCAATTCCCACACCACTAGCATTACACTCAACTTCAAAGAATTTATCAAAATCCAATAAAGCAAGAATAAAGTTTCACAAAGCTTTTGTTTAATTACCGCAAATGTCTTGCTTGTAGATTCACTCCATTCAAATTGTCCCTTCTTCATACACTCAATTATTGGAGCCATGATGGTGCTAAAATGAGGACCAAATCTTCTATAGAACAAAACCAAGCCATGAAAGCTTCTAATCTCAATTGGTGTTTTTTAAATCGACCAAGACTTGATTGCCTCCACTTTCGACTGATTAAATGCAATGCCATGTTGAGAAACCATATATCCAAGAAACACTACACTTGGACTCCTAAACTCACACTTCTCTATTTTTGCATATAATTTTTATTCCCTCAATAAGTCAAAGATCTTTTTCAAATGTTTTACATGATCATAAATATTTTGGCTATAAACCATAATATCATCAAAGTAAACAACTATGAATTTACCAAGATATGATCTAAATACCTCATCCATTAATCTCATAAAGGTGTTGGGACATTTGACAATCCAAAAGGCATTACTAACCATTCATATAAGCTTCCCCTAGTTTTAAAGGTAGTTTTCCATTCATCTCCCTCTTGCATACAAATTTAGTGGTATCCGCTCCTCAAATCAATCTTGGAAAAGACTACAACTCCATGAATTTCACCAAGAATATCATCAAGTCTAGGGATAGGATACCTATACTTAATTGTGATGTTGTTGATGGCTTGACTATCAACACATATCCAGAAACTACCATCTTTCTTGAAGACCAAGAGTGCTAGAATTGAATAGGGACTTATGCTTTCTCTAACATACCCTCTTCTTATTAGCTCATCTATTTGCCTCTATAGCTTATTGGTTTCTTCAGGATTACAATAGTAGGTGGACTTGTTGGGTAGAGAAGCCCCTGGAAAAAGGTCAATATGGTGTTTAATGCCTCTAATGGGTGGAAGTTCGAGTGGTAGGTTTGTAAGGAAGACATCTTTATATTTGGATAAGAGTGTAGAACCTTAAGGTGGGGAATACTCTCTTCAATTACCAATTTTCTCTCTACCATAATAAGGCATATATAGGTTTCTTTTTAAGGATGGCTTTTTTGAGTTTGGTTTGGGTGATGAACAAGTTTTCCTTGGCCTTTTCTCTCTAGGTTGAGGTTTTATGGATTTGAGATTGGCTTAAAGGTGTAAGGGTGATCTGTTTACCATTCTTTTTCATGAAATAAGTGTTGCTTCTCCCATCAAGCTTTGCAAATCTATCACACGACCATAGTCTTCCAAGTAACAAGTGACATGCTTCCATATGAATAATATCATAGAGGACTTCATCAATATAATTCTGCTTAATGGAAAAAGAAACTAAAACTTGGCTCTTTACTTAAAGATCATTGCCCTGACTTAGCCAATGCAACTTGTAGGTTTGTGGATGAGAACAGGTTGACAACTTCAACTTTTCAACTAGTGTCGTGGATGCCACATTAGTACATCTTTCACTATCAATGATCGTAAAGCATACCTTGCCCCTAATGGTACACCTCGTTTAAAAGATAGTTTCTCTCTATTCATCTTGAGAACCAAGCTTTGAAAAAAGAGTATTGAAAATGACTAAAAGCTCACCAAAATCTAGTTCAGCTATGCAATCTTCCTCTTTTGTTTCTTCCAATGTCTCCTCCACCTAGTACACTTCTCCTATTTCCTCTCATTCTTTCTTTGTTATTACCCTTTGATTAGGGCAATTAACTTAAAGGTGGCCAACTTGTTGGCACTTATAACATCTAGCTTAGGACCGTTCCCTTTTGAAAGCAATGGCCTGAGAACACTCACTGTGTTTGGCTTCCATGTTTTTGGGCTTGTCCAATTCCTTAGGAACCTGATTGGAAGAGTCATATCTGGTGTGCTTCAGGCAACCTTCTGGACATAATCTCCTTTGTTGAAATACTAGGCTTTAGAGGCAGATCTTTACTTCTCAACCTTAATAGCTAGCTTGTACACATCATCAGGAGAGCAATAAGGTTACAAATCGACTATCTGAGCAATATCTGGATTTAAGCCTCCAAGAAATCAAGTAATGGACTACTCTATGAGTTCAGGAACATCACATCGGATCATCAACTTCTCAAATTCTTGATGCATTCTCCAACACTTCTTTTCTCTTGCTTGAAAGTGTACAACTTGTGATAGAGCTCTTGTTTGTATTCTCTAGGAAGAAAACACCTAGTCAAGAGCCTCTTAAGCTTCTCCTAGGTTCTAACTTTTCTTTGCCTATCTCTTTCCCTAGGCTTCTTTGTATTGTCCCACCATAGAGAAGCATAATCCTTAAGTTTGAGAATAGCTACCTTGCATTTCTTCTCCTTGTTATAGTCCTTGTATTCAAAGATTCTTTCCATTGCACAAACCCAATCAAGAAAATCATCTAGGTTCAGTGTGCTATCAAATTTAGGAAAGTCTATACAAAGGCTTCAATCATCTTCCTCTGGTCTCCCTCTTCTCCTTCTCCTAATATCTTCATCACTAGAATCAACATCATATTCAACATCACTGGAAAGAGGTGCAAGAAGTCTCTGAGGTTGCGGTGGTTGATATGTTAGGGCTACATAAGGTGGTTGTAAACTCTAAGGTTGGCATGGTATATATTGTTGGTAATAAGGAGTATGTGGTGCTGGTCTTTTTGGTATAAATGGTTAGGTTGATGGTTGAGTGAGTGATGGTTGATGAATGGACATTTGTAGGTGAGGTATGGATACTTAGGGTGGTGGTAAAGTTGTTTGGAAAGGGAGGTGTGTTGTTTGTGGTAGTGGTGGAGTAAAGTGGAGTGTTTGGGTTATTTGTGGTGGCAAGCACTACTGAAGTAAGAGTTTAAGCTCTTGGAATTCAGCCTTCATCTTTTTAATTTCACTCTTCTACACCATATGTGCAGCTTGTCATGTTGGAATGGGCAAGGATGAACATGAAAAACCATCTCCTTCTTGAGACATGGTGATGGTATAAAACATATTAAGATTAATGAGATAATGAGATTTATTAGAACAGCTCACTCACCAAAACCTTGGCTCTAATATCATTTGATGCGCTTTGTGATAGGCAGTAGAATGAGCTATTGATTATTGAAAGACTAGAATAGAATAACAACTAGAAGTTTAGAAATCTTAAGTGTTGGAAAGGTAAAGACTAGAAAATAAACTACTGAAACGTAAAGATGGTAATTTAAGTGTAGGAATTAAAATAACTAGAATGAAAAGGTTGGAAGTAAGAGCATGAAATTTATAAGGTAAAGTTTAATAAAACAAAATTCTTTCTGATCTGAAAAGGTTCTTCATCAAAAGTTTTGACTAAAACTAAAATAACAATCTCTTTAAATAGACAACTAAACCTAATGCTAAAAGGATTTGAAATACTTAAAACCTAAGTCTAGTGACATCCAGGATCCCTAAAATCAAGGAAAATAAAACTAACCAAATTAAGATCCCAACAAATTAAGGACCTTGGAAACAGTAGGAATCTTGACTAGTATGAAAACTCTAGATAAATTAGACTTCTTTTGTTTGGGCTTAGACCCAACGAATTGCATTGTAGCCCCAATTTGTTGTCAAAGGAATCAACAAAACTGAGGCTTTCTCATTACCTTGGCCTTTGAGCATGTCCACATCACATAAGGTATGCATTTATGTGTAAGCTCATAAAGTCAACACTTTTTTTTTTCATTTTCGTAAACTTGATGTAGAATTGATTTTAAAAGCATTCACAGTTTAGTAATTTTTTTCTTTTTTGTGAAAAGTTAAGTTTACATTAATAAAAATTAGTATACAAAAGCATTATGACATAGCCCAACATTACAAGACTTCTAAAAGGTATGAAAAAATAGAGGCTAGAAGTCTCTAAATTTCATTCAAAATGACATCTCAATAAAAGGATTTAATATTTCAAAACAGAAAAAAAAAACTCTCCCTTGAATAATTTTTCTTACTTTTACTAACAAGATTAGAATGTCAGTTTTTTTATTCTAAAATCATCTTTTATTGTGTTCAACCATGTATAGTAAATGCAAGTTAAATAAGATATCTTAAGAAGTTTTGTAGTCAAACCTATTCATTTAGTTGTTTTGATCATCCACTACAATTCTTCATTTTATCTTTTAATTCGACATTAGATTCCATTCTAAGAAAGGATAGTATTTCAAATCATCATGATCCATATATATTTAAAAAAGAGATGACTCATGTTTTTCGACCTATGATTAATAAAAATTATAATATAAGTTAACTGAAGGGAGCCATTATAAAATTTCTTCTATTGTAGAAAGTCAATTTTAATAAACTAGCCATTTAATAAAATTATGTTAGTTGATGCTACTAATCAAGATCAAATCATAACATTTTACTTTTTCATTACTAGTTGAAGGTCTTTGTAATTTTTTTTTCTTTTTTTTTTTTGCAACAATAAGCAAACCTATAAAAAACTGAGATAAGAGTAGGCCTTAGTTTGAGGAGACCTCTACAATTATATGTCACGAAATCTTTTATATCAAGCTACATTACTAGAATTCTTTTACATTTTATACTATAAATTCACTTATTTTATAAAAAAGAGTTTGAGAGATCAATGATTTTCTAAAGCATACATCCAAAAATGACTTTATTTTAAAGTTTAAGATTTGGTAATCCCAAATCCCTTTCCTTCTTTGGTAAGCAAATGATTTGTCAAACTACTTTGTGAAAATATTGTGTATCTATACAACCTGCCCATAAAAAGTTCTTAATCTTTTTCTTAATCTTATAAATTGTTTAGTTTGTTAGTAGGAAGACTTGTATCCAAAATGTACATATAGAAATTAGGACTAATTTTGCCAACTATGGCTTTCCTACATAGGTAAGATGTTTCATTTCCCAATCTTTTATTCTTCCAAATACTTTATTTGTTAGACCTTTACAATCAACATGAGTAAGTCTTTTTGTAATTAAGAGAACTCTAAGATATTTAATTAGGAATGTACCCATAGGAAAGGATGAGTGAACTAAACTGAGAAGTTGTTCTGATTCTAATAACCCTAAGAAGAATCTTTGACATTGCTTAGGTTATAATATAGACCTATGAGTTTAGCAAATTCCTCTAAGGCTTTTATAAGACAAAATACCAAAAGGTGTATCACTATGAGAAAAATGGAAGAAATTGTCATCAAAATACAAATGAGTGATTGTAATGATCATTAATATATATTAAATTTTATATTCTTATAAAAAAATCTAAAGAACCAATTGCAATAGGGATTTTCCTTACCTTATAATTCATATGGAAAGCTTAATTATAGCATAGATTCATATAAGATGCATCTAAAGTATGAAATTCCTTATATTCAAAATCTACACAACCCTCACTGGGGTACCAAAAAATTACTATTCTGATCATATTCCTACATGGTAGGAAGCCAATGACCTTATTCAAGTGATGATGCTTTGCTTGGACAAACAAAAGGAAGTAATTGCTCTTTTTATAAATGAACGTATTATGCAATGTCTTAATTTCACATGAAAATCCTAGATAGTTCTAATTCTATGTAGTCTATTTTACGGATAGTGTTGATTATAGTTGGACTATCACTCTAAGGATTATTGAAGTGAAAATTGAAGTTTCTTAGAATTATTTACAAAACTTAGTCTCATATAATAAATGATCAATACAGATCCCAACATCCTTTAGTATAACTATTATCTATTCACCATTAACGTATCTAATATTGGATTAAAGTCTTTCTAGTATCACATTTTTTTAAAACTTTAATAGGATTGTCTTCAGTATATGGGCTGTGATATGCTTGCGCATGCAAACTCGATTTCTTGACCTTTTGCTTATTAGGCGTAGGAAAGTAGTTAGCATTCAACTCTGTAAGCTGCTTGCTTGTACCCAGCTACACCAATTGCAAAATCAGAAAATAAGGGGTGCTTTCTTTAGAGCATGGAACGTCTCATATGATGTTGCCACATCATGAGGGAAAGGAAGCGGCAAGTGCTTGGATTCACATCAGATGAGTTTCCACTTTATATGAGGGGCATATAAGTGGTTGCAGTTGCATTGAACCCAGTATGGTCCCCCTCCCTCCGTGAGTCGCAATCCTTTCTGCTACTGTGACTTTAATGCAATTGGCGAAGAGAGGATGTTTGCCGTTGCATGAATGAAGGTGGTGGTTGCTTTTGTTGTTGTCGTTAGGGTTAAGGTAATGAGTTGGTGGGGTCCACTTTGAGATGGGAAGGCATCCATTGAAGGTCTGCTTCTGTCCTGTATATATCAGAAAACTAAATCTGAATATGTGCAAATGAGGATCAACCGAGGTGGTCTAAGAGGAGCTCATAATCTACATGACAAAGCCCAAAAAAAGAGAGCTCAGACAGTGACTTGTCTACGATAGCAATGGCAAAGAAAGGTAGAATTATTAAAGAGGGGAGAGAGGCAGCTGGACTGTTTTTGGCAGAGACTCCAAAAATATCATTAACTTTCTATTTCAGAAAATAATCATGCAAATTCACAGACACCCAGGACTCTCATCCCTCAAGACAACACCAATAACAACAACGAAAACAAAAACAAAGTACATGAAATTGGTCGAATAAACTTCTCAACCTAACAATTTGTTGATATATGTATATACATGAATGTGCTTCTATCTTCTGAACAATGTCAAAGTACATGATTTATTGGGAAGGAAGATTTTTACTGAGCCTTCCAAGGTTTCTTAAAAGCTTTTCCCTCTTTGTTTCGTGAAGATGCTCCTGATGGGCCTACCCACGGCTAAAAGTTCAGCAAAAATGACCGTCTCCCTTGTTGGGTTGGCTTTCGTTTGTGCGGTAAAAATCAGTGATATTACCCCACCAAATAAATGTAACTACAATCAAACAAACAAGGCCGATGCATGTATGAAGAGAAAAAGAGAAGCGACTGCACTTTCTCACTCAGAAGTGGGGAAATGATTACTTGCTCTTTCCCATTTGTGTTATCCTGTTAACAGTGTTTTAGGACCACTTTGCAGAATCCCTGCAACTGATATAAACAGCCAACAAAGCTATAAAGAACCAACGCCAACTATTAGTACCCTGGTCCTGGAGAGAGAGAGAGAGAGATACCAATGAAGTGAGGTCAATTCTTTCTTTCTTGCTCAGTCTTTTACAACTTACAACCATTGGAGAGTGACCTGTGGATGGTTTCATGCAATTAGAGAATGAGACGAATAAATAGATGTGCAGGGGCCAATAAAAAATAAAAAATAAAAAAAAGTGTCATGAAACTTCTTTGTCCAATGCACTTTCAGCCAATAACAGTACGAAAGGGACTGATAGATTATTTGACATGTAATCTCCCGTCTTTTTAACTGTTGTAACAAATGGATGGAGTTTTCCACTTTTTAATACAAATATTAATCACAGGAGCTTATTTTCTAGTATCTTGTAATGAAGCGTACAACAATAATGTTGTTGGCGGTGACCTGATGTTAAGTTTGATGGACATTAATTGATGATCTATAGAAGTCTTGTCCACCGGATTTATGACTATCAATTTTCCGTGGGGAAGGGAAACTTATTGCATCATGTATGGTCCAATTACAATGACCTGTCAGCTTGTCTCAAATCCACACATGATATATGGCACTTGACAACTTCTAGGTTAGTGTTTTATCTGGGGCATTCTTGTAACCTCATTTATAGCTCAGTGGCAGTATCTAATCTAGATTATCAAAGAAGAAAAAGAAGGAAAATGTGCAAGCAGTTGCGACTACATATTAAAAGTTGTAACCATCAAAAGGAGCATGGGCAGTGGTACTCAAATCAAACGCATGCCATGCCCTCAGAGAAAAAGAGGAGTGCTTTGGGGGGTATAGAGAGGGTGAGGGAGAGGGCTAATGCAATTTGGAAACGACTTTCAATGGAGCATTAATTTAATCACAATTGATGACTACCGGCCCCCTTGAATTGGAAGTTACTTTTCTATGTTTTATTTTACTCACTAATTAAATAATTTCAAAGTATATCTCATTATTTTTGTTTCTACTTGATAGATAGAGCAATGTAATAAGAGGTTAAGTTTTATGTCCTACCCCATGTAATTTTTATTCGGGTTTTGATTATTTGATCAAATTGCATTATCAATATTAATGTAAGGGTATGACTCCCTTTTTAAAAATAAAAATAAAAAATAAAAAACCAATTGATCACTACCTTTCTAAATGTGAACTTGCAACCCGAAGAGGTTATCAATTCCTGCAGTTATAGCATAATAACCTTAAATCATACTGAATACTACAGCGAGAACGTGTTATTCCCAATAGAAAGAGGAAAAATCAGCACAAGTAATCTGAAAATGTTGGTGGAGCTACCTAATAAATTCAAACCTATGTTATTCAAGTGGAATTATCAACAAAAGGCAAATAAAATTTCATAATCAAGTTTTTTTTTTCTTTTACTTCATATATTAACAATGCCTATATCATGAAGGCCTTTTACTCGAAGTAAACAGTAACATTATGAAATTTGGATCTAGTCTTGATCGAAAGACATTTATAGTCCTAGAATTTAATTATTCTGTCTGAGTGTGAGAAGGAGAACATAGGTCAAGAACAATCAACACTAATATAATCTGGATTTCCATTCTTTCGAGACACAAGATTAAAACAAGTTCCTTTTCCTGGGCAAGTGTTAGCAGATTTGTAATGTTGGCGCCTAGCTTTTGATGGAGACCTACCACTAGGTTGGCATGTCCTTACCTGTACTACGGAAAGAGCCACAGTTAATTTTGTGTATTAGTTTTTATTTGCAGGGCAACTGCTCCATCAGTTTCCCTAACTTATGCCGTAAACCTTCCCGCACTGGAAATTTTCATTTGTGGATGTAGCGTTCTTCAGTGTATAACCTTCCCCCTAGAAACAAGCAGCATACGAGGTGAGGACAAATTGTCAAGCAATTAACACTTAAATTTTTTCTTCCCTAAAAAGCGTATTGCTTGTCCTTTAGTATATATTGCTAGAACACTTACATAACAATGTTACAGAAAATTCTCCTATTATCTTAAGGGCAGTCAACTTCACGGGATGAGAATAAACGCCACCCGTAATTTAGTAAGAGAATTTTCCCATGTTTTATGGTATGACAAGTCGTCAGCTTAGTTGTGAGAGAAAGATCTTTCGATATTAAAAGTCTTACCATTATTGTTGCTGCTGATCTCTCTCCCCTTTTACAGTGGGATAAGGTAGATGCAATTTTTTGAAAATGTAGGTGGGAATGTGTGATTATGCAAAGAACTTTCCATGTCAAACCAAAGAATAATTGAAAAGAGGCAAGGGCTGGTACTTTGAGAAGGCAAAGCCAGTCTCAAACTTGAGGCTTCGCTCTCAGATGGGTGAGCCCCAATTTGCCTAAAAAATCACACCCTTCTCCTCCCCACTCCCTTTATAGGACCCACCACACCTTTCCTCCACAGCCCACAAACACATCCGCTCTTCCAGTCTCCTCCAAGGTGGTGTACTTCACCCACCCCTCCCTCTTCCTCTTACACCCACTTCCTCCATGGACAAGGCTGACAGAGAGACCCATGACTTCATGAATGTTGACTCTTTCTCTCAGCTCCCCTTCATCCGTCCCGCACCAGTGAAGGAAAAGGGCATTAGACTTTTCGGCATAGAATTCGGCGGTGATAACCCTGGTGCGGCTGATGAGTCCGAGTCGGCTGAGACCAACGCGTGCGAGGATATTGCCAAGGACAACAACGAGAACGGGGATAGTAACCGGAGATTTGAGTGCCATTACTGCTGTCGGAACTTCCCTACTTCTCAAGCCTTAGGCGGTCACCAGAACGCCCACAAAAGGGAACGCCAACACGCAAAACGCGCGCACCTTCAGTCGGCCATGGTGCATAGTAGCATCCCTGATGCTCACATCTACGGGCTTATGAACTACCGTCTCGGCTCCGCTCCACTGCCGGCAATGACTTATCCATCATGGAACACTAGTAGTTCTAATGTCATTGCCGGTAATGGCAAGTATTATGGAAGCCAGAGCTCTTTTTCTCAGCCTGCGCCTATCAACGGTAGTCCATTGGCCTTGTGGCGAATCCCTGCGGTTCAAAGTAGCCCCACCTTTAATCGAGACCGTTCGTTGCACCCGTTGCCATTGTTTTCCGGGGATGAATTGAAGCCATCGCAGGTTGATGGGTCTACTTCTCAAAACAGGTACGTTTACGAATCGAAGACAAGCGTGAAAGACCATGTGAGTTTGGATCTTCATCTGTAGTAGTAATTCGAGAACATCGTAAATGAATTTGATTTCTGAGATTTGAAATTAGATGGAGCTGTCAATCTTTTGATATGCAAATGAGGCAATTCTGCAGACCCCGTAACTGTTTTTCTACTTATTAACATCGTTCGTAATTCTAGAGTGGTTTAATGTGTACATGAATCAAATTAATTATTCTATATCTTTGAATGAGAGACAGCACGTTCTTCATGTTAAAGCTCTTGTCCCTCACTCTTCCATTACAATTGCATCGAACACTTCTCTTGTTTTAAAAGCAGAAGCTACACCAGTCCCAATCTCTCAGGGAAGACAAGGGTTTTCAAAATGCTAACAGGAAGAGTTTACCTTTTCCATTCTAGTTAAAATTCAAACGCAGCTTTTTTTTATTAAAACAAAAAATCAGATAATAATTGTGTAGTGCAATCTATCTCTCCTTCACAGAATTCCACACGTGTGAGAACTATATGGTATCTGTTGGGTGAGCATGGAGTCTGTCAACACACACGTGTGCATAGATCTATATTTCTTGTCTAAACAGGTGGAGTGAAGAGGGAGGTGGGATTTGTCTCAGTATAGGGGGAGATAAGAAAGACCTGGTGATAAGCTTTGATGTCTCTCCTGGCGCTTATGATGCAGAAAGATAATGATGTTTTCCATTGCATCTGCAGGTTACCCATTGCTTGCCAAATGCGTATTGTTCTAACTTTTCTGTTCACGTATTGGCTGAGAGAAATTGTGTTTCCGTTCAGTGCATGTGTGTGTGGTGGGGATGGGGGGAGGAGAGAGAGAGAGAGAGAGAGAGATTATCGATGTGATACTCATCCATCAGTCCTAAAACATTTTCTTGTGTCTCCTGCTAGATTTGTTATTCCTCCTCCTGCCTTGACACCTAGGGTTGAGGGTGAAAACTGATTCTTTTTAACTTAAAATTGAATCCTTCATGGAAGGAGCCAAAAAGATCCAAAGAACTACTCCATTCGATTCTGATCGCACGGGGCTTAGGCTTTTGAGACCTTGTTTTTTAAACAAAAGTTTAGAATTAAATGGTGGCTGCGACGTGAGAAGAGGACATGTCGTAGGGAATGAAAATGAGATCATTTAAAAAAGTGGCAGGAGAGATTAAGAAGATGATGAGGGTCTACAACTAGGAAGGCATGGGCCACGTCTCTGCGGTTGTCTAAACACAGATTTTCAAGATTTAGGGGCAGCACCCCGAAGCATTCATCGTTTGAAATGGCAAAACCAACCCCTCGGAAAAGGATGTGTCCTACTTTGCCCTGTAAAAGGCTGGAATATATGAACATGGTAGTTAGACTGCCATCTCTACTTTTCCTTCTTTTGCACTTCACTTTTATGTCTGAGAGAGGGAGAGAGGAGGGGGGGGATGGAGGGAGGTGGGGAGGGAGAGAGGGTGATTTCAAAGTGTTTGGTTTTAGTTGAGTGGACCTGTGAATCTAGGAGATTTTTCCCCATGAAGGAGGTCATTCTCTTTGCAACAATGCAGTGATAGCCCTGATAGGTCTATCCACTTTTTAATCTGTATATTATTATGCAGCAGAACTGGTCAGAGTTTTAGATAATAATTGAAACGCTCAATGAATGCCCGCGGAATACGAAGAAAGCACTGAGTTGTAAAGGATCTAAAACTTTTCATTGATTTGATCTGTGGATATGAGTTTTGTCTTAACCGTCTTTCTAGCAAAATTTGCTCCATCGACGAGTTGAGTCCAATTATCTTTCGTCGTTACTATCTCTTTACCCTCAAAGTTGCTTGATTGAAGAGGAGAGAACCGAGTGCGGGCATAACACCCTTGTTAGGGAACAACATGCAGGGAATTTCCAGGTGAACTGATGGAAATATCATGACTTAAAACTTCACTGATTTTACGTCAGAAATTAAAATGATATTCCGGTTCGAAGTGCCTTTAAGAATCTAGCAGAAAGAGGTAAGAAGATTGAAGAGAAATGGACATACTTTTGCGTTAATAATTTGGAACTCAGATCAGCAGTTCAATAGGAAAACTGTTGGTGTACTGACTCTGAAGTTTTGGTTTATATTTCCCCCACCTTAATTTACGTGGGAAAAAAAAAACGACACTTTTATCTGATGTTTCTTCTGAAATCAAATATAACTGGATGTTTATTTCTCTTTGTTGTCACTTTAAGTGATATACAAGGTCATTTGCCACAAAAAATAATTGAAATTCTTTCCAAATGACGGATTTCTAAAGCAAATACTGGCCAATGTTAGTGTTCCAAGTCTTATCTTACCGATCATTTCAATCTCTAAAAATATGCAGCTTAAGAGAACTCATGTTGGTCATCCTAAGCCTCCATAATTGCAATATTAGGCAGGAAGCCGTTGATGTAGATAATTCAGGAATATTTGCCTTCGTTGTCACTAATTGGACCTTATCGTAATTTGAGGCGCATCGTCATTCTACCTAATGTGAAATAATGATATGTACAGGTTTTCCCTGCACTAACAGCAGCGATTGTCCAATATTCCATTCATGATTGAACAAAAGGGGTTTCGTGAAGCAGACATCAAGAAACCCCACGACCATTTATAGGGGCTTCGAGCATATGTTGTAGTAATCTGATTTGACTGGTACTTATTAGCCGAAGGCTTGCCATTGCATCGGCATTAGAATGACAGAATGGGCAACTTTTGTTTTGATTCAAAAACTAGCAAAGCAAACAGTTAGTTGGATAAATATGTCTAAACCAAATTCAGAAACTCCGTCCAAAGCGTTTTCCCAGATGGCCCAGCCTTTCGGAGAGACATTTATTTATCTTCTAAGAAGAGATTGATTATTTTTATTGACAAAAAATCAAATTTAGATTTTAAGTTTTCATTGGATTGTATCTAATTTTTATTTCTTTACTTTTTAGTTTTGACACTAGATCTTTATTTCTTCTTGATTTCATATAGGATTTTTCATAAACATACCATTCAATAGTTATATGTTATTGTTGACTTTGTAGGAGTTAGTGTTACTTTGAATTCAAATGAGACTAATTATCCAACTTACAATATCGAAGTAAAATACTAATGCTAATTCTTATGTCCACCAATCACTCAATGTGAGGTTTTACACCGTAAAGAATTAGTTGCAGAGGAGAGCATATGGTGGGCTTGGTTGGAGGGGGCCTTGAGTACCTAATTCCAAGTGATTAATCATTACCGACAATTAGGTTATATCTTAACTTGGCTATAACTTTTGACATAATAATATTACATTATGATTCTAATAATTGGTTTTACAGCAAGATTATGAATTTGAGTCAACATTATCCTACACTCGAATGAGACTAATTAGCCAACTTGAAGCCATATGTGAAATGCAATATAGTCCTTCATGTTCACCTACAATGTGGGGTTCTCCGCTGCTAAAACTTAGTTACAAGGAGAGACCTGTGATGGGTTTTGTGCCGCAGGGGGCATAGGTGGGCTGGCCTAAATCCTAAGCCAAAATGATTTAGCCCCTAGTCCAGTTATGATAATAAGATTTTGTCTCAACTAACAGTTATATCTTTTAGCACAATGATAGCAATTAATAATTCTAATCATTATATTATGCATTAAATCAAGGTCATATGACGTTTATTTAATACTTTGTGTACTTTTAGATGAATGGATTTACTCTTAATTAATAATATCAGTTCAGATATAAGATAAGTTATGTTTTTAATATGGGACAACTCTTTTTTATTGAAGGGTAGCATCCCTTCTATAAAAAAAATATTTTCTTTATAGAAGAATGATTCTCATCAAATGAGTGGCAATTGCTTTGTTTGTTGAGTAATCGTCTTTTTCTATAAAGAGTAGTAGAAAGATTGCAATCTCCCTTACCAATCAATGGTGGTTAGCCATACTTATATACTTACAATTTGATACAAAACAATGTGTATCTGAAAGTCATAACACGTTGATTGATTGATTGATTTGATATCATATGCTGTTATTTAATCCCTGAAAAATAACCTATTTGTAATCCCTGAAAAAAAAAATGGCTTAAGGAAGGAACTCCGACGACCAAGTTCTGTTCTTAATGCGTAAACTCTTATTTACCACAGACAGCCCACAATCAGAAGCTGGATTTCCACACTTCAAAAGGAAATCGACCCTTTTTTCTACGACTGCGGAAGGGTAAGGATAAGATTGCCGCTTCAGTGTCTGGGGAAGCTGAGAGATTATTTTCCGGAGATGGCTTTAAAATTGAGAGCATTGAAGCCAGGAAGTTCGATACGAAGATAGCCGGGATCTTTATTATTCATCTTAAGACTTAAATTTAAAATCAGATAAAATAAACGACACTAAAATTGAGAATTCGAAATTGCAACCCTGGGAATTGAAAAGCTACTAAAAACAAGTAACCGTGGTGGGGTTTTCAATTCCTTATGTGTGGTAGAAAAGCATCAAAAGGGCAATCACAAGTAGACAGCATTGATGAACTTCTTTGTGGACAAATATCGACGAAAGCAGTGCTCTCCGACCACCTATAAACGCTGGGTTGTAGGCAATTACTCCATATGCACAAAAGGACCTTTGTCACTGGCAACGCAGTGATAGATAACAGTTTACCCTTTTCTGGGTTGGGACAATCATAAAGACTATCCTGAATTTTAGGTCATGTTAATTAAATGAACAATAAAAAATAAAAAACAATAAACGAAAAGAAAAAGAACAAGCTCAGCCTTCCAATCATCAGTCTAGTTTCCTAGGCCAAGACGAGGAGGAGGAATGATGGTAGAAATAGATTTTATTTCTTTTCTTAGATGAGAAAAACAAGAGATCGGCTCTGGTTTGTTCACTAGACATTTGGAGACAATATACCCTTAAAAGATTTCCTAGGAATCACATGGTAGGAGTAAAATAACAAGTGAAAAAATAATAATAAGATTATGGATTATTGGCCTGTTTTACATCAAGAAATTAAAAAAAGAAAGAAAGTCGTGGTAATAAACTAAAACAACCCACACATGCACGGCATTTTTCACAATCATCCGTGCTGTGTTGTACTCAGAAGAAGACAATTTTGGCATATCATGTTGTTTCCCAATCAAGGAGGGGGTGCTCGAATTCCATAAAAGAGTTTTTGGGCACTCCAAAAAAAAATTAAAATAAATAAATAAAAATTGTGCTGTTGTCGAACATCAGCCAACTACCAAGGGGGCCCACGACTAAATACAACATCTAAGGGGGCATGTGATAGGCATAGATGATAAAAGCACAAAAGAGACAGCGAAGAGGACACACATTATCATTTGGACCACTTCTCCTGTTCACATAGCTAGATAGAGAGTGCTTGAGAAAATACACACACAGAGTTAGAGAGCATCAGAGAGCAGTGGAATTTAAGGAACATCGGCCCACACCTCTATAAAGTCGTGAACGAGGTTGACAGTATATACAGTGGCCCCCTGGTGCTAACTTACTCGAGGGGGTGCACTTTAACAATAGTCTCACGCTGAAGCATTGCTTGTAGTTGTGGTAACGAGGAGCAGACTATCACATGCAATGTTTTAAGCAACTCCTACACCGTGGGGTCGGGAATATATGATATATTAGTCTTAATCTGCACACAACTATCTATTAATCTATCTATTACCATTGCGAAGAAAATATTGGTCTTAGTCTGCACACAACTATATATATATAGACAGTGACAATCTAACAGACATGAATTGACAGTAAAAGTAATGACTTGGCTGCAAAAAATGGTGTTATGCATGAGTTCTTACGAAATCTTATTTTTGAAGCATCGAATAATATGACAGGACGATCAAAGATGAACCCCGATTGAACTTTTGCTAATCACGTAGGGATTGTATGAATAGGATGTTCAGTACCCCATATGTTCTGATCTTTATGAAGTGGAGTAAACTCAGAATCACATGGCTGACAAAAAGTCTCTTTCATGATCTCCGCCAGTTATCATGTATGGACAACCTTCCGCGACTAATGAAGAGATTATGTGTATCAACCAAGAGCACACAACTCGGCGGTCGTGGCAACCTGCTCGCCTCGAGATGTTTGTGTACTGAATCACTGTCTCACTCACCATAAGCGCTTCTGGATTTACACTTTACCCTGACGACAAGATCAGGTTGTAGATCAATGAGTTCGTTGACCACTGGTGTTGGGCCCAGCCCCAAGAGCCTTCTACTTTATCACAAACTACATTCTTTTTCATACTTGTTTTGCACGCCGAAGACACTACCGGCGATTTACTTTTAAGAAAAAAAAAAAAAAAAACTGCTTAAGGCTTACCAATGGGATTTGGAGCAAGAAGATGGAGAAGTAATGGAGGAAATACCCAAAACAGACATGTGCAGTAGCACGACTGATATGCACTTATCCAATGACTCCAGGAGGTTTTTCCTTCGTTTGTCAAGACAACGGGAGACCTAACCCGATCCCATCCTTCGTAGTTTATGCCCGAAGCTTTGACGCATGTGAAACTTCAGCTAAATAAAAGAACGAAAAATTAAAAGTGACTTAAAAACTTACTGATCCTAACGTTTCTCAAAGATGCAGCTAGGAATTTAGATTTGAAAGGCATTTTACACAATTACCGAAAAAGGTAAGGGGAGTGAAAACGAGTAACTCCAGCGGAGAGGGTCGCAAATGGGCAGGACCTGGACCCCATGACAAATCCCTCGGCCAAGTCCAACTCACCAACCTTTTATAAGGTCAGCCCAGGGGCAGGCGCAGAACAGAAAGGCCTGGCCTGGCCTGGCCTGCTGCCATGAGCAAGTGAATGCCAGTGGCGTCTGGAATACAACAGTCCACTTGATTCTAGTGAAAAGACACCATGCACGACGCCAAAGATTGCTGCGATGAGATGGGGATACGATGAACACGGAGGCAGCGGGTGTTTTCTTTTTTTTCTTTTTTTCTTTTTTTCCATTGAATGTGGCAACGGGTAACCGTCCAAAATATCAGCACTATCAGTAAAGCAGATTCATCAGGTAAAGCTAAACACGCAAGTCAAGAATGAGTAGAACAGCCCTGACTCACTCACTGCCACACCTGAAGTACTTCGAGGCTAGAATACCTTTGTTTTGCCTTAATGATTTTACAGCCCTACCCCCCCTCCTCGATGCTGTAAATGCACAGGTGAGGGTTGGAACTTTGTAAGACAATGCAGATAATGCAACCACTTTGCCTTCCTCAACCCTTTGCAAGCGTACCAAGGATCGGACCAATAAAAACGCCGAGGATTCCTTCGATGAACACGGAGGCAGCGGGTTTTTTCCATTGAAGGTGGCACTGGATAGCCGTCCAAAATATCAGCACCTATCAGTAAAGCAGATTCATCAGGTAAAGCTAAACACGCAAGTCAAGAATGAATAGAAGAACTCTGATACAAGCCTGAGTCACTGCCACACCTGAAGTACTTTGAGGCCTTTTCTTTTGCCTAACTGATTTTACACCCCCAGCCCCCGTCTCCTCGATGCTGTAAATGGACGGGTGAGGGTTGGAACTTTGTAAGATAATGCAACCACTTCGCCTTCCTCGACCCTTTGCAAGCGTACGCAGCATCGGACCAACAAAAGCAATTTTTGTCTTTCTTTCTTTCCTTCCTTCTTTTTCCCCTTTTTTTTATTTTTTATTTTATTTTTATATTTTTACTTATTTTGGATTGGAATGGGGGTCGAAAGTCCCAATGAAAAGAGTATGATACAAAGTTTAAGTTTAAGCGGATGATCCAGAATAAGCCACATCGATTAAAATCAATAATATCAACTCATCCCCTATTCACTTCTCTTTCCTCCAATTCAGCTTATTCATCTCCCTCCTCCCCTCCTCTGCGTCCATCCTGCCAACCAGCTGCCAACCAGCTGCCAACCAGCATCGTCATTATCATCTCTAGCATCACCGTCCACTAGAAAAGCGAGAGAAGTATTAGACTATTCACCATATTTTTCTTTTCTTAAAACAATTCATGCTGTCAAATTATGATTATTTTATTTTATTTTACACCCACACCCAAACTCAGATATTTAGGTGTCTAACCTAAGACAAAGATATTTTAAGCCCTATTAACTCAACTAAACTAACAAGATCAACCAAAATGTGATTGACAGACAAGAAAATAAACCAAAAATCCCATTCCAATAGTTGTTTACTAACAAAATGCAGGATATAATCTCTACTTTTTTCTTTTCTCCGGACTGAACATAACAAAGAAGAAATGCTTTCTTGTGACATAACTGTTAAGAGATCAGTTTATTGGGTTTCAGGGTCTCTTCCCATGTGGGCTTTCAAAATCTTTAACCAAAAAAGTGAGATATGCCCAAGAAAGAAGAGTTTAGAGATTGCACGCGTGGTCTGCGAAGGTCTAGGTAATAAGAAACGGTGGTGATGGAAGTTAAACCGGACTGGCAAACAGAGGTGTGTGAATGAGCAAGTTGAAAAGTGAATAAAGGGCGTCAGCATATATATACATTACTGAGATTATATAGCACCGCTCTTATAATGGATCATAATATCGAACTTCAAATGGCATGTCATATTTTTACGTGAATGAAAAGTAATAAGAAGAAGCGAAACAGAAAGTTAAGTCCCCCCTTTCTCAATGAAATAGAAATAAAGCTAAAGCTTTATTTATTAGCTATATTAGGGCATCGAGTTGGTAGAGTAGCTATATTAGACTTTAGGTTTCCTGGGTTACATCCAGCCACTCTTTCTGTTTTGATCTTAACAAATTTTCCTTGCACAGCCATATATTGTTACTGTTTATAAGACATCAAGAGACCTAAGTGAATCTGTTTGTTCATAATTGAGCATACAGAAGGCGCTAGAACTGTTTCATCAAGACAAGATGCCACATGATGTAATAGAGATGTGGTTATTGTCAACCCACAACACCGCCTCAAGACCATGTATCCAACTACTACTCAACAAATTGTAGGTCTAAGTTTCTAAAATCATGACAAAACTATCATTATTTTTATTATGACATGATTCTCTACGAGAGAGAAGCAATATTTGGTAATAAAAGGTATAGATAAAAGGGGCAAACAAGAGAAGACAATGCTCACTCTCAACAGAGTTCATGTATGTATAAACACAAACCCATCACTGCTTACAAAATTGCATAAAGCCGACTTTTTTACATGCCCGCCTGCAAGAAATCATTCAAGTCTTTCTCGTCGAGTCCGGTTAGCATGGGCCTCTTCAATACGCCGGGTGAGAAGTGAGATACCATAATAAGAGGCACTTGACGAAGCGTAATAGGACGTAACTGTGAGCTGAGTAAACTTAGGAAGCGCATAACCTACAATAGGGTAACAGTCAGCTCAATTAGATCTATCCACAAAACTATATCGAAAGACAACACTTAAAATCCCTTTTGCCAAGCTACCAAATGCCAAAAAACTACGTCGAAACACAACACCTAAAATCCCTTTTGCCAAGATATCCAATGCCTCATTTGACCTACCAAAATATTTTTCTGATTTTCAGAAAGGTAAAAGACAAATGATGTAATAGACATCAATCAGTAAAAACTAAAACCTAACGTCAAGTCATCACAAGTAAAGCATGGGTTAAACTGCAGCAACTCCCAAGAGATATTGCTCACCCAATTCTAGAACAAATAAAGTCTTAAATGAAGCACTCTTTTGATAGGGAGTATTAGAGCTTTTGGAGTCCACCCACGTCAAGCAAAATGTACTGGTCTAAGAACGTGTCCCTATTGAAAACACCCATTTTTGCCACTAAGTGGCTGAGATTCTCTAATAATTTTCTAAATTTTTCTTTACTTGATAAAAAATATAAGAGGGTCAGATTATAGTAGTGGTTCCTATTCATGCTAGCATGGGTATGTTGGTTTTTGGGTCTTCAAATAACCGTTCTAATTGTTGCTGACAATTATGTGATTGAATGATACGATTTATTGCAATAAGCATTTCATATCCTCGACATGCAGCTTTTTTATTTTCAGTAGAGAGCTCATGAAACAAAATCTGGCAGCTCTGGAGCTAGGTTGGAGGCATGTCACTGGATTTTAACACATTACTCCTTACTGTTAACTTTTAACTTTTGCATTCTCTTCCAGCTTCTCAGTGATCATAGTAATTCTCAGACTGTAAGAGCCCTAAAACCCTGTGATGGCTACTTTAGGATTAGCAGATATGATATGGGAACAGGTCTAAGTTCAGAAAGAGACTCTGTTTGTTCATTTTTAGTTATGATTAGCGAAAATGACCCAAAGCAAGTGTCAATGATGGCAAAAGAAGAATAGGAGAAGAGGAAAGAAAGAGCAATTGGTGCTATCCAATGCTTAGTGAATCTACAATTTTTAAGTCGCAAACCTTTGGGCATAATCTCAGATAGTGATAACGATCTTGCTGCATATCAAGATTCATCAGGAAACCTGGTACAACTAATTCTCACCTTTTGATCAGAAATCAGTTTAGAACCGTTAAGAGAAGTTAACAGAGAAACAAAATCCTACAAGTTAGAGATATGGATGCCATGAGCAGTTTCCATAACAATGATTTGAAGTTACCAGTTGGCTGAAAGTTAAATAAAGATTAAAAGTTGGAAAAGCCTTATTTAAACTATTTACTTATCTGATAAATAACCAAAAAGACAATTTCCCTGATCAAAGTGTCTGTAGTGGGGCTCATGGTCACCAAGAGGATGCTTCTTCCAATCATTGATGACCACTCCATTATCCATCACACCATCTTGGCATTAGCATGGGATATTTATGGCCATTGCAGTCCTTGTCCAATTATAGAACTAAAACTTTAAGAAAGCAAGACACCAATTGGAATCAATGCCCTGCTCATTCCCTTTTTGTTTGTCCTTTTTACACCTGAGTGGACCCCAGGGGCAGCGGGAGAGTAAACCATAACCCTCTGCATCTTTTAAATCTAAGTTATTCGCTTTTTCTCTGATGTGTTACAACTGACTGTTGCTTAACCTGCAATCTCATGCCTGTTAAGGGCTCCTAGCATTGGTTAGCTTTTCTAAGTAAAAGTACCGCTAAATCCCTAACTTTTCCCTGATTCAATTGCAGCTAAACCATAAGAACGGGTGGTATTTACGGAATACCATCTAACAAGAGACTACAACGATTCCTAATTAGAATATGTTTCTAGAAACTGTAACTGCAAATTTTAAATCCTCAAGCATTTACAGATAAGGACCAACTCAGCAAGTGAAAGAAAATTTGTTAGGCATTAAACTCAAAGCAATTTGAGATCCCTCAGTAAGAATGGAACTGAAATCGTAACTTAAATTGCTTCATTTTGAATGCTTTGAAACCAGGGGACACCCTTACCTCCAAATGCAGCACTGGCACCAGAAAAGAGTAGCAGCGGAGGGAGCTGCAAACAAAGAAAAACAACAAAGAAAAGTTGGCTAATTCATTCTTATGTGCCAGTAATAGAGAGATCATTTACAACAAAGCTAGATATGTGATCTACCCCAACAACAAAAGGAAGCCACTTTGGTCCCTTCACACGATTTTGAAGATATGGTATCCCTGAAATCAAAGAATACTAAGCAACGAATACACTTATGTCAAAGTATTGTAATTACGGAAGAACACAAATATACCTGTGTTGAAACCATGCACTGCACTAAGCATCGCACCAATACCTGTCCCAGCCTAGTTTACTCATAAAAATAAAAAAGGAACGAGAGCACAGTCAGCAGCATATTACTCGTAAACTATCACATGTTTCCACTATCAATCTACCAGTCACACTAATTAGCAGACTCAAATCATAAATTTAGTCAAATCATATGAGCTAGCAGTAAAAAACTGCTTCCTGCAGAGTATATTGGTGCCCACATCATTTGACGTGAAAGAATATTAACTTACCGCAATATTACCCCAGCAGATAACTATGGATCGTAGATTATCAATATGTTAAGAAGCTAACAACACAAATGGCATTAACAAGTATGTCATAACTTTGAAAATCCTACTTACATTCGGAAATTCAGAACTTTAATTCAAAAGCATAAACGAGATTAACGAGAATTCATCCAAAAAGGTCCTTCCCCAGTCAAACATGTTCAACAAAACTGTTGGAGAAAATCAAGCAAGCGGAGAAGAGAAGAAACTGACCACAGCAGTGGCGTCGTGTAGAACGGAAGTGATGGTCCATTCACCCTTTTCCTGAATCAAAAATCGGAAATTAAACACGAAATTTACCTAAGTGTAAAATCATCGAGCACGTAACATGTAATATGCCCTGTTTTCGGGAAACATGGGTTATAGAAAAACGCTGTTGATGTAGCGGCCGTACAGAATTAGGGTTTAAGAGGGAGAGACAGCGAGGGCAGCGTGGCGAGCCGAGGCCGGGATTGATAGTCGGGTCGTGGTAGAGATTGCCCCTCCTTAGCTTCTCTTCGTACACCTCTCTCGTCCCCATCTATTCAGAGTCGTCCCAGTGACATACAGTCACAGAAACCTCGCCTGGTGAGACCGGAGGTTAACTTACACCTGACAGCACGCTAGTAGCCCTATTTAGGCGACTTTACATGGGTTCGTAAAACCCAGGAAAAGAGCCTACAACTATTTTCCTTTTGTATTTTTATTACCATAGATCGAAATGACTTTTACAATTCAATCAATCGTGAAAAACAAAAAGATGAATATGCATCAGTTTCATGATAGAATTTCAAAAACCTTTGACATAAAAAAAGGAAACTACTAGTAGGCTAATGTAATGAATTTAGTGTTTCTATATTAAAAAGGCAAACGAAGTAATTTGGTTACATAATAAAACTTGAAACTCAAATTCATGATATAAGGTGACTTGAAATCAAGAGGCTTCAAGTTTTACTATTAAGTGCACGATTAGTGAGTCATATAGATATTCCAATATGAATATAGATTTTCCTATGAGACAAAAATCATCAATCTTACTACTTTTAGGATAAATTACTCGTTAAATTTTTGCATTCAAGTTTTGTTAATATCTCACTTTCATAAGAAATCATGCATTTGAGAATAATATTATTTTTATATGGTTTTTCCGTTTAGTGGAACTAATCATTCTTATTTGTCAAACTTTTCTAATAAAAATTATATGTTAGACATCACAAAGCACATCTTGTTTTAGGAAAATTTCAAGACTAAGATAGGCCTTTCACACTACAAAAACTTATTCTAAAGCTAAAATATATTGAAATATAAAATGTTAGAACTATAGAATTGACATTAAAATGATAAATCATTAGAACTTTGGAGTTGCGACTACACTCAAGTGTATTTGCTACTAGTGAAAAATATTTACTTGAAGGCATTTTCATTATCAATTAAATAGCAAAACGTTGTTTACAAAAAATATTTTCTTAAGAATAGTTGAAAATTAAAAAAAGTACATAAGTTTCTTTGAAAATATTTACGAAGAATGTTACGTGAAAAAGAAAATAGAATATATGTTGAAAAACATTTTTTTTAGGGAAATGGTAAATTGTATTAATATGTTGAAAAACATATTAGTTAAAGTATAGTATAATCCTAAGCATGATATAAATAAGCAAATGAAAACAAAACAAGTACTTTAGCGTACTAGATCTATCCTAACCTTAATGTAGTCAACAATGTTCCTAACAATTGAAGTTTAACAATATAGTAAAGTTAAATGTGGATATTGTTCTTCATTGATATCGAGAAGATAAGTCATTGAGTTTATAAATGTTATGGGTGAGAATGTATTAAGCTAGCTTGTAAACCTAATGGGAGTTTCCTATACCAAAATCGAAGTGCCAACTTAAGCATTCTAGACCAGCTACTCCTTATTTGTTTCATTCCACAATCCAAGACATGAATTGTCTCTTGGTAGCATGGGAGTTCCTTGGTGATTTGCAAACCAACACACTATGGTAGGCCATTTAAGTTAAATAGCATAGCCATAGTCAGGATTTAAGGACAAATCATAATTAAGAAATGGAGAATGACATGGATGGGTCCAAACCCAATCAAATTAAAAACACAATCTAGCCCAATCCAACTAGTCAAAAGATAAGAATGCTAGTTCCAATACATATTTGACAAGTGTCCAAAGTAGTTACATCAAGGAAACCATCTTTGACAAGTCGTGACATCATTTTCTCCTTTTATGCTATTTCCAAAGGCTACATTTATTATCTTGATTAGTTTCAAAAAGATTATATTTACTATTTCATAAGTTCCAAAAGGTCTTTGTTGACCATACTAATTTTTTTTTTTTGTGTGCCTTAGCCTTTCTATAAATAAAAACTATGAACTCATTTATAGACAAGTACCTTTAAGATGAAAAGAAAGCTTTCTATCATTTTGGCCTTTACTTTCCCTTATTTTTTACTTTTTCAATCTTTACTTTATACTTTTAAATTCTTTCACATTTAATTTCTAGTCTTTGCTTTCTTAACCTTAAATGCTACCACTTTTAATTCTTGCCTTTATATTCTGTTTTTAAATTTCCTTGTCATTTACCTTTCTTGCACTTTAGATTTCAAAAATCCCTTTAATTACCTTGTTCCAATTTAAACCCTCACTCATTCTATTGCCCACCATATCAAATCACATCAAATTGTAAAGAGAGAGTGATGCGGATGGCAATGGGTAACAGAGTGAGCTTTTGAACATGGAGAAATTGAAGTAAAATAATAACAAGGAAATTCAAAAATATAAAGGTTGGAAAGGTAAGGATTGGAAAATAAACGATTGAAAGGTAAAAAGTAGTAATTTAAGTACAAGAATTAAGATAACTGTAATATAAAAGGCTGAAAAATAAAGGCACGAAATTTAAAGGGCAAAGCTTAAAGGAAAACAAAATTCAATAACTTTTCAATCTCCACGGTTCTCATCATTCTTATTACAACTAAAGAAACAATGTCCTTAAATAGACAATTAAGCCTAGTGGTAGAAGAATCTAGAATTCATAAAATTAAAGTCTAGTAGAATTTGGATCCCTAAATTTAAGGAAAAATCAAACTAACCAAATTAAGATAAGATCCCAACAAATCAGAGATTATATCCCAACAAATTGAGAATAGGATCCCAACAAATTAAGGATAGCATCCCAACAAATTAAGGATCTCAACAAATAAGGAAATCCTAGATAATTAAGAACCTTGACAATTTAAGAATCTTAAATCAACACAGTTAGGGAGTCTTATCAAAATTCCTAAAGAATCTTTGGGATGACCTTTAAAAGTTTGGGCTTCTTGGATCCAAACATATAATTGTTAGGACATTCAACATATGGGTTGAGCCGTTGGCCTAAGTTGGCATAATGCGGATCGTGATGGGCAATAGAGTGAGCTTTTGATTATGGAGAGATTGGAATGGAATAATAACAAGGCAATTTGAAAATATAAAGGTTGGAAAGGTAAAGACTGGAAAATGAACTATTGAAAGGTAAAAGACAGTAATTTAAGTGTAGGAATTAAGATAATTGGAATATAAAAGATTGGAAAGTAAAAGGCATGAAATTTAAAAAGCAAAGCTTAAGGGAAAACAAAATTCAATAACTTTTCAATCTCTACAGTTCTCATCGTTTTTATTACAATTAAAGGAACAATGTCTTTAAATAGATGACTAAGCCTAGTGGTAGAAGGATCTAGAATTCATAAAACCAAAGTCTGGTAGAATTCATATCCTTAAATTTAAAGAAAAATCAAACTAACCAAATTAAGATAAGATCCTAACAAATCAGGGATTAGATCCCAACAAATCGGGGATAGGATCCCAACAAATTAAGGATAGCATCCCAACAAATGAGGAAATCCTAAATAATTAAGAACCTTTACAATTTAAGAATCCTAAATCAACACAATTAAGAAGTCTTATCAAAATTCCTAAAGAATCTCTAGGATGACCTTTAAAAGTTTGGGCTTCTTAGATCCAAACATATAATTGTTAGGACATTCAACATATGAGTTGGGCTGTTGGCCTAGGTTGGCATAATGCGTATTGTGATTGGCAATAGAGTGAGCTTTTGATTATGGAGAGATTGGAATGGAATAATAACAAGGCAATTTGGAAATATAAAGGTTGGAAAGGTAAAGACTAGAAAATAAACGATTGAAAGGTAAAAGGCAGTAATTTAAGTGCAGGAATTAAGATAACTAGAATATAAGAGGCTAGAAAGTAAAAGCATGAAATTTAAAGGGCAAAGCTTAAGAGAAAACAAAATTCAATAACTTTTCAATCTCCACGGTTCTCATCGTTCTTATTACAACTGAAGAAACAATGTCTTTAAATAGACAACTAAGCTCAGTGGTAGAAAGATCTAGAATTCAGAAAATCAAAGTTTGGTAGAATTCGGATCCCTAAATTTAAGGAAAAATCAAACTAACCAAATTAAGATAAGATTCTAACATATCATGGATTAGATCCCAACAAATCAGGGATAGGATCCCAACAAATTAGGGATAGCATCCTAACAAATTAAGGATCTCAACAAATAAGGAAATCCTAGATAATTAAGAACCTTGACAATTTAAGAATCCTAAATCAACATAGTTAAGGAGTCTTATCAAAATTCTTAAAGAATCTTTGGGATGACTTTTAAAAGTTTGGGCTTCTTGGATCCAAACATATAATTGTTAAAACACTCAACATATGGGTTGGGCCGTTAGCCTAGGTTGGTATAGTTGCTCCGCATCAGAGAGAGAGAGAGAGAGAGAGAGAGAGAGAGAGAGAGAGAGAGAGAGATGTGCACACAATTTGTTTAAGGATGATTATTGGAAAATAAGGGTTTTGTTATGACAAAAATATATTTATGAATAAAATTTTTGAAATATGTTTTTCATACGTGTAAAAGAAAATCATAGGAAGTAAAAGGTGTACAAACTATTATATCAATTAATAATATTATAAAGTAACTGGGTTCCTATATTCCTTTATAAAACATCTTCTTAAAGTACTTTTGATAAATATATTTATGAATGATGTCAAAAATATATTAGAACATATTTTTTAAGAAAAATGATACTTGGCTTTATGGACTTGCAGGAACATAAGGAGCTTTGATTCTAGCTTGATTTTAATTCAAGCTAAGATATATGTTACACCAAAATATGAACTTGCTAAAAGGTCATATTGTTGAACCGTGCTTACATTATTAGACCATGCTCATGTCGTTGGATAGAGCTCATATTGCTGGACCGTGCTCATATTATTGGACTATACTTATACTGCTAGACCGTGCTCATATTATTGGACTATACTTATACTGCTGGACCTTGCTGATAATACTGGACCATGATTATGTTGTTGGACCTCACACATTACTAAACTAGGCCAGATCCGAGACTGATCCATAACAAGGCCCGCATCTTATGTAGAAGCCCTACCTGCTCCTCACTCGATCACTTGATGCTATGGCGTTGTTCAATTTATCAGAGGCACGTTTAAGTGAGACTTTCATTCTATGCCCTAGTTGTTGCCTTTCAAAGAGAAACTAGCCTTTGGTGACACCTTCATTCTCTCTAGTGCCGAATCCTTAACAGGAGGATCTTAAAGAAGACTGGATTTCATAACGGTCGAATTGAAGTTTTGAGAAGTGATTTCAGATCAATTTGATGGATGGTTCACTATTTCTAACTAGGAAGAAGGCTACAGCTCAAGTTTGATCTAAAAAGCCCTAGATTTGTTCTCTATTTAAAGGGAATGCATGCGTGAAGAGATTGATTAATGATCTACAACTATTTGAAGTGTTCTCTCTACAATGAAACAATCTTTTGAGCTCACTCATTATTTGATTCAAGTTCGCTCATCTCTCGGTGACTCACAAGGGTTCGGTGATATTTGGTTATTCGGCTTATCCTTTGATTATTTAATTGATTGCACCGTGTATAACATTATTTATGTGCTGATTACATTTGAGAATATATATTGCACAAAAATATTATGAAAAATCTTAAACCTTAATTTGTTGAAATTGGGGATTTTGTGATAGGAGCTTTGAACTTTGTTATTCATACTTGAATAGCTCCTCTGATTAGCAATATCCCACAAACTATCACATTATTTGGGGATTTGCATTTGTCCATGATCTTTTAAACATATTTTATAACTGTGCTTAAGAATTCATTGAGAGGGAATTATTTGGATTAGGGAAAACCTTTTCTCCTAATCTGGTTTGATTAAAGGAAACTTCAATCGATTGGATTGAAGGAGAAGGTGGTGGACGTAAGACTCAAGGATTGAGTGCCAAACCACATTGGTAAATCTAGTATTTGTTTCCTTGCTTTCTATTGACATAAATATCTCTTGTTGTTTGCTGCTAATTATTTTGTCACTTATTTGATATTAGCCAACTAGTTTATTTGCTACATAGTTGTGAAATAATTAAAGATAACTTGTTGTCCCATCTAGAACTAATCTGTCATTCATTTGAGATTTGGTTACTTGATACTGGTTTTATTTGTGTGACTTGTTTATATACTTGGATTAATTTTGTACCAAAAATAATAGTGATTAACTCTTGGCTCAAACAATTTAACCCCTTTCTTGTTAAGTCATAAAACCCAACAATTAAGATCTAGAGCCAGGTTCTTTGATTAAAAGGATTAACATCCTAGAGTAGATCCATACTATGGCTTCTAACAAAGGTTTAGTTGTTACGGGGTTTAATAAACCTCCTCTGTTTGATAGCATTAATTTTAGGCATTGGAAATAATTAATGCAAGTCTTTATAGTAGGCCAAGATCTAGAAGCTTGACAAGTAATTAGGAAGGGTATTACATTACTCATGACTGATGAGTGGACAAAAAATGAAGCTAAACTAATAGGGTTAAATGCTAAGTCCATGATACGATTTATAGTGGTCTTAAAGCACATGTGTTTAACAAAGTGTCCTCTTGCCTCACCGGTAAAGATTTGGGGTAAATTAGAAGTCATCTATGAAGGAACCAAAAATGTAAAATCTTCTAAAGTCACTATGCTTACACATGACTATGAATTGTTTGTTATGAAAGATTCTGAAACTATTAGTGACATGTTTGGTAGATTCATCGAAATCATTTCTGAACTTAAATTGTTAGGAAAAACCTACACAAATTAGGAAATGGTAAGAAAAATGTTAATATCCCTACCCAAAAGTTGGGATCCTAAGAAGATAGCCATAAAAGATGCTTATGACCTAGATGTGTTGACCTTAGATGACTTGCTAGGCTTTCTTAAAACTCATGAAATGTAACTTATAAGAAGAGAAAGAAAAGGAAAACAGAAGATCAGTTGCACTTGAAGTGGAAGTTGAAAAGGTTGAAGAGGAAGAATCAGAAAATGATGAAGTAGCTCTTATAGTTAGGAGATTTAGAAAATTTCTAAGAAGAGGATTCAGTAAAAATATTAGGCAAACTAGGAGAAAGAATCAAATGAACCTAGGGAAAATGTGTGTTATGAATGTAGAAAATTCGGACATATCAAGGTTGATTGTCTAGTGATCAAGAAGAGAAACAACAAGAACAAAAAGAAAGCTATGATTGCTACCTGGGATGATGAGAACTCCTTATCTAATGAAGAAACTCAAGAAGAAGTTGCACACCTATGCCTAACTGCAACAGTAACTCCTGAGAAAGAAAATAGTGAGGTAAGCAATTCTGAACTATTTCTTCATATAAACGCTAGTTTAGAAACTGCATTCTCTAACTTAGTTAAGTATGCAAACAAATTAAAAGATAAATACAAAAAGCTAAAAGTAAAAAATAAATCTAAAAAATAGAAAATGTTGACCTCTGTACATGCCAATCAAAATGCTTGAACTACTGATGTAAGTCAAGATGTTTTAACTGATGTACATAATAAACAAAGCATATTAACTGTTGCATGTAGAGATGAAACTGAACAAAAAAATACTTCAATTTTGGTGCATGATAACATTAGTATTCTTGCAAATGTATATGTGAAGTATGATGCATGTATGAGTGATATATATGAGAAACACAATAAATCTAAATACATGAACATAGAAACAGAAACTTCCTATGATAATAGTTTATGTTTTGATGTTGAAATACATGTTGATATAACTTATATGTACATGTTGACATTCTTAAAAGTAGAGTCCTTAAGCTAGAAAAGGAAAATCGTGATTTGAAGTCAAAACTTGATGCAACTAATTTGCTGTTAAAGAAATTCACAAAAGGAAGTGCCATGTTAGATAAGATTTTAAATTCTCAAAGAGGTATATATGATAAAGCGGGACTAAGATATAAATTAAATAACAAATCAAAATCATTTACTCATTTTTTCAAAAAGAAAGAATGTTCAATTCTGCTGCATAATAGTAAATATTCTTTTTGCAATTATATTGGTCATATGTTTAATAAATGTCCCATCAAACTTAGAAAGGCTTACAAAGTAAAGAAACTTTGGTTGTCTAAGAATGACAAAAATCTAAGTCCAACTAACACTCACGGACCTAAAATAAAAAGGGTACCAAGCACTTCAACGATCAAATTTGTTTCTATAGGTTATAAGTGCATAAGTGAAAAACAGAAAGCTTAAAAACATATGGATTCTAGATAGTGGCTATTCTTGGCACATGACTGGGATTAAAGAGCTCTTCTCAACACTTAAGTTAAAAAATAGAGGTATGGTATCTTTTGGAGATAACTCCAAAGGAAGGATAAAAGGAATGGGAACAATAGGTAATCTTAATACCCTACTTATATCTAAGGTTTTGTTTGTAGATGAGTTAAAATTTAATCAACTTAGTATAAGTTAGTTGTGTGATAAAGGATTCAAGATAAAATTTGGAACATAAAATTGCCTTATTGAGCATGTTGAACATAAAATGAAAATTGTTGGAAATAAAAAAGATAACATCTATGTGCTTAATTTAAGTAAATTGAATGTTGAACAAACATGTCTTGTTGTGAACAAAAATGTGATGCTTGGTTATGGCATAGAAAGCTAGGACATGCGGATCTAGGCTTAATAGAAAGATTGTATAAGCATAACCTTGTGAAAGGTTTTCCATCTCAGAGTTTAACCATGCATTAAGGGTAAACATACACAAAGTAGCTTCAAATCGAAGCTTGCAGTGAGTACATCTAGACCATTAAAGATACTACACATGGATCTTTTTGATCCTATGAGAACAACAACACTAAATCGTAAATATTATGTCTTAGTTATTATAGATGATTATTCTAGATTTACTTGGACATATTTACTTGATAGAAAGGATAAGGCATTTGAAAAGTTTGCTAAATTTTATAAAATGGTTCAAAATGAAAAAGATCTTTCAATCATAAAAATAAGAACCGATCGTGGTGGTGAAATTGAAAACCAACTTTTTGAAAAATTATATTTAGAAAATGGCATTTCATATAACTTTTCAGCTCCCAGAACACCATAAGAAAATGGTGTTATTAAAAGGAAAAATAGAACTCTTCAAGAAATGGCTATGACTATGATGTGTGAATATAACTTTCCTAAACATTTTTGGGGAGAAGCTATAAATACAGCCTGTTATATTTCAAATCATGCTCTATTAAGACCAATTTTGAAAAAGACATTGTTTGAACTATTCTTTGAAAGAAAACCAAACATTTCATATTGCCATGTTTTTGGTAGTAAATGTTTTGTTTTAAATATGGAAGAAAATCACTTGAAAATTTTGATTCCAAAAGTGATGGAGCGATCTTTCTTGGATATTCTCATACAAGTAAGGCATATAGGGTGTTCAACAAACGAACCTTACTTGTAGAAGAGTTAATTCATGTTAAGTTTGAGGATGATTGTCACGATATTCAGGAAATCAAAGAGAACATTAGCTCTAAGAGTGTTCCAAATAGGGCTGAAGTTGAGGGGGAATATGAAACTAAGGATCCTTCCTTTCCTAGAGTAAGAAGTGAAGTAGATCAGGATCACATCATAAGAGATCCTAATGTTAGAGTGAGTACAAGGTCTCGGGTTCACAACACTTGTGAACATCAAGCCTTTCTATTCCAAGAAAAGCCAAAGAAAGTAGATAAGGCTCTTGAAGATGAAAATTGGTTCCTTGCTATGCAAGAAGAATTAAACTAATTTGAAAGAAGCAAGGTTTGGAATCTAGTTCCTAGACCAAGTGATCATTTGGTTATAGGCACAAAGTGGGTATTTAGAAATAAACTAGATGAAAATGGCATTATTACTAGAAATAAAGCTAGATTAGTAGCATAAGGATATAGTCAAGAAGAAGGAATTGACTATAATGAAACATTTGCACTAATGGCTAGGTTAGAAGTAATTAGAATTTTGCTTGCCTTTACTTGTTGTATGAACTTTACCTTATTTCAAATGGATGTCAAAAGTGCATTTTTAAATAGTATTGTAAAAGAAGAAGCATATGTTGAACAACCATTTGGATTTAAGGATCCGATTCATTCAAATCATGTTTTTAAACTTTTAAAAGCTTTATATGGTTTGAAACAAGCTCCATGAGCATGGTATGATAAACTAAGTACTTTTTTAATTGATAATGGCTTTAGGAAAGGGAAAGTGGACAACACTTTATTTATAAAGAATAAAGAAAAAGAAATTTTAATTATTTAAATATATGTTGATGACATTGTGTTTGGTTCTACAAATTCTACATTATGTGAAGAATTTGCTGCAAGTAAATCTAATGGACGATGTGTAGCGAAAGTGGCATGGAAAGAAGTTTGCTGGCCTAAAATTTCTGGAGGACTAGGTTTGATAGACATTCACACTTGGAATAAGGTGGCAATTGGAAAACTCCTATGGTCTCTTGTGCACCCCAATTCAAACTCCTTATGGGTTAAATGGATGATAACAGAAAATTTGAAGGAAATGAATGTATTAGAAGTTGAGATGAAAGGATCACTAGCTTGGAGTTTTAGGAATATTTTACAAGTAAGAAATGAACTCACACAACTAGTGATGGACTCAGAATACAATATTGCCAAAAGTTATGTAGCACTAAGAGAGAACAGAGAAGATTCCAAATGGGCAACACTTGTTTGTAAAGAAGGAGTACCAAAGCATAATTTTATATGTTGGATCATTTTAAGAGACAAACTATCCACAACAGATCGGGTGGCTAAATGGAATAGTTTAGTGGATCTACAATGCAACCTCTGCCAACAAGAAGAAGAATCACATGAACATTTATTTTTTAAGTGTAGGTTCACAAACTAAATTTGGAAGGCTTTGTTAGGCATGAATGGATTAACTCAAAGAATTGAACATTGGAGAGCTGAAATATGTTGGATGATCAAGACTGTTAAGAGGAAGAGCTTTGCAGCTACTTTGCTTAGTATATCTTTCAAGGTCGTATTGTATCACATTTGGAGCATAAGGAATAGAAGAAGATTCAGCAATACAAGTCTAGAAAACTCAACTATTATTGCTAAAATCAAGAAGGATGTGAGAGGTAAGATTTCATCTACCAGAGGAGTCAAGCTTACAAATTGTAATAAATTTTTACAAGAGCTTTGGAATTTGCCAACTGCAATATTTGAGCTTAGATGATGATATTTTGTAATCGAACAATCTTGTAAATTCTTTTACGGGTGATATATAATTTGACCTTTCACCAAAAAAAAAAAAAAGAATTTGCTGCATGTATGCAAAGTGAACTTGAAATGAGTATGATAGGTGAGTTAATATACTTTCTTGGTTTGCAAATCAAACAAACAAAAAAAGAAACCTTTATAAGTCAAACAAAATACACAAATGAATTACTTAAGAAGTATAAGATGCATGACTCTAAACCAATGAACACACCTATGAGCACCTTTTTATCCTTATCCAATAATGAAAATGGAATTAGCATAGACACTAAATCATATCATGGAATGATTGGTTCTTTGCTATATTTGACTACATCTAGACCTGATATTATGTTTAGTGTATACTTGTGTACTAGGTATTAATCTAACCCTAAAGAACAACACCTAGTCGCTGTTAAAAGAATCTTTAGATACCTTAAAGATATGGTTTCTTTAGGAATCTGGTATCCTAGAGATACAACCTTGAACTTGCATGCCTTTAGTGATTCAGATTATGCTGGCTGTAAAATAGATAGGAAGAGTACGAGTAGTAGATGTCACTATCTCGGAAACATGCTTATTTCTTGGCACTCCAAGAAACAAAATTGTGTAGCTCTTTCCTTTACTAAAGTCGAATACATAGCTACTGCTAGTAGTTATGCTTAAATCTTGTGGATGAAACAACAATTAGAGGATTATGGTATATTATCACAGAAAGTTCCATTAAAATGTGACAACACCAGTGCCATTAATCTTACTAAGAACCCCATACAACACTCTAAAACTAAATATATAGAAATTAGACATCATTTCATTAAGGATCATGTTCAAAAAAGTGATGTGGTGCTTGAATTTGTGTGCATTGATCAGCAAATTGCTGATATACTAACCAAACCTTTATCTAAAGAAAGGTTTTATGCTCTTCGTAGAGAACTTGGAATGTTAGTGCTTGAAAATATTTGAACCTTCTATTCTTCATTATTGCAATATTTATGTTCTTTTATTGTTCAAACCACCTACTCGATTTGAAAGGGAGCAACTTTATTTCTACTTCAGCCACATCCGGTTAGTGTTCTAACCTTATCCTTCTGCTGGTTATTTTTACCTTCTATCCTAATTACTTGCATGTTCATCTTTTTGCTTATGAAAAAAAAAGGTATAGAATAGTGTGCACATGTTTAGTCTCATTTCTAACTTTACAAGTGCAGAATGTGGGATATCTCTCTAACACCTTGCTTGCAAACTTATGTGTTCTATGGTGTTCGAAATATTAGAAACATGCATAGGACTTGTTTGCTGATCATATGATATCAATTCTAATCACATGAATTGTGAATATCGTGAATCTAATTAAGCCATGATTAACTTTTGCAATGATAGTTGTATACATTTTCATGAAAAACATGATTAGTTGTTTGGTGACATGTGCCATACTATTGAGATATTTTGTCATCATCAAAAAGGGGGAGATTGTTGGAAAATAAGGGCTTTGTTATGACAAAAATATATTTGTGAATAAAATTCTTGAAATAAGTTTTTCATAGATGCAAAAGAAATCATAGGAAGTAAAAGGTGTATAAATTATAATATCAATTAATGATATTATAAAGTAACCGGGTTCTTACATTCCTTCATAAAACATCTTCATAAAGTGCTTTTGAGAAATATATTTGTGAATGATGTCAAAAATATATTAGAACATATTTTTTAAGAAAAATGATACTTGGCCTTATGCATTTGTAAGAACATAAGAGGCTTTGATTCTAGCTTGATTTTAATTCAAGCAAAGATATATGTTACACCAAAATGTGAACTTGTTAAAAGGTCATATTGTTGGACCGTGCTTACATCATTGGACCATGCTTATGTTGCTAGACTGAGCTTATATTGCTGGACCATGCTCATATTATTGGACTATAATTATATTACTAGACCTTGCTGATAATACTAGATCATGATTATGCTGTTGGACCTTACATGTTACTAGACCAGTTTGGATTCGAGACTGATCTGTAACAAGGCCCACATCTGATGTAGAAGCCCTGCTCGCTTATCACTTGATCACTTGATGCTACAACGTCGTTCAACTTATTAGAGGCGTGTTTAAGCAAGACTTTCGTTATGTGCCCTTGTTGTTACCTTTCAAAGAGAAACTAGCCTTCGGTGACACCTTCATTCTCTGTAGCGCCAAATCCTCAACAGGAGGATCTTAAAGAAGATAGGATGTCAGAATAGTTGGATTGAAGTTTTAAGAAGTGATTTCAAATCGATTTGATGGATGGTTCATTATTTCTAATGGAAAAAAGGCTACGGCTCAGGTTTGATCTAAAAAGCCCTAGATTTGTTCTCTATTTAAAGGGAATACATGTGTGAAGAGATTGATTAATGATCTACAACTATTTGAAGTGTTCTCTCTATAACAAAATAATCTTTTGAGCTCACTCATTATTGGATTCAAGTTCGCTCATCTCTCGGTGACTCACAAGGGTTCAGTGATATTTGGTTATTCGGCTTATCCTTTGATTATTTAATTGATTACACCGTATATAACATTATTTATGTGTTGATTACATTTGAGAATATATATTGCACATAAATATTGTGAGAAATCCAAAACCCTAATTTATTGAAATTGGGGATTTCATGATAGGAGCTTTGAACTTTGTTATTCATACTTGAATAGCTCTTCTAATTAGTAATATCGCACAAACTATCATATTATTTAAGGATTTGTATCTATACATGATCTTTTAATCATATTTTGTAACTGTGTGTAAGAATTCATTGAGAGGGAATTGTTTAGATTAAGTGGAACATTTTCTCCTAATCTAGTTTGAGTAAAAGAAACTTCAATCGGTTGGATTGAAGGAGAAGAGAAAGGATGTAGGACTCAAGGATTGAGTGCCGAACCACCGTGGTAAATCTGGTGTTTGTTTCCTTGCTCTTTATTGACCTAAATATCTCTTGTTGTTTGCTGCTAATTATTCTGTTTCTTATTTGATATTAGCCAATTAGTTTATTTGCTACATAGTTGTGAAATAATTAAAGATAATTTGTTGTCCCATCTAGAACTAACGTGTCATTTGTTTGAGATTTGGTTACTTGATATTGGTTTTATTTGTGTGACTTGTTTATATACTTGGATTAATTTTATACCAAAAATAATAATGATTAACTCTTGGCTTAAGCAATTCAACCCCCTTCTTGTTAAGCTATCAAACCCAAACAGATTTGCCTCTCTATGAGATTACCTTCACCCCTCTCTTGATCAAACACAATCAAAAGTATTCCTAGAATAGACATGGTTACTACATGAATGTGCGCTGCCCAATTACAAATTCCTTATACCCAAGTAATTTCCCTTAGTCTATGCACCCTATGACCAAACACAAGTCTATGCAATGACCAAACACAAGTCTATGCAATCTTAAATATACAGGTGTTAATACAACCTAAATCATCTATGACAAATTTATAAGATATAACTTTGAAGTTCAATTTCTTTCAAATGCTAGAATAAAATAATATTGCACTAAGCAATACACAAATGATGTACAATCTTCTCCATATATTGCTTTCTTTTCTTGACTCTTGGACAATTTGACAATACGATCAACTTAAATTAGAATTCCATACCTAAGGATACTTTTTTAGTTAGGGATAATAATAGGGACAATTATTTCATATATTTTGATATTGAAAACCAAATTTTTGAGATTGACAATGATCATTCTTTTCTAAGTGAACTAGAAAACTCTTTTTATAATTATCGGAATTTTAGTTATTTGAATAGTGTATCTAATAGTGACGATCCCCACTAATAGTTAGTGTATCTAATAGTTACATATATGACACTAAATATAGTTGTAGTTGGACCAACAATCAAATGATCAAATTTGTTTGATAGAAGATATAAGATTGGAATACAAACATATAGCATTGTTTTTTTAACAATGTGAGTGTATAAGATTAAGCTTAGCAAGCTATTAGTACAAATCAACTAACAAAGCACACACATATTAGCAAGAATGAAAGTTAAGAATGTAATCCAAGTAGTCATAATAAACATGTTCTCAAATTCGTAAGCTTCAAATAGCTCATAAATCAGCACAATGTCTTCAAATCATCAAATTGAATGAAAATAAACAATGAACAGTGCAATGTGCAATTTCTCTCATAATATATTGACAATTTTTTGAAATTTATAAGGCCATGTCTCCAAATATTTATACCAATAAAAAATTTCAAACATTTGTTGAAAACCAATTACCAAAAAAAAAAAAAATTCCAATGTGATGGGGCTACAAAATTTACATCCACATTATTTAAAAATTTTCTCTTTCAAAAAGGAATATTTCAAATAATATCCACCCCATATGCTCCATTTCAAAATGGGTCTACAAAAAAAATAAAAACAAAAATATATCATTGAATTTGGATTATCCATAATAATTCAAGCCCACACACATTTTGCTTTTGAAACAGTAATCCATATAATAAAAATATAGAATCAAAATCCCACAGTTTCACACTTGCAAATATTTGGATGCCTAGTTTATCTATATCTTAGACCATACACATAACATAAATTATAACAATATTCCAAACCTAGTGTATTAATAAGTTATCTTGTTGGCCCCCTAATGTGATGACCCGATTGTTGCTCCAAGGACCGCCTAGCAAGTAGCCTCTAGTCGTTGCTAGGTCAGCCTAGATCTTGCTCTCCTTTTACTCTCTTTCTCTTTTCTTTTGCTCAATCTCCTTTCTTAAGCATTAGTTGGCTTAGGTTAATAGAATGGGAACTGAGATAGAGGAAAGAAAGAGTCTATTTCCATTTATACACAAAGGGATAAAAAGGTCACCCTTATTCATGAATACATGGCCATTCAAGGCCACCTACTCCTTTATAACTCATTGTACATAAATGAGGGAAGGAATGTTTGTTACCCATTCATTCTCCTTGAGGCCTTCATTAATGGAGGCTCCTTGGTACAAAGCTCAGATTAAACACTCCCTAACAACCCAATCAACCCTTTTTCTTTCTTCGAGTCCCCTCCCCTTCTTTCCAGGTGCGTGCGGAAAAAAGAAATTTCTAGCCCAAGGGTCTTAACTACCCGTATTAAGGATTCCTAGCTAGTGTCACCATTTACCAAATGGTAGCTCTTTATTACTTTATTTAAACACCAATAACTCCTGCAATAAAGGTCCCTAATATTTACTTTTGACAATGCTTTAACTAATGTGTGTGCCTCGTTCCATGTGCTCATGTCTTTTCACTCACAAGTGCTTGTTGGTCACCTCTCCAAGTGTCACCTAGGCCTTCCACATCATTATCCAAATCTAGTTGCTCAAGAGCACGCGTAATGGCCTGATGCCCCACATGTGGTTATCTTTTGCTTTGGTCTTGGGTCATCACAGCTCAGCTCCCCTCAACCTCCACATACCAAATGCTACATAGCACCCTTGTGCCTTAATCCTTGCCTAAACCTCAATCTTGTCTTACTTGCATGGTCATGACCTTTAACCATTTAAACTCATGCATTAATCATGCTAACCACAACGACTTGGCTATGACACTAAGGCAACCTAAGAGGGAGGTAAAAATTAGGTTTCATTATGACATTACCTTTCCAATCACATGTCACTCCTCCTCCTAAACATGCTCTATTAATACATGATCCATCAATATTCAACTTTAGAGAACCTAAAAAAGGACAAGACTGATGTACCAAGCAACCTCTTCGAAAAGCCAAGATCAAAATTAGAATATTCATTCCTTGTAATCTTGTACAATCTTTCATAGAAAGGAAGCCATTAAAGGAAAAACTTCAAAAAGCTCCCCCTCTTTCAACATTGATAAGAAAAGGCCTTGATCCAAGTAGATGACATTATTTCTAGTCAACCAAATACTCACAAAATTATACAATCTACCAAAGCCACCAACACACCTCCTTATGAAGAATCTCTTACCTTTTGAAACCAATCCTCAATAAGTCAAAAACTGTATCACATCTAACTAATAACTACAATAAATTACAAAAGTGTTGTTAAACACCATTTGCCAACTCCCCTTGATAAATGATTAAGAACAACAAACATATTCAAAGGTAAGGGAAAACCCTTTCACTTTAACTTTATTATCTATTGGAAATCCATTATACGTCAATGGCCACATGAAGAAACCAATCTTTAGTGGCAAATACTAATTATAGCTCCTCTTCTCACCATCTATTCTCCTACATTCATATATTGATACAGCAAAGAAAGCACCATTTGATGTTAGCTAAAAAACTAAGCTATTAGGATTGTTTATGAAAGAGATCTGGGTAGCTTGTTCCCACTGTGTAGGAGACAAAGATGACTTAAGAAATGACAAACCCATCAATGCCTCTTGAATGCTTTTTAGGTTGTCTTCACACGATGGATACCACAAAATCTCATCCAAGCATTTATCTATCCAAAAAGACCAAGAGCTTTCATCTACCACCTATCTAATGTGTTGCAAAACATAAGGAATATGAACACCCCAATTCTGCCAAAAAAATGAGAGGCAAGAATGTTTCTTGGTTAATTGCAAGCTTCCACTAGCTTGCCATACTTCCTCCTTATAAATTGTGCTAAAAAAGACTCTCCTTTAACATAATTTCATGTCAACTTCACTTGCAAGTGTTTGGTGAAACTTTGAATGTGAGTAAATATATCAAATAAGTAATATAATGATGAGAAAGATATCGCTACAAAGATTAGTGATTACTAGACCAATTAATTACTAAGAGCAACTAACTTTAGAATTTTACTAACAAGTCCAAATGAAAGATGATAGATTAATTAGCTAAGTTTAAAAGGACTTAATATGACAAACATGTTAGAGCATCCAATTTTACCTTAACGACTAGATACAAATGTCAATTATTTATGCTTGTAAAAGGGATAATACTCATGTGATGATGAAATTTCCTAATTTGTTCACTATCCTATGTCTAGGTATAGCAAACCAATTTAGCTCATTAATTCACTATATTTTTATATGTAAATTGAAATAAACTAAATGCATTAGAATCTATGAACATTCCCAGTTTATGTCGAAAGCCATACAAATAATACGGTATATGTCTATCCATATTAATTTATGGTTACATATTACATGAAGCAACTGCATATAATCTTCTGTTGATCTCAAATATATAAATTATATTATTTAAGTGGTAGCTTACAAAACATAATAATATGCAAATTCACATAAAAAAAATATCTTACAAAACGTAACAATCATACAATTCATATCATTGTAATTAAGTTACATCATAACTCTAACAAAGTAAATTAAAAAATAATGAAATAATAGGGAAGAACAATAATAAGAATTAAATAAGGCATCTTGAATCCAAGAACAAGAAGTCTATCACCTTTTTTGTCTTCTTTTCAAGAAAATCTTGAATTTATGGCGTCTTTCTCGAGTTGTACTAAATTTCCTCATCTTCTTTTACCTCTTCTTTTCTCATAAATAGGTTTTAGGGTTTAAACCTATCTCTTATCCCAAATAGAAGTGGGTTTTAGATACCTAAAACAATTAGGTTTTGAACTCCTATATTAATTAGGCTTTGAACTCCTAACATGATTAGGTTTTCTAATTATTTAGAAAACCCAACAATAGTAGAAAACCTAATAACAATCATCCAAAATCCAAGCCTATCTTGACTCTCTTGATCTTGATATTCTAACCATATTTTGCCACACCCAAAGCATTAGGTTTTCTATGCTCATCATTTTTCTCTATGCGTCCTTATACTACATAAACAAGGTAAATTTAAATAAATAAAGAGGAATTTAAATATTTTCTCACAAGCATTACATTATTTATTGCCTAAATTAGATAAAATAACTCTATAAAAATAAATTTATTAGCAAGCTATCCATATCCATGACCATATCTTGTATTCGCAATCCACCTTCATCCATAGGTTTGCATGCTTTATCCCATCCAACCGATAAGCTCTATGTACCCTTGTATGACTTCATAAAAATTCTATCATAATCTTGTTTATCTCTTTCGACACTAACTTCAAAGCTTTAGTCATAGACAAATAAAGTGTAGGGATTGAAGATAATACACTTTTTATTAAAACTAACTTCCCTCCATGTGAAAGGAATTGGTTTTTCCCAATTAGTAACTTTCCCTGTTATCTTTATCGTATGTTCATCAAAATATTTCCTTTACACTCCTCCTTTAAGGAATGAAACCCTTAAATACTTCAGAGGTAATTATATTAGAGACAGACCTATCCATTGCTTAATGTGATGTTTCCTATAAGATGGAGATTTCTTAGCCAGTAAAAAGTTACATATGGCCACATTCACTAACTACCCATTGTAGCATTCATATTCTCCCAACAAATCCATAAAGGTTAGAATTGATAATTTCTCTAAATTCAAATACACGATCATGTCATTTGCATATAATGAGGTTGAGATACACTTAAAGTCACTTGTATCTTTCTAACTTCCAATCACTTCAACTTGTATTAGCCATTTCAACTTGCAACTAAAAGCTTACTAAGCAAGTATGAACAAACTTGGGAAAAAAGGTCCCCATGCTGCAATCCTTTGGTAGATTTGAAAAACACAAACTTGTTGCCTTGCAACTAGATGGAGAACTAACTTATTCGAGAAACAATGACACATCATGTCTATCCCCAATCAGTTGAAAAACCAAAGTTCTACGTTACCTTCAATAAGAAAGGCCATTCCAATTTGTCATATGCTTTCAGCATATCTAATTTGGTTACCATATTACCTATTGTACTATTCTGTTAAGTTTATGAACCTTTTCTTAAGCCAAAATAATTTCTTCTTGTATGGATCTATCCTTTATGAAGCCTAACTACTCCAATGATATCACATGCAAGAGTATCTTGGCAAGCCTATCATTTAAAAGTTTTGCTAAGATTTTATATCAAAAAGTATATAAACTAATTAGCCTAAGATCAGAGAAACTACTTGGTTGTTGTACCTTAGTAATCAAAGCCAACACCTTTACAACCAAACTCCTTAGGATTTGACCTCCTTTAAAGAAACCCATGATAGTATCATGCAAGTCCTCTTTCACCATCTCCTATGTTGCCTTAAAGAAATGGCCTATAGAACCGTCTAGGCCTAAAGCATTATCAAGATCAAGATTTCAAGTGGCTTGCTATACTTCTTCCTAATTAAAAACTTGACATAGATGTTGTTTTGCTCCTCTATAACCAACTTAGGAATGTAGCTAAGAAATTCTAAGAACTATATAATATTCATCTAATCTTGCAATTGTATGCTTGGATGATTGGATGAAGTTAACAATCCCTGTAAAATTCCACCACCATTAGGCCTAAAACATCCACAACTTCTACACAAGATCCACCTAAATGTTGAAAATTCAATCTAAAGGCCTATTGTCTCTCTTTAATAGAAGCGTGAAAATAGATAAAGTTACAAACCCCCCACTTGAAGCTACCAAACATGGGCTTTGTCTTATAATTGGTTTTATTTCTCCATAATGTTCTATACTAGATGCTCTTAAGCTTCTTGAAGATCTCTAAACATTGTTTTTTCCCACCTTACTTGTAACTGTGTTTCCATGGTATGAACTTGCTCAATTAACTATTATATCCTTTGTTACCTAGTCCCTTTTATTTTGTTTCACCCACTTTAACAAAGCTTTCTTCATTTGTGTGCACCTTACATGCAAGTGAATCCACGGCAAACATATAAAGTGCTTTAGCCACTACTATAAAATTAATTACTTTGTCAACAATGCTTCCAACCATTAGCATTGGAATTTAATAGATTGAGCTCCCTACAAAGCCACTCACAATTGTATGAGTAAAGGATTATCATTTCACTCAACTCTTGGTAGGTGTTAGACTTTTAAAGATAAGAATACTATAGATGCATCCAAATTATAAAGGATTTTGTTTAGCCACACCTATATTCATCATGTTCCATTAACATTGTTTGACCATATGAATGGGGTGCCCAAAAATCTGCAATGGCAAATAAAATTTTAAAATTCCATGCTAGTAATTGTAGAGTATGGCTTGCCCCTATGTTTCTCTTTTTGGCAAAGTATAGAGTTGAAATCTCCATTAACAATCCATGGTTTGCTTGCTATTTGGAGGCTCTCTGGGTGTTACCATAGTTGTCTTTTACTTACATATTTTGTGCTTGCATAGACCACTAGTACCAAAAACTACTTGCCTACTAACTACACATCTTCTATAATACTTTGGCTTAAACAAGGTACTAATGAGAATTTTGTATCCTCTTTCCACATAAGCTATATATGAGTATTTTTTGGATTGCAATGTAAACAATTGGAAAATCCCAACTTCCTAGTTGTATGGCCTAGATTTCATTTCTTGATGAGGCTTAAAATGTGTTGGTGATGTGGCATGAGTGCTCACATGGTAACCCGTCAATTTGGGATCCAATTTGGGATTTTCCTTAGGAGGTATAGGGAAGGAATTGGAATGAAAAAATATCTATTCATACATATACAAAGATCCAAATCATTTAAATTTAACATCCCCTTGCAAACTGATCTATCGTTGTGGACTATCAACTTATTTTGTAATGTCTTAAACCTTAAGGATGAAAAATCTTTAGTAAGGATATCTGATAACTTTATTTTTTATAGAGTTATTGTGATTGTTTTAGGTATTATCTAATGTGGGTATCTGTTAAATTATATATGCATTTGTTTATATTTATGTAAGTTTTAATTGTTTATACATCAAACCCAATAGAAGAAAACAAAAGAAAATAGAGGAAAAGAAGTAACAAAAGAACATAAAGAAAACACAAGCATGAGAAGGACAGGTGACAAGCTAGTGGAAGTCACATGAGAGTAGAAAGAGCTAGAAGACCCTATCATGTGGACCTTTGAGCAAGGGAAAAATAGGGAGGGAATTATTATGTGAGCAAAAGAGTGAGAGAGAAGAGATTGTCAAGTGAAGTAAAGAAAGGTAAAGAAAGGCCATGCAACATGAGGTTGGGAAGAATGCATGGTTGCACGAAAGCCAACCCAACATTCTTCTTTGGCTAGAAGCTCTTTTTCGATAGAAGTTGTTCTTTTCCAGTTGGAGGTCATATTTTCTGACAAGAAGAGTCTTAGATTGTGTGAACACTATCTAGACTATTTTCTAGTGCATCTCAAGCAAAACTACCTAATTTCTTGATAGAACTATGTTGTGGGTTCATCTATGATGAGCTTCCAATGAGTTTTCGGTGGGTCTGCAATATTTTTCTAATGGTGGGTGAAAACCCACATTGAAATATCCTAGATCTTATGTTTTCCTCCAAATCTGATGACCAAAAGGTAGATATGAGTGCCTTGGGAAGATTTTTAAGTAGATTTGAAGCATTCTATGAAAGACAGTGACAATGCATACGGCGGCATGTGTCAACTCAATTTATTCCCCTCTTCCAAAGAACCTTTTTTTTCCTCCCTGATGTGTAGATTTGTGCAAAGTTTATGTGAATTGAAGATATATTGGTGACAACTTTTATGTTTTTAATTTAAAGAATGCTTTGTTCAAGTTTCTGCATTGTTTCTATTTGTGTATATACTATGTTTTAGTTTATTTTGTTAGAGCTATGATGTTAACTTAATTATGATGGTACAAATGTTATGATTATGATGTTATGAGATATGTTATGTGTGTGAAGTTTCATATTACTAAGCTTAATGCGTTTGAGTGATTAGCTACCATTTACATGATTTGATTTGCATGTTTGAGATCGATAGGAGATGACATGTAATTGCTTCTTATAATGTGCAACCATAAATTAATATGGATAAACATGTACCATATGGTTTATGTGGCTTTAGTTGTAAACTAAAATATTCATAAATCTTAATGCACTTAGTTCATTTCAATTCACATATAGAGATATAGCAAGGTAATGAGCTAAGTAGATTTGTTATACCTAGACATAAGATAGTGAATAAATTTAAAAATTCTACCATCACATGAATATAATTAATCTTGCAAGCATAAATTATCAACATTAGTATCTAGTTGTTAGGTGAAAGTAGATGCTCTAACATGTTTTGTTTATCAAGTTCTTTTAAATTTAGTTGTTTAATTAATGTTCTATCATTTTGAGTTGCTAGATAAATTTTAAGAATTATTCATCATTAGCAATTAATTGGATTAATAATCACCAATCTCTGTGGGATAATATCTTACTCATCATTGTATTACTTGTTCAACATGTACACTTGTATGTAGAATTTCACTAAAAAATATTTGCCAATTAATCAATGGATGAAGTGAAATGGATGGAAACCTTCTTTGTTTTGATATATTCATATATGAAAGTCAAATCAACATGTTTTTTTTTGCATGGAAAATTGCATTTTTTGAGATGTATAGAGCTAATAAGTTATCACACCAAAGTGTTAGCACTTGTGGAGATGAATGTCAAGATCTTGTAATAAAACTTTAATCCAAATGATTTCTACCATTATGTTTGAAGACATTTGAATTTCGCTTTTGTGCTTGATCAAACAATTATCTTTTGTTTAAAAGAACTTCAAAAAATTATATTTTCTCCAAGAATGACACAATATGCTCTTGTGGATTTGTAATCATCTTGATCTCTTGCCTAACTTGCATCAGGGAAGGCATTGAGAGCATTTGTGTTTGTTTTTATTATTTTCTATTCCATACCTTGGGGTATCAACCAAAAATTGAATAATGCACTTTGCAAAAGTCCAATGGGTTATGGTTGGTTTGTGCATGTATTGGCACATTGTATTGATAGCATAATTTATGGTCTTGTTACTATTAGGAATTGAAGTGAAGCCACTATTTTACAAGCTTGGGTTAAGTCTAAGTAAGGTTCATTATCATTGATGAATGGAGGTTCAGTTGTTGCACATGGTGTTGAAAGACTATGAGCCTCATCCATTTTGCTTTCAAAAAGAATTTCATAGGCAAATATGGCCTAATGAAGTAAAAAGTCATCTTTTAATGTTGGGCTTCAATTCTTAAGACATAATTTAAATTTCCTATATCTTTGTTTTCAAATTTATTATGTAATTAAGCTAGTATTTATCAAAGAGGTGTCATTATGCTTCTAGTAAAAGTTTTGTCACCGATATAAGCCAAAATAAAGACAATAAATGTTGATTTGTGTAGGGTAAATAATGATGTATCTACCTTGGAAATTGTAAATTTGAGTTTTTGAAAAAAATTAAGTGAGATGATTATTCTAGGCATGTGGAACTTGTTTGAGACTATATAAAGTTTATTTTATACGACATACATATTGAGGACTTTTTTAAAATTAAAAAAATAAGAAACCCTTGTGGTAAATCATATATACCTCTCCATCTAAGTTGCTATTGAGGAAAGCATTTTTAATGTCAAGTTATTTTATTATCCAACCTTTTATGTAGGCATATCCAATTATTGTATGTACCACAACGGATTTGGCAATAGGACTAAACATATATGTGTAATCTATGTGAGGTCTTTGATGAAACTCTTTTACTACAAGTCATGCTTTGTAGCATTCAAAGGTTTCATTAGATTTCAATTTAATTTTATAAACCCATTTGCATCCTATTTAGGAATAGTGCTCAGTAGTTGTGGAATTAGTTCCCAAATTTGATTTTCGGGAAGTGCAATGTATTCTTTTTCCATTACTTTTCTCCAATCTAGATCTTTGAAGGTTTTTGTATAATTTTAAGGTTCTTTATATCAAGACAAAAATTTGATCAAGTTGCCTAAATTTCTTTCTCCCCTTTCACCTTTGACCATATTTTAACTCAATACTTTCTCCTTTGCTAGTCCCACCATGGTCACTGATTCAAACTTCCTTGCACATTTTGGAAGGTACCTAACCTCAACCATATATGCTAGGTGGTACAAAATACCACTGACGAAGCCTACATTGAAGACTTGAACCTTCTCCCTTCCTAAATCAAACCAATAGGCAACAAATAGGTCTTTCCCTATTTGTTATAGTCAAGACCTTACCTTAAATTCCTAGAATGCTAATGCCACTCACACACTAGCAACCAAAGATGGAAAATGCCACATCATCTTGACCAATGAAGAATGGGAGGTGGCGATGGCATATCATTGGCAAACACTCTTCATGAAATTCAGTGGTTTGGAACAACTATGGATGTGTTTAAGCTGTACATTAACAACACTTAGGGTTTGAAATAGCCAATGGTGGTGGGTTTCAAATAAGCTAAAGAGATCAATATCCATTTACAATCAATTAACCATATTGCTTGGCCATGGTTACGTGAGGAATGAATGTTCAACAAATCATGCTTCCCATTGTTCTATTAAAATATGGATTTCTTTAGGGACCCAACAATGACAACATTATGGATTCGTCTACTCAATGTTTTATCACTACTACATAACATGAGAGCCTTGGAGAAATTAAAATTATGTAATTAGATCAAAGGATTTCTATGCAATGATCTCTAAACCAAGAAATTCAAACACCTGGCTTATGACTAGGTGTGTGTCAAAATGGACTTAGGGAAATCGTTGCTAGATGACTTCTAGGTTATGGCAGGATCCAAAAAGCCTTTTCTTTAAAAGGTTGAATATGAGACATTGCTGGGATATTGCTTACATTGTCTCTATTAGGGCCATGAGTGGTAGAACTATTAGAAGCTCTTAGGCCACACATTAGGTGTTCAACATAATGCCTCAATGAAGTTGGATCATGATACAACTATTGTAACTAAATAGTAAGGTACTTAATGCACTAAAGGTGCTTGACAAAATGCCTTAACAAGGGAAACTTCCATAACGAAGAACAACATGTCTCATTTGAACAAAAGTCTAAGTCCATTTGATCTATACATCACATAGTCTCACCATTACAATTTCATTCAAACAAGAAGCTATACATGACATAGTCTCACTTGGTCAAAAGGCTACACGTGCCATGGTCTCATTTAGTTAGGAAGCTACACAAGAAAGGGTTATCCAATTAGGAGGCTACATACATCATTATCTCATTTGGATAAAAAGCTACCCATACCATGGTCTCATTTGGATAAAAAGCTACCTACACCATAGTCTTGTCCAAATAAGAAGGTCTTAATTAGATACGAAAAGGCATTGATTTTGTCTTGAATAATGAAATCACATAAATGTGTATGATTAACAAAATGCCTCACAAAAGTAAACCACAACATACGAGCATAACATAATCTCATTTCGATAAAAGACAACTGAATGTCATCTAAATAGGTTAAAGCTCAAACAACAAGAGGTGTTTGACCTATTGGCCTATAGAAGTAGACAAACAAAAAAGAGCTCAACAAGGGATCCATGTTTTGACCAGAGAAGAATCATACCATTAGGAACCATGAGAAAGGCTAGATGAGTTATCAAAGGAACATAACATAGTAAGGAGTTGGCATGGCAAGTCTAGAAGAGCAAACATGCATGCCATTCAGAATGCTTAAAGACTATTTGTGGAAATGTTTTAGATGGGAAAGCTCTATTGGGATGATTACTAATTGAGGATCATAGGATATAGAATAGTTTTGGTGTACTTTCAATAGAGGCAAATAAGGAAGAGGGCGAGATCATCAACCAATCAATTTCTACTTAAGTTTTACACTAGGAGAAAAAGAAGAGCATTATCAAGGATGATGGAAGGCCAAGTTTGGAATAGCTAGTTGTTAACATGACATAGGGCTTCTTGTATAAACTAGTTACTTCTCCTAAAAAGAGCTTGAAGCAAGTTAGAGATATGGTGACATAACTTAAGAGAAAGTAGCTTCAGAATGGGAACCTAGCTATAAGAGAACTATGTGAAGCATAGAAAGAAGTGGTAGATGTTACTTGTAAGAGCTTGCAAAAGAAAAATGACTATATTGCTAAGGGAAAAGCTTGGATAGAAAAGGATTTATCCAATGTTCTAAGAACATGGTAATTATGGGCATGAAGAGATTGGAATTCTAACTATGTTTCAACCAAGGGCACAAACAGAGGGCAATGGAAGCTTTCCATAAAAAGATGGAAAAAGGCTTAATGGTAGATCTAATTCATAAAAGCTTGCACTTGATAATTGCGAAAGTAGTTCCATGGCAAATGAGCTATAATATAGGATTTGAAACTAGCATAAAGTGGCAACACAATTCAAATGATGGGGTAGGTGTCCCAATGAATCCGAGTATAACTCCAATGCTTAATATAACATCACTTAAGAATAGGTTAGTGGATCATGACATTTTTAAAATGTTAACTAGCAAGTTTCCTACATTGGATGGTAACCCTTATCCATATATCAATTTCTATTATCCTAATATCCAATATTAGAGAACCAAGTCCTTTAAAAAAGATAGATTTCCTTAAATAGGATTCTAAGAAGAATAAAGTCTCAATATTAGCTTTGTTGGAACCAAAACACTTGTTGTCTAATGCTTCTTGTCTAATGCACATGCCACCTTAATGGAAAATAATATGCACACATGTAAAACATGCACTTCATCTCCAATTTCATGCTTGTCTCTTTGTGTCCAAATTACTCTTGAAATCTTCCAATAATGGCAAGCAAATGAATAAAAAAGGAAAGCTATTGTTTTGGAAAAAGTCTTCACAACTATTACAACAAAATTAAGAAACACCATCAAACCATTTCTCATTAATTCCTGTTTGAATTTATATTTTCTCATTATCAATTCTAATTGTCATGAATTCAATATTTGTCTTATTTACCTAGGTTTACTTATCCTATAAAACAATTCTTGGTTTGAAACATCCATAAAATTAAATCATGCATACCAATCTTTTTCTCCTTCTCTATCTTTTACTTATGGATATTTTATACTTATATTCATTATTGAAATTGCCTTTGAATATTATACATTTACATTTGTAACCAAATTGTCTTTCATACAAAGCAAAATTTTAAATTCATTTCATAGGCATGAAAATTAGATAAAAAGAATAATTGAAAAGAAAATACCAGCACCTAATTCAACCCTTTCTTCTTAGGTTGCCTATAGACTTACAACAACCACTTGCGCCATTCCTTAGGCTTATCACTCATAAGATTATCTTAAATAGATTGGAATTCTCCTATTGGGCACTTCCTTTTGACCATAAAATTATGGATGGTATGCAAAAGACATTTTAAAGCTTGTCCTTTAAAGTTTAAACAACTATTACTAAAAAACACTAGTACAAGCATCTTCCCAATAACTTACCATGGTCTTATGCATACCATACAATTTAAAATGTTCTTAAAGAATATTTAAGGTATGGTGTTGGCTAAAATGACCTTCCTTGGATAATCTATCTATGATATTGAAGAACTTTTCTTGACATAGAGTTTGGCCATCTATGAAATCTACAAATATATCACCTTTTATTTGTGTTAGAGTGGGGAAAGATTAGGGAAGGCTAGGAGACGAGAGGTTTTCCCATTTATGCTACTAACACATTACATTGCCTAACAAAGCTCTAAACATCTTTACCCATGTAATTCCAATAAAACACAACTTTGATTTAGTGTGGGGTCTTCTAATTCCCCTCATGAGCTCTATTATGAAACTCACAAAATGGTTGGTATCAATAATGAGTTCTCTAATAGATAGATCCTATTCTTCCAAAAAATGGCACCTTCTCTAAACTCCCAAGAACAATAGCTCCCTTTGTTTCACTATTTTTGATTAGTTCCTATGTTGTTGGATCATTCATAGCATCCTCCTTGATAATATTTAACCATAGTGATAAAGGACTTGAGATGACTTTCAATTCTCAGGATTTTTATTTTATTTATTAATTCCTATGTCATTGGATCATTCATGACATCCTCCTTGATAGCATCTAATCATAATGATAAAGAACTTGAGATGGCTTTCAATTCTTTAGATTTTCCTCTTGGCATTTTGCCTCCCTTTCTCCTTCTCCATCCTTTACATTACCTTTATTTTATCAAGATTCTCTCCAATGTGAAAAGGCATTAGCTGCCCCATTTTCCCTACTAGGTTTGTGCTTTATAAAAAGTCATATCCTATTAAGTTAGCTAGCTAATTTTATTAAGTAGGTGTGGCAATCTTTCACTCTTAAAGGTACTTTAATCTCCATTGATCAATTCTTACTATGCATGGTTTCCCTAAGAGAAAATTCCTCCATCATTAGGCTACTAGTATTCAGGTTAATATCTCCTTTTCATAAGTGAATGAAGTTACAATTTCACCATGTAATACCTTACTAAAATAAGTTATAGGCCTTCCATTTTATGCTAGCATTGCCTCACCCCAAAACCACCTATATCACATTCTATCATGAATGGTTTACAAAAATCTAAAAGTGCTAAGATTGGAGTTTCCATGATCATTCTTTTAAGGGTTCAAAAAGCTTCCCTGGCTTGTTCATTCCAACCAAAGACATACTTTTTTTAAAACTATAGTCAAGGGTTAAACAATTTTTCCATATCCTTTCACAAACCTACTATAATACCTAGTTAGGCCTAAAAACCCCTTAATTTCTTTAAAAAAAATTATTGTGGCCAATCCAAAACTACTATAACCTTCTCCACATCCACCAACACTTTCTCCCTTAAGATGACATTTCCAAGGAATTTAACCAATACCTAACCAAAATCATAATTTAACCTTCTTAGAAACAACTTGTGATTCCTTAACTTCACAAAGACTTCCTCCAAGTGCTTCAAGTGATCAACCTAATTCTCACTATAAATCAAAATTGCATTGAAAGAAACCAAGACTAATTTCCTAAGTAATCCCTTAAAGATCAAGTTCATGAAGAATTGAAATGCAGATGGAACATGCATCAAACCAAAAGGCATTACCATGAACTCATAATATGCATAATAAGTCCTAAAAGTCAACTTTGGGTGAATCCTAAAAGTTCATTTGGATTTGGTAATACTAGATTTTTAAAATGAGCTTAGAAAGAATTATGCTTCCCTCAACTCATCTAATAACTCGTTCAAGGTTGGTATAGAAAACTTATTCTTGATGGTTTGGTGGTTTAGAGCCATAAAATCCCTACAAAGTCTCCAACCTTCGTCAACTTTCTTCACTAATAAGACTAAAAAATTGATTGTTACTTGGCCTTATGGTTCATGCATTGAATAATTCATTTACTTTCTTTTTTTTTTGCTTTTTGCTGATACAAATACCTATAAGGACTTAATGAAACAACTTAAAGCCTCTCTTTCAAGGGTATCTTGTGACCATGAAATCTCTCGAGTGGTAACCCATAAGCTTATTGAAAATATCCTTATATTGCTCAAGCAACTTTTACAATTCTCCACTCATACATTCTAGTTAACTTCCATCCTTACCTGAATTCATTTGTAAACCCTAAACTCTCCATGCCACTAAAAAAGTTCTTAAGGTTTCCCATCTCCTTTAGTAAAAGTGATCCTTAAGGGTTACTTCAGTCTCATTTCCTTCCCCAAACTATAGTTTACTTTGAACCCTCTAATAGCCAACCTTCTTTTATTGGACCAATATTCCCTTCACAAACAACCCCATCTCCATTATAAAGGAATCCCACATGTTACTCAAAGCACATAACCATTGAAAACCCAAAATAGCCTTCATTCCTTTGCAAAGTTAATAAATAATTGTCCATTCCCATAGAAGTTTCCTGCAATTGTATTCCCCACCTTCTTACTAGCCCTTGACTAGTTAACTTATTCCTATTTGCCATTATCACCATAATGTTCCCTTCCCAATCTTGCTTCATTTTCAACCTTTTGGCCAATTGGTAGTTCACAAAGTTCTATGTGCTACTTAAGTCTCCTAAAAAATGAACCACTTCCTCCTTTCTTGAAATGTTACTCTAAACTATCATGGTTCTTAAGGGTTGGGTTTCCATGAATTGCATTAATTGAGGTTTCCACATATTCCTTCATTTACCCTTCATTCATCTCATCTTGCTTTACATCTTCATCCCATTTTTTGTAAGAGCACAAGGCTTGCAATAAGAAAAGGTTTTTGAATGTATGTCTCGGCATAAATTTTTCATTACAAATAAAGCATAGCCCTATCATTTTTCTTTCTTGCAACTCAACAAGGGACATCTTTTTAACTAGTAGGTTGAACTTAGTAGAACTTATGGAGAAATTAACTAGCTTCCCTGGAAAAATAAGCCTTATGTTTCTTTCACTAATATTAAACTCATACAAACATGCTAACTTTATGACAACAAATAAAGTGGTTGCTCCTAGTTTCCATATTAAACTCATGGTTAGTCCTAGTTTCCACTTCTATCTCAATGGCTTCTTTAAAGATAGTAACAAACCCTTCTACTTGTTGTTCAATACTTAATTTTCTTGCTCTTAACAACAACCACAAGTATTTTTTTTTTATACTCCTTTATCATATGTTTGTTGCAATTTAGTAAGTTCTCCACAGCAATTTAGGAAATGGTAGGTCCACATCACTTTATCAATTCCCTTTCTAATTCAAGCCAAGAAATAGCTTCACCATAATGATTATCTTTGAGTTATTGAAATCAATAGTTGATGATCACCCCCTAAATTCCAAGATGCTAGAGCCACCTTGTCTTCCTTTAGGGTGTTGTGAAATTCAAAAAACTAATCAACTCGAATTAGCCATCCTAATGGGCCTTCATTGCCAACAAACCTATGGAATTCAGACTTGACCATTTAAAGGCGTAGATTTCCCATCAAGGCATTGATCTGACTAGCTTTCGCCTCTTTTCCCCCTCTTGAGGACCGAGAACTCCCTTCTCCATCAATGTTCTTCTTGTTTTCCTTGCCTTCATTGCTTATCATTGCTAGTTGCACTTGTTGCGTCGTGTCTAAAAGCTCTCTCATTTTTTCTCCGTCACTACTACATTAGCTTCTATACGATCCAAACTAGCATATGCATTTCAAGCTATTATACCACCTTGTTTTGTTCAATGTAGTAAGCTCCAGTTAATGGTCTAATAACACTAATGTTGTGGAGATTAAGAAGAATAAATTTCTTTTTTGGATGGCCTATTGTGATTAGGGTTGGAACACTTAGAGCAGCTCTACTAAGTGAGTATACAACCTTTAGGAGTCTCATGTAGGGAGACTACCACCTTGAACGAGTTCAAACTTCATTCCTGTCCATTCATGGTTTACAAACATAGACTTATACCCCATGAGTGAAGTTATTGTAGCAAGTATCTTCTCATTTGGAAGCTTCAAAAAGGTGGTCTTTTGTGCATCATTCCAATTAAAGTGGCAGATTTCAAATGTAGTAGTTTGGCATCAAAATTGGAAAAGTTAATGGGTTCAATTAAGAAGAGAACGAGGAGCAATATGGTATATGTGAAAGAGTCAGGTTCATTTTCATGCTTCAATGTGGAACTGTTGACCCAAACAAATTGCATATGAACACAAGTCCAACTTTAAAACCTAAAAGATTATAAAGTAAAAGTCCATCCTTAACTCTCAATACGAGGCAACACTCCATCTTTAACAAAAACAAATTGAGCTGCTACTAGTGCATGGAGTTAGCTGGAAGATTGATATGCAGGTAGTAGCTTGAGAAAGCACGAAGAGCTAAGAGATCATATAAGGTGGAAGTGCTTCCGAAAAATAAAGTAGCAAAAGTTACAGACGGAATCACTTATTACATGTTTAGTTCATTTTGTTGTTTTACTTAGTTAAAAGGTTGGCCCACGTTTTTGGCTCATTAATTGATCATTTAAATTATTATATTGCTATTTAAGACACAATCAGTGCAATTGTTGGGCAAGGTTTGAGAAATATAAGTGAATTTGTTCAATTGTTGTGAAGTCTCTCACAAGACTTTAGTTTAGAAGATAAAAGAATTTTTTAAACTCTTATTAAAAGAACTTATTTATTAATCATTAAATAATAATAAGAGACATTATGATCATTATTGTTAAAATTAAGAAAGATGTAAGAGTTAAGATTTCATAAATCAAAGAAGTAAAACCTATAATTTATAATAAATTTTTATAAATTACATAAGAATGTTGTAACTAAACAATTGTATTATATATTAAAAAAAACTTATTAGCAAAGTAACATACGAATTGATCAATAATGGAACACGTAGACATTATACTCCACTACAGTGTCCCCCGTTTTGAGATCAAACATGTGAGTCTTCGCTTGAGCATACCCACGCGCAAACCAGAAAATCCCACTCCCACTAGTTAAAAATAACAATTTCTACAATATATTGTAGAAATTATTATAAAAATATGAAGAATAATATGAAGAATAATATGAAGAACAATATGAAGAATAATATGAAGAACAATATGAAGAACAATATGAAGAACAATATGAAAGTAGTAATTTTGTATTGCTTGAGTGAATCATTGAGTACACACCAACTACCTTTTTATAGTGGTTGGAAAAACAAACGTAAATCATCTCTTAATGATGATGATCAATACAATTGATTATGAAAAACCAAAAAATATGAAGAACCCTAAGACCTTTTAGATTTTGAGCGAAAAATTTCATCAATAAAATTGATGATTCTTTTTATTTTTTTATTGAAATAAAGAGATCATTTTCCTCTTATTAAAATGCCTCTTATTTCACCTTGAACCGTTTTGTATAACTGTTAAACGAAGGAGATGAATCGTTGTTCTCTCGCGGGCATGAGGAAGAAGATGACGCGCGTGAGTTATACGCGCGCATCTTTATTTTTTCCGTGAGTTGCCTTGGTTAAATGGTGCGTGTGGTACACGCACCTGCTTTAATAACTGTCGCTTCTTCTTCTTCTTCGGATTCAGATATCGCTGACGTATTTATTTTCAAAATTTGATTTTCAGTTTTTGATTTAGAAATGGTTCTCACCGGTTCCATTTCTATTTTTAATTCTAGCAAGATATTCAGCAGTTCTATTTTGGTTTGTATTTCTAACATCCCCCCACAAGCTGACGTGTCGGTCCGCACCGTGAGCTTGTTTTGAAGTAGTTGAAAACGGGTCGATGATAGGCCTTTTGTAAATATATCAGCTGTTTAATCCACAGAATAAATAAAATGCACAGAAAGTTTCTTTGTTTTGATTCTTTCATGAATAAAATGAAAATCAACCTCAACATGTTTGGTTCTTGCATGAAAAACAGGATTAGTAGTTAGATAAAGTGCAGATAAATTATCGCACCATAGCGTGGGAGGACTAGATTGGTTGACTTGAAGATCTTGTAATAGAGCTTCTATCCAAATAAGTTTTGTAGCAGTATCAGCAAGACATTTGAGTTCAGCTTCTGTACTAGAGCGTGCAACAGTCTTTTGTTTTCTAGAACTCCAAGAAATTAAATTTGTTCCGAGAAAAATACAAAAGCCTCTAGTGGATTTACAATCATCATGATCACCAGCCCATCTAGCATCAGAATATGCATGGAGATTACAATTTGATGATTTTGTTATTTGAATACCATATCTAGGGGTATCAACTAGAAATTGTAGGATACGTTTGACAAATGCCCAATGAGTAAGAGTAGGAGCATGCATGTATTGGCATGCAGTGTTTACAGCATAGAAAATATCAGGACGTGTAAGTGTTAAATATTGAAGAGATCCGACAATACTACGGTAGTGCGTTGGGTCTGAGTAGGGTTCACCATCGGATATAGATGGTGGATGATTTGTTGTGCATGGGGTAGACATCCCACGGGCTTCATTCATTTTGGCTCAAAAAAGTATTTCATGAGCAAATTTTGGTTGATGAAGCAAAAGACTATTTGTAGAATATTTAGCTTCAATTCCTAAAAAATAATGTAAGTTACCTAAGTCCTTAATATCAAATTCAGTCCTGAGTTGTTCAAGAATTTTGGACAATGGTGCAGTAGAACTTCCTGTAAAAATAATATCATCAACATACACAAGGAGAAATGCACTGTATGTTTTTGTATGTAATACGAATAATGAAGAGTCTGCTTGGGAAATTTTGAACCCAATATGTTGAAGAAATTTAGTAAGACAATGATTCCAAGCTCTTGGAGCTTGTTTTAATCCATACAAGGATCGTTTTAGTTGACAAATAAAGTCTGGTTTAGTAAAGTCAATGAATCCTTGTCTTTTTTTTTTCTTCTTTTCTTGATCCTTTTGCAGATGGCTTCCACTGTCACCCACATTCATGCTGCTACTCATGCTCTTCCGCTACCCAATCCTGGTCCTCTTCCTGCCATTGGTGTGCAACTCAAAGGTCCTAATTTTCTTGTTTGGAAAGCTCGAATTGAGCCTTTCCTTCAAGCAAATGGGTTACTTGGTGTTGTTGATGGCTCATTTCCTTGTCCTGACGAGTTTCTTACCAAAACTGATGAACAAGGCAACATCACTCGTGACTCCAATCCCGCTTACCAAGATTGGATAATCCGGGATCATACTGCTCGTGGCTGGATTTTTTGCACTTGTAGTGACACTATTATGACCACTGCTAGACAATGCAAAACCTCTACTGAGATATGGCAGGCCTTATCCTCTGAATTTATGGCTCATAGTTCTGCCCGAGTTTTTGCTCTTCGCCTACGCCTTTAAACAGCAACCAAAGGGCATCGAACGGTAACTGAATTTCTTTAAGAAGTTGATGGTATTGTTGATCAACTTTCACTTGTAGGTGAAGTTATTTCCAAAAATAAGTACTTAACTCATGTTTTCCGAGGTCTTGGCACACCTTATGCCCCTCTTGCCACTGTTGTTGTTGTTCATACTCGCACTTCATCTCTTCCTCGCGAAAATCTTCGTGGGTTACTTCTTACCCAGGAAGCTCACATTGAAATGGCTACCCAAGGCTCACCAACTGCAGCTGCCTTTGCCACTAGTCCTGCTCCCCTTCCAGCTACTCAAAATTTTTCCCCATCTTCAGTCACTCTAGCAAGCCGATCCACTCATATCACCACTCCAGGACATACCTCCGTTCCTCATTATAGTAGCAAACCTCGGCGCAATGTTCTTTGTCAAATCTGTCGCAAACCAGGACATCTTGCACGTCAATGTCTTTATAGGTATGTTCCCTCCAATTCTGGGCCTACTAATAACTTTCAAGGCCACCAGAATATTCAGGCAAATACTGTTAAAAAGGCTCCACACCAAACCACATCAAGCCTCTCATGAAACTGATTGGTTCCCTGATTCTGGTGCTGCACATCATATCTCTCCAGATGCTTATGATATTACGCAACTACTCAATTATGATGGGAATCAAGCTGTTACTGTAGGGGATGGCATGACACTTCCAATAACCCACAAAGGTACTTTATTAACCCCTACTCATATCAATGTTTCTGATGTACTTATTGTGCCTAATATAACAAAACGATTGTTATCTGTTTCAAAGTTTACCAAAGATAACAATTGAGTTTTCTCATTTTTTCCCGATTTCTATTATGTACAGAGTCTGAAAACGGGACGAATCCTACTCCAAGGACCAGCTAAACATGGCCTTTATCGCATCAACTTGAGTAGTCTTCAACAATCGCCAAAGTGTTTTCATATTTCTACAATAAATGTAATGGCCTGGCATTATAGATTAGGCCATCTTAATTATGCAAATGTAATAAGATTGCTAAAACTTTTGAATATTCAATTTACTGGACATCTTTCATTGTCTTGTACTGCTTGTCGCATCAGTAAAAGTCGATGACAATCACATTTATCTACCCATAATATTTCCAACGCTCATTTGGACTTAGTCCATTTTGATATATGGGGCCCTGCACCAATTACATCATCACAAGGGAATAGATATTATATTTGTTTTATTGATGACTATTCCAAATTTACATGGCTCTATTCCATGAAAACAAGAGAAGAATTTCTTCCAATCTTTACAAATTTTCAAACATTCGTTGAAAATCAACTTCAAACTACCATCAAAACCATTCAATGTGATGGAGCTGCTGAATTTACTTTCAAAGACTTTAAAGCTCTGATACCAAGTTAAAAATAACAATTTCTACAATATATTGTAGAAATTATTATAAAAATATGAAGAATAATATGAAGAACAATATGAAGAATAATATGAAGAACAATATGAAGAACAATATAAAAGTGGTAATTTTGTATTGCTTGAGTGAATTATTGAGTACACACCAACTACCTTTTTATAGTAGTTGGAAAAACAAATGTAAATCATCTCTTAATGATGATAATCAATATAATTGATTATGAAAAACCAAAAAATATGAAGAACCCTAAGACCTTTTAGATTTTGAGCAAAAAATTTCATCAATAAAATTGATGATTCTTTTTTTTTATTGAAATAAAGAGATCGTTTTCCTCTGATTAAAACGCCTCTTATTTCACCTTGAACCGTTTTGTATAACTGTTCGTTGTTCTCTCGCAGGTGTGAGGAAGAAGATGACGCGCGTGAGTTATACGCACGCGTCTTTATTTTGTTTGTGAGTTGCCTTGGCTGAATGGCGTGGTACACGCGCCTGCTTTAATAACCGTCGCTTCTTCTTCTTCTTCAGATTCAGATATAGCCGATGTATTTATTTTCAAAATTTGATTTTCAGTTTTTGATTTAGAAATGGTTCTCGCCGGTTCAGTTTCTGTTTTTAATTCTGGCAAGATATTTGGCAGTTCTGTTTTGGTTTGTATTTCTAACACCACCGACTATGGATGGGCATCTCCCTCACGGCCGAGAAGACGGTATTTCTCCCCAGCACAGCAAGAGTGCTACCATTAGTCTTCCCCTCTGTGAAAGCAAAGTTCATTACCATCAACAGCCCGGCTTCCTCATGTGACGCCAACGCGTAAATTCCTTGGGCTCGTCCAACAAGTTTCGAGCTATTTTCTGGCTGGAGAGTCAACGGGTCATCTATCACCACTACTGCTCCAAAAAACGTTGCCGACTTGTTTGTCGCGGCAGCCTGGGCAACTCATACAACAGTAGGGTTGGGGCCGCTCACGATGTCTTGGAAGAAGAAGTGAAGATGGCTTAACTTCTCTTTCCTAAGCCCAAGGGATGAAGGGGATAAATTTCATGAGAAACTGGGCGTTCTGCTGTGACATAGGTTGCCAAAAAGAAAATGAGTAAGGGGAGCGGCATTTTTGAGAGGCTTTTGACCATGGCGTCGTGTAATTCGATGTTTTTGTTGACCATGACATCTGACGTGACCACTGGCTCTACACCTGCTGGACCTACACCTCACACTTGAGTATCTCTAGACTAGGTGTACCCGTGTCTCACACTTGTACATTGTACACTCTTATATATGTAAACACAACACACTGTAATACTGTAAGAGAGAAAATATATATAATTCAGTTTACCCTTTCCGAGCAATACTTACTGTTCCAGTCATTCACTAGTTCAACTTGGTATCGAGCCATTCCGGCGCTAGCCACCCTCTTTCCTGGCCTTCCTCCCCCCTCATTTTCTTCTCCTCTCCTCATTTCTACCTGCTTCAGACTTTTTGCTCCTCTCTTTGTTGAGCTCGGCCCTTTCCTTTTTTTTTTTGTTTTTCTTCTTTTTTTTTTCTCCTCGCTTCCGGCCCGATGTCCTCATCCTCTTCAAGCACCGGCCCAGACTCCCCTTTATCGGCCTGCATTCCCAACCCGGCCCCAACTTCTCAACAACCGACCCTCCTCCAGTCGCCGTCGCTGCTGGAACGTCTTACCGGTAGCAACTACATCATATGGTGGACGATGATCGAGCCTTTTCTCGACGCCGCCCACCTCCTCCCGATCGTTGATGGGTCAGAACCCGAACCCCCGACCCATCTTCTCATACCCGATACCCTTTCCTCTCTACCCTCCCGCACCCCGACCCGAGTTCCCAACCCGGCTCACGCGTCGTGGCGCGTACGTGACCGGACTGCCATGGGATGGTTGCTCACCACCTCCACACCGCCGGTTGTCGCTCAGTTGACCACTTTCCGTTCGTCGGCAGCCATTTGGCGTTATCTTGCCACCACCTTCGCCGCCCAGTCCACAGCCCGTGCCGCTTCTCTTCGTATGGAGCTCTCCTCCATGCCCGTGGTGGTCGAACGGTGGCTGAATATCTTCAGCAGGCCACTCATATTGCCGACCAGCTCGCCCTCATCGGTGAGCCACTCCATGATAGCGACTACCACACCCACATCTTTCGTGGGTTAGGGCCAGAGTTCCAGCCGCTTGCCGTCGCGATCTCTATTACATCACGCATCGCCCCCATGTCGCGAGAAGATCTTCACGGCCTGCTCCTTTCCCATGAATCCATGGTCGACGTCTCGACCCGTGATGCGGTGGCTGTCCCTTCTCCGGTGGCTTTCTTGGTGAATCAAGGGTTTTCTCCCTCTGCCTCTTCATTTCGAGGCTCCCCCGCCCCGCCGTTAGTGCCACGCGCCCCTTCATTGCCCTCCGCTCCTCCTCTCTTGCCGAACCCCTCTTTTTCACCGGCACCGTCGTCGGTGACCGTCGGCAACCGTCGGCAGCGGCGCCCGCCCTTCTGCCAGATTTGCAGGCGTCGCGGTCACTATGCAACCACCTGCCGTGACCGCTACGCCCCTACCCCCTCCCCGGCCCAATCCAACCCCCCTCCTAACCCCCAGGCCCACCTCACTCAACCTACTATGGCCCACCCCCCTCACTTACTCAATCCGGCCCACTCTGCTTATAACCCTGGCCCAGCTCTCCCATCCTATCCTTCAAACCCGGCCCTCTCCACTTATACTCCTAGCCCAGCCCAGTCTACTTATGCACCCAACCCCTTTTATTCTCCTCAGTCCGAGCCCACCTCTTATGGATCCGGCCCACCCTCTCCATCCCCTCAATCCTATACAGCCTCTCTCTTAGGCCCATCCTCCCAAGCCCATTATACAGCCCTTCCCCCTCCCTTAGCCCCTTTTCCACTTTCTCCCTCCCCATCTACCCTAGACACTGCCTCTTGGTTTGCTGATTCAGGGGCACTCATCATGTCACTGATAGTACTGCCCCTCTCACTTCTGTCACTCCTTATTCCGGCACTCAGCAGCTCACCGTTGGTGATGGTGTCTCTCTCCCCATTACCCACATTGGTACTTTCCAGTCTTCCATTTTTCCTTATTTTCGTTTAACTAATGTTCTTGTTGTCCCTGGCATCACTAAGAATTTACTTTCCATTTCGCACTTTGCTCGTGATAATCATTGCATGTTCTTATTCTATGACACTTATTTTATTGCTCGGTCTATTCATACTGGTCAGATTCTACTCCACGGCACTCTTGATCGCGGTCTCTACCGTGTCTCGCCCCCTGGCCTTTCGACTTCTCCTTCTGCTCTTTCCGCCTCCTTCAGTTGCTCCCTTGCTTTGTGGCATCACCGTCTCGGCCATGCTTCATCCGATGTTGTTGTTCGTTTGTTGTCTTCCACCAATACCCCCTTTTCTCGTTCTGCACTCCCTTTATGTACGGCTTGCGCTCTTAGTAAGAGTCATCGCCATCCCCATCCCCTTACCCAGTCTCGGGCCTCCCATCCCCTTGAACTGGTTCATTTTGATGTATAGGGTCCTGCCCCTGTAACTTCTTATCATGGTTATAAATATTATGTCTGTTTTGTCGATGATTATTCTCGATTTACTTGGTTGTATCCCTTCACCTCTCGTGATCAGTTTTACTCCATCTTCACTGCTTTTCACTCGTTTGTCACCACGCAACTTCAGCATCCCATTCGTTCCATCTAGTGTGATGGTGCTCCAGAATTTCTCTCTTCCGCCATTCGTACTTTTCTTACCTCTCATGGCATTCATCAGCGTGTTTCCTGTCCGTATTCTCCGTTTCAGAACGGTACGGCTGAGCAGAAACATCGTCACATCGTCGAGACGGGCATCGCCCTTCTCACTCATTCCTCCGTTCCCCTTCCCTACTGGGAATTTGCTTTCGAGACTGCTGTTACTCTTATTAACCGCCTCCCCACCTCTGTTCTTGGTCATCTTTCCCCTTGGCAAGTCCTCTTCTGCACTCCTCCTGATCTCTCTCCTCTTCGTGTCTTTGGTTGTTCTGTTTTTCCCCATCTCCGAGCTTATGCCTCACATAAGCTTGCTCCTCGATCTCGCCCCTGTGTTTTTCTTGGTTATCCTCCTGGTTATCGTGGCTACCGTTGTTATTGCCCTGAGACTCATCGCTTCTACATCTCTGCTGATGCTCTTTTTGATGAATCTCGTTTTCCTTTTGCTTCCTTATCTCCTCCTACTCCTTCCGTTGCCCCTCCCTCTCCTATTTCACTACCTCTTCCTCCCCGTCCTATCTCTCTCCCTCCCTCTACCTCCTCTATGGTCTCTCCTTCTCCTTCCTCCTCCTCTGAGGTTCCCTCCTCTACCTCCTCTCCCTCCCCCTTACCCTCGTCACCCTCCCCCCCTACTTCATCCCCTCCTCTACCTACTCACCCCATGATCACCCGTCTGAAAGATGGTATCCTTACCCGCCGCCTTCTTACCCGCCAGCACACCTTTGCCCTCACCGCTGCCACCCATCCTTACACCGAACCCACCTCCTACACCCAGGTAGCCCGTGACCCCCATTGGCGCACTGCGATGGCCACTGAGTATCAGGCTCTTCTTCAGAGTCATACATGGGACCTTGTCCCCCTCCCCTCTTATGCTCGCCCCATCGGTTGTAAATGGGTCTATAAGGTTAAACTTCGCTCAGATGGTTCTCTCGAGCGGTACAAAGCCTGGCTTGTGGCTAAGGGCTTTCATCAGCAGCCTGGCATCGACTATACAGAGACTTTTAGCCCGGTGGCTAAACCTGTTACTATTTGCACTGTTATTGCCATGGCCTACTCTCGTGGTTGGAGCATTCGTCAACTCGATGTCTCTAACGCTTTTCTTCATGGCACCCTTACTGAGGAGGTCTACATGCTACAACCCCCTGGTTTTCTGGACTCCTCTCGGCCTCATCATGTATGCCGCCTTCGGCGGTCTCTTTATGGCCTCAAGCAAGCTCCTCGTGCCTGGTATCAGCGGCTCAATACTTTTCTCACCTCTCTTGGTTTTTATGTCTCTGCTGCCGATACCTCTCTTTTTCTTCTCCATACCTCCCACTATAGTATTGTCTTGCTGGTTTATATGGATGATATTCTTCTTACGGGCTCTTCTCAAGCCCCTATGACTGCTCTTCTTACAGCGTTACATCAAGAGTTTGCCATCAAGGATCTTGGTTCCCTTCACTATTTCCTTAGTGTGGAGGCTCATCATACTCCTCAGGGCCTGTTTCTCCATCAGGCCAAATTCACCCATGAGATCCTTGCCCCTGCTCGTATGACTGATGCTCGCGGGGTCCCCACTCCCTGTACCCCTTCGGAGCCTCTCTCCCAGTGGACTGGTGATCCCCTCCCGGATCCTTTTCTCTACAAGAGTATTGTCGGTGCTCTTCAGTATCTCACGCTCACTCGCCCTAACATTGCCTATGAGTGAACACGGCCTGTCAGTTTCTCCATGCTCCCACCACTGCGCATTGGCAAGCTGTGAAGCGGTTACTTCGCTATCTTGCTGATACCCCTCGCCATGGTCTCCGCTTTACTTCCAGCTCCTCCACTGCTCTTCATGCTTTCTCAGATGCTAGTTGGGCTGGTAATCGTGATGATAGGCGCTCCGTCGGTGGCTTTTGTGTTTTTCTTGGTCAAAACCTTATTTCCTGGTGCTCTCGCAAACAGCGGACTGTTGCCCGTTCGAGCACTGAGGCTGAGTACAAGTGCCTTGCCGATACTGCTGCCGAGATTATTTGGATCGAGTATCTCCTCCGTGATCTCTGGATTGTTCCTCCCCATCCTCCGACGTTGTGATGTGATAATCTCTCCGCTCTCTATCTTGCGGCCAATCCTGTTTTTCATGCTCGCACGAAACACATTGAGATTGATTATCACTTCATTCGGGAGCGGTTTCTTCGTGGTCAGCTCAACATTCAGTTCATTGCTTCTGCTGATCAGCCTGCGGACATCTTCACCAAAGGCCTCTCCACTGCTCGTTTTCACTCTTTGCGGTCCAAGCTGACTGTCTCGCCTGATCCGTCAGCTTGCGGGGGGATGTTGACCATGACATCTGACGTGACCACTGGCTCTACACCTGCTGGACCTACACCTCACACTTAAGTATCTCTAGACTAGGTGTACCCGTGTCTCACACTTGTACATTGTACACTCTTATATATGTAAACACAACACACTGTAATACTGTAAGAGAGAAAATATATATAATTCAGTTTACCCTTTCCGAGCAATACTTACTGTTCCAGTCATTCACTAGTTCAACTGTTTTAAGTTGGTGTATGTATCTTTATACAGAAAAAGGGAGCACAGACGGGAAAGAAGAAGAAGCGGGTGATAAATGATAAATTAATGTGGCTGTTTCAACAACTATGACTTCTGACAAATAATTGCCGACTAATAAATTACCTAATTGCCAATAAAAATTATTATGCCACGCGAGGGCTGGCTGTGAGAAATATTGGTTTCTATTTTTTTAAAAAGAACTACCCCTCAATCTCTCATGATTAAGAGGAATCAGTAACCAAACCACAAATTGTGGGGCCAGAATGGGCAGTTAATAATTTAATAAAGGATTACACAGCTAGAACCTACAGGGTTTGAAATTCTCAAGTGGAAGGTGAACAACCCACCAATTTAAGAAAAGAATTTTCAGCACCCTAAGGACCGTCCAATGGAGAGCAGAAAGGGCACAGAAAAGTCAGGCTACAATGAAACTGCCAAAATCCGCTGATATTAGAGATCATCAACGGTGAAAAGCAGTAAGGGCCCAGGAAGGTCCCTCACCTTTGGTAGCATTACAACGTGTAAGTTCCTGATGAGTAGCCAATCAAGCCTTTCTAGCAGGTTCTACAGCCTACACCGTTCACGCGTGGCACTAAGCAGTTAGGGACCAATACTGTTCAAAAGCACATTGAGCAGTCTGCCTCTCCACTCAACACCGAACGTTGTTACCCTGCTCCATGGTTCATGTTTCACACAACTTTTTTCAATCTCACTGCAATTTTGTTCTCGTGTGTACCATTTGTATAAAATGAAATAATTTATACCTTGTAGTTGGAGGAAAAAGATAATACAACACAATTTTTTTTTTTTCTGTTTCACTCTGTTTAGACCTTCTCTGTGTTAGTCCTGGGTCTCCTTTTTGCTTCCACCAATCGGACTGGTTTCTCCTCAGCGGTGCATTTTACTCAATATTTTGTTAATTTCAACTCACTGGTCTCAAGAAATTGGGTTCTCACGTTGATGGAACAGTGAAACGAAATCATTAGCTTATTGGGGGGTGTCATATCATCTTAAAGGTCAGCATAACTTCAAAGAACACAAAGCAAAAAGTTAGAAAAAGAAAAAAAGAAAAGGAAAGAAGAGAGAACTTTGGATGACGCACCATCGTTATAAAGCATTTCTCTCTCCTGATGAAAATGGTAAAAAACTTCAGGGCAAAAATGTTGGTGGTGACATACTTGGGAGGCACATGCATTTTATGAAAATTCTAAATCTTAAAATTTCCGATCTGATTATGTCAGGATGTGTTTATCACAGGTCAGATGGGTTGCCTAATCTTTATTCTCATTGTGTAGATCCTTGAAATTCTATTGCGAGGAGGATTACGCAATGGTATACATCAAAACAAAAACCTGGCCGATCGACAAGGGAAAAACAACCTTTTCCTTATTAATTTTATCTCGAATTACTCATCGCAAGTTTGCATAGGCGAAGTAAATATAAACGGAACGAAAATAAATGAGTAGCCCAATGTCTTTTCAAAGCATCCCTAACAAAGGTTAAAACTGACGCAAATAACTTGAAATATCAACCACAGATAGAAAAGCAACAAACATCAGTAATGATAGACATAAACATTGTACTCCACAACGGCATTCCCACTTTCCAGGTTAAAGGTATGAGTCCTGGCATGAGCATACCCACGTGCGAACCGGAAAAGCCCGCTCCCGCCGACGATCGGGAACTCCCTCACGGGCGAAAACACACTGTTTCGCCCCAATATGCTGAGATTGCTACCGTTATACTTACCCTCCACGAAAGCAAAGTTCAAGACCATTAACAAACCCACCTCCGTTTGCGAAGCAGATGCATATATTCCTTGCGCTCTTCCCACGACTTTGGAGCTGAGCTCCGGCCCCACGGTCAAAGGGTCATCCATCATCACCACGGCTCCGAATGCTGTAAGGGATGTGTTGGTGATGGTGGCCTCCGCGACTCTCACGGCCGTTATGTTTTGCCCACTGACAATGTCGTGGAAATAGAAATGGAGGTGGCTCAGTTTCTCCCGCTTGAGCCCCAGTTTCGCCGGAGATAAGGTTCTTGAGAAGCTGTGGCTCTTTTCGGCTGTGGCAAAGATTGAAAAGGAGAAGATAGTGAAGAGAATGAGGAAGGTGGGAGTAAATTTTGAGGAGGTTTTGGCCATGATGTAGTGTCGAACCTCTAGAGCTCAAGTTAAAAAAGTTTACAATAGGCTTTATCAAACATGTTCTTGAGCTAGCCTTCCATGGGTAAGCAAAAGCAATTTATAGCGATGGTTGTTTTTACAGACAAACATTCAACGATTATCAGCCGTTGAATGAAAACAGAACGCGCTTAGATAGACTAGCCACGTAAGAATCCAACGTCTTTGCGGTTGCTATGTAATTAGGGGAAGAGGGAGTTTCTATCCTTTTTTCTAGACTATATAGTCTACTGTAAAATGTAGAACAGACATGGTTAACTTGTTGTGAGGAGGTAGTTTTACCTTCTAAGTGAAATGTATTTAAATAAATTCCATACTGCCATTGTCACTATTCAGCATTATTATTAGAGGTAAGAAAAAGAAACTTAATCCTCCGTAATTCTCCAACGAGGGTCCGCGCTCAGCTCCCAAGGCACTTAACAGTGTTCTTTCTGGAATAATTTTGGGAATCCTATTAGGAAATAGCATGTCTGTGACATACAAGTCATGTTGATGACGGCTAGAAGAGAACAAAAGGCAGAATAGTTACAGTAAATGTCTGCTTTTTGGTACGATACATCACGATAAATGTTACCTCTCGGGAAAGCTTTTGGGACCATTTGATCAGTTATACGAGGCCATTCGGAAAATAAGAATAGTCAAGTACATCGAATCTTTAGCTGAAGTTTATGGGTAGAGGGTTTAATGCATCAAAAGTTGGTTTCTTCCTTTTTATGTTGAGATGTGATATGTCCCAAAATCTGTTGGACGCAATGGGCTTTCCCTCCCCTCGTCTGAAGTACAAAGAACTCTATAGTCCAAGTTTATGGAGTCTACGGCCTTGCAGTAGTAAACTTCTGGCCTACAACTTTGCTAGAGATTATTAGATACTGTAGGATTTTCGGAGGTCCAGCTGTCAAGAAAGGGCAAAGTTTTAACTAATTTTTTGGAAGATTTGTCTAAATTTCAGAAAACTAACTCTGGAAACTGATTAGTAGATTCAAACTGGAATGAACCGAACGTAATCTCAGAATCTTTAGTCAAATACTAACTCGACCCCACAGCAGCATGTGAGGCAAGGTAAAGAAAGAGTAACTGACCATTGAAATAGTCGAAAGTTTCTTCTTCTTTTCCAAAAATTCCCAAAGATCCTTTCCCCATGAAATAGGCAAGGTCAAGTTCAAGCAGTGCAAGATGCTCCAAGACAATTTCTTTAATTTATCATAGGTACACTGTGATGCACGAGGAAATGATTCTACGTCCTCCAATCTGTCATGATCACGTAGCAGAACTGCTGGTGGCGCTGGTATGTTGAGCCTCATTCACTGGGGAATCTCAGTCGAATGGAGCAAAGTCTAGCGGCCTTGGGATGTTCCATTGAAGATGACCGGTGGAATGTGTAAAGAGGACATGGGAAAGTGGAAAGGAAGGCCTCCAGTGGTCCTCATGGTCTAAAGAAACAAAATTCAGAGCTTGGTGTCCATGTGAAGAAGGAAAAGGGTAAACAGGAAGGTCCCCACGTTTACAAATTGTCCACATTCCAACTCTTTGACAAGAATTGCTCGATAGCTTTATGCTTTTGCTCGATAGCCCTGCCTGCAAGGCTACGGGCACACATCAAAAGTTTCGGGGGAAGCTGTAAAGGTTTTGGTATTACAACTAAGAATTGTCCATAACCCATCAAACAGATTGGTTTCTATGCCAAATTTGACCATGGACCAAAGGAGGCCTTTTCATTGGGCGATGACACACTTGCCTTGCTGTTCACTTAGGCCTATATAAAGGATCCAAGTGGCTCAATCACTGTTGATTGATTTGTTACCAGAAAGAAAAGTACGGGCAAAATCCCACTGAAAATGGGTTTAGCCCTTAGTTCACGGGTGGAGCGGTGACGCCAATCTATTAAATTTTTTCCGCTTCCACTGCTCGATTAGATAAGGACTAAATGGATACTGTTCATGATCACGTTCCTTGCAACTACCAAATTTATACATGTAAAGAACTTTGTCTTATTCGTGAAAGGGTTTACTTGTTAATTTAATGGCGTGGTAGAAACATGGTATCAATGAGCCGGAGGAATGCTCTCTTTTTTTTTCATTTAATATGAAGTTATTAGGTTTCATGTAAATTTTTTTTCTTCATGTCCACATTAAGATAACTCAATTTATTGGATTCAAAATATGATTTTCCTTACTGTAAGAATTTGAGATGATGGGAGAAAAGCCGACAGGTGAGCAAATACTCGATTTGTATTGATCTAATTCTTTACAATAGCAAGCATACATGTATATGTTGCAAACCTAATCTATATAAGGAAAACGTAATAATTACAATAATTATATAATATTCTCTAACACAAACACATAATTAGGGACAATTATGGTAAGGTATTAAGTAAAAAATTCAAATATCAACACTCTCCCTTAAGTCGGAGATTTGAAGAGATCAAATACTCCGAGTTTAGAGAAAAGATACCAATGTTGTTTGCTGCAAAGTACCTTTGTCAAAAGATCAGCTTGTTATTCCTTGGTAGAAACATGTCAAGTTGTGATAATTCCTTGTTGAAGTTTTTCTCTTACATAGTGACATTCCACCTCAATGTGCTTTGTACGCTCATGAAAGATCAGATTTGCTGCAATTTTATCTGCTACTTCATTATCATAGTATAATAATGCTGAACGTCACATCTGAAAACCAAAGTCTTTGAATAACCCTATAATCCACACTATCTCGCATGTCGTTACTTGCATGGCTCTATATTCTATTTCTGCTAATGATAAGGATACAGTTGGTTATTTTTTGGACTGCCACGAAATCAAGGAATCTCCAAGCATTATACAAAAACCTATTGTTGACCTTATTGTCATAGGGTATGTACTGTAGTTTGAATCACAGTATGCTCTAAGCTTAAATTTGGATGAGGATGAAAACATAAAGCCAAGGCATAGGCAACTCTTAAGGTATTTAATTACCTTTAGTGCTGCCTCCATATGGGACTGTTTCAGATTATGTATGAACTAACTAAAAAGCTAAACCAAAAAAGTGATATCAGGCCAAGTGAGAGTCAGATAGATCAACCTTCCAACTAATCTCTTATAGGTGGATGGATCTGTAAGAAGCGGGTCATTAGTTTTCTCTTCTGAACTGACATCATATTCAATGCTTGTGAACTTCTTGTTTTATTCCATTGGAATTACAAACGATCTCGAACCTACCTATCCAACCTCAAAGATCAATTCCAATGTGTACTTATGTTGGCTGAGTGAGATGCCTTCTAGAGAACGGGCTATCTCGATTCCCAAGAAGAATTTTGATTGACCCAAGTCTTTCATGAAGAATGTAACATGAAGATATCGTTTAAGATCTATTATAGATGCCTGATTGTTGCCTATGATCAATATATCATCAACATAAATGAGGAATGCCACAAAAGAATTATCTCTGGCCTTAGTGAATAGGGAGTAGTCATGATAAGATTAAACAAAATCATTTGCGATCAATGCTCTAGTAAACTTAGCATTCCATTGACGAGATGCTTGCTTCAACCCATAAAGGAATTTCTGCAATCGACAGACTAGATGCTCCTCCTGATTGTGAAATCCAATGGGAAGCTCCATATATACCTCCTTAGAAAGATTGCCATGGAGAAAAGCATTTTGAACATCCATCTGGTAGAGGGGCCAATCATGAATGGCAACAATAGTGGTGATGAGATAAACTGTAACATGCTTTGCAGTGGGTGAAAAAGTATCTTGGTAATCAATGCCCTCATGCTAATTAAAGCCCTTAGCCACCAGACGAGCCTTATACCATTCAATGGAACCATCAGCATGATACTTCACTTTATACATCCATTTACATCTAATAGGACGTTGATCAGGGGGCAAGAGAACCACATCCCATGTGTGGTTAGCCTCTAGAGCAGTGAGTTCATGGTTCATAGCATCTATCCAATTAGGGTCAGAAGCAGCTTCATGATAAATGGAAGGTTCATGGATGGCAGAGATGAAGGCAATGAAAATGTTGATAAAATGGTTGACATTATTGAAGGGAAACATAATTGAAGATGGGGTAGGCAGAGGTGTTAGAGGTCGAAAGAAGGGTAGGACATATGTAATTAGAGGTCCAAATGGGTGGTCGGCTGGGTTGACTAGAATGGCATAAGGTGGTATCAAGGGTAGTGGGAAGAGAGGAATCCTTGCTTAAAATAGGAGTAGGAATAAGAGTGGGGGAAGGGGATATGGTATCATCCAAAATAGGGGTAGGGTTGGAGATAAAGGGATCAGGGAAGTTAGGGAGGTCAACTGGTAAAGACGAGGAAGTATAAGGTTCATCGAACTGCACAGTAGGAACTGAAGGGCCAGCAAGCATGATCAAAGGGGAGGCATTCTAAGGAGAGAAAGGAAAATTATTTTCTTGAAAAACAACATCTCAACTAACAAAAAATTTTTTGGAGGTCAAGTCATAAAGATGATAACCCTTCTGAGAGGAAGGATAACCCATGAAAATACAAGGGAAGGCACAAGGATGGAATTTGTCACGAGTGCCAAGGGTGGAAGCAAAATAGCTACATCCAAAAACACGAAGATGATCAATAATGGGGGGTTTTCCAAAAAAAATTTCAAAAGGACTAAGGTCATGAAGTGAGGAAGAAGGAAGACGATTAATGAGATAGGTGGCAGTAAGGAGGCGTTCGCCCCAAAAATGAGGAAGGATGTAAGCTTGAAACATAAGAGTACAAGCGACATCAAGCAAGTGCCGATGTTTCAATTCAACAACTCTATTCTATTAAGGAGTGTGAACACAGGAGGTCTCATGGAGGATGTCATACGAAGAAAGGAATGAACGGCATTCAGAAGAAAAAAATTCAGTTCCATTATTCGGAGCAAATGCGGCTAACAACATAATTGAATTGAGTGGAGACAAGGGAGATAAAATATTAAATTTTGGAGAAAACTTGACTTTTGAAAGTGAAAAGAAAGGTCTAGGTAGCGCGAGAAAAATCATCCATAATGATGAGAAAATAACGAGCACCATCATGAGTGGGAGTCTGATGAAGACCCCAAACATCCATATGGAAAAGCTCAAAAATAGAGGTGGTGCAGGGTTAACGAGAGGGAAACAGGGTGCGGGTTTGTTTGGCTAAAGGACAAATAGAACATTAAAAATCAGAAGGACAAGAAAAAGATCATCCATGAGAATGAAAAGTTTTAAGCGATGAATGACTCAAGCATTGATGCAAAAGATCGTACTGAATATTATTAGTAAAAAAGTATTGCAAATTATTTATGGAGCACAAAAAGTAATCGTAAGGAAGCTAAATAATTTGAAAAAACTAAAGTAAATTGCGCTGGAATGGAGGAACATAGGAAATAAAAGCCCCATTCAACCTTGCTGAGCCTGATCAGATCCCCAGTCGTACGATCCTGAAAGAGACAAAATTTATCGAAGAAAAAGACAACACAATTATTGTCCCGGGTTAGTTTTTGAATAGATAATAAATTGTGACAAAAGTGAGGTGCATATAAAACATGAGTGAGATTAAGGGAGGGATAAGGCTTATAATGACCGATATAAGTGACTGGACTGAGGGATTTGTCAAGAAGAGTGATGTGGATATGTTTGGTACATGGGTAAAAGGAATTTAACATATGTGAATTACATGTGATATGGTCTATTGCCCTAGAATCAATAATCCATAAAGATGAAAAAGGATAAGAAAGAGAAGAATTACTGGAGAAATTAGCACTAGGATCAGAGGTCCCCATCTGATTGATAAGGTTCACCAATTTCTATTGTTGGTCCGTAGTCAGATTTAGCCCAATAAAGCCGCCATAGATGTTGTTAGGGCTTGGAGGTAGATGGCCCGAGATGCTTGCACTAGGATAAAAAAGAGGTGAGGGGTTACCAAAATAAGAGGGCCCAGTAAAAGGGGGCGGTGGAGGCCAATGATTGAAGTAGTGGAGCCTATGTCCATCAAGAGAAGCATTGTGGGCTTAGGTATGCCTGTCATTAGAGCGGTGGTGATTACTACCCTTGGGTTTGGGCTTCTAATTGGGGGGGTAGCACAAGCAAGAAACAAGCCTCCTAGACGTGCCCAAACTTTTTGCAATGATTGCAAAAAAGGCGTTGATGGGCTGAAGAAGGAGTAAGGTCCTTAGGGTTAGGCCATGCAGCCTAGATAAGTGATGAGGCCCCAGAGGAGTGGGCCGCAAGTCAATGGGCCAGCCTCTTGGGCCCAATTGTAAAGCTCCATCACCCGATCCAATAGAAAGGCAATGTGTAGTCCCATATGACTGTGCCATAAAGGCACTAGTGTCGCCAGCACTATGCTGGCCATCACGTTAAGAATGCTGGTCAACATCTTGCTTGGCCAAAGAGTAGATCTTCTCCAAAGAGGGAAGCTCTTCATAACTGAGGACGGAAGAAACAAGGTTTTAGAACTTTGGTGGAAGGGAGAGGAAGAGCTTCAGTGCGCGATCCTCTTGGTCATGTGCTTGAAGACGCGAGTTAACTTTGTAATCACATTTGCCGCAAGAACATCAAATGGGGCATGTTGGGTCTCAAGTGCACCCCAAAGGTCCATCAAGCGGACATAAAAGGCCGTGAGATTGGCACTAATGGTGCTGGGAGCAAGCTGAAGTGCATTGATGGCTTGTTTTAAGCCAAATTTTTAAGTAGTAGAGACTTTGTCAAAGCTCTCTTGCAGAACTCACCAAATATTCATCATGGTTGAAAGTCGAGAGACCATGCTCTCCAAATCAAAGTCAACGGAATGTAATAGCCAAGTTTTAACGACAACGTGGGCTTGGGCCCATCGTTGTGCATCTTCACCATTACCTTCCAGATGGGTAAGCTCGTTGATAAAAAAGCCAAGCTTGTTACGGGTAAGGCAAACGGTGCAAATCTAGTCACTCCAAATGCTCTAGTTTGATTCACCGACTAATTGTTTGGAACAATGCTGCTGAGCTAAAGATCAGTAGTAAAAAGGTGATAAGGGTTGCGAAGAATGGAGGAAGGAGCTCTGGCGACAACCATTGAAGAAATTAGGGTTAAGGCTAGTGTTTCGGCAAATTGGGGATTTTTGGAGATTGAGAATTAGGGGAAAATTGGGAAATTAAGAAAAACTAGGTTTATGGTTTTTTAGAATTAGGGATATGGGAAAATCGAAAAATTAAAGAATTAAGGGCCAAAAATTGAGAGGCCACGGTTTTGATAATTACGAGTGATAGAATTGTAATATTGAAAAAGCAAGGGTAAAGTGGTAGCAAATAGGACAAAAAAGCCAAATACGGATGAAAAGGTGGTAGAAAGATGACAAAAAAGCCAAATAATGAAAGGAGAATGAAGTGAGAATTATGCCAAATACTACGAAAAGGTGGTAGCAATGATAACAAAAAAGCTAAATAATGAATGGAGAAAGGACGGCGTATTCCGAATGAAGTGGGAATCAAGGGGAAAGGAAGGGGTACTCGGAATGAACTAAGAATCACGGGGAAAGGAAGGGGTACTCGGACTGATTCACCTATTACTAATGGCCGTGCGGAAGCGAAAAAAAAAAAATAAGGTCTCAAGAAAAGAAACGAGGCTGGAGTACCATGTAAGAATTTGAGATGACGAGAGAGAGGCCAACAGGTCAGCAAATACTCGATATGTATTGATCTAATTTTTTATAATAATAAGCATACATTTATATGTTGTAAACCTAATCTATACAAGGAAAACGTAATAATTACAATAATTATATAATATTCTATATAACATAAACACATAATTAGGGACAATTATGATAAGGTATTAAGTAAGAAATTCAAATATCAACACTTACACTTTGATTTAACCCTTTTATAGCTTTCCTCAAATAGTTAATGGAAATAAAACATCAAATCACACCATCCCCATAGTGTATGAGACAAATGCATGCATTTGGATTAGGGTCATATTCTATGGTTACTATTCTTCCATATATGTCTTTTTCATTCCGGCGATAATCGATTTTATGGTATAGACGCTTATGACCTCCCCCTCAATGCCCTGCGGTAATGATTCCTCTGGAATTACGACCTTTACCACAATGATGCTGCCCATAGATCAAATCATTTCGTGGATTGGATTTCACTTGGCCGTAAAATCGAAAAACATAATAAAATTCTTGATCTTATATAATAAGTTTAAAATTTGAGATCTAATTGTCTATATTAAAGACTTGATTCTTAAAGTCAAAATAAAAGATGGAAGAACTGATTGCCTTTTTTTTTTTTTCAAAGTAAGTCTTAAGTATTTTACTGGAAGTATAATTGCGTTTCATAGAATTTCATCTACTCATCGCTTGTTACAATTTATTATAGAAAAAGAGTAGAGAAAGGCTAAAATTAAAAATATAAAAACAATGAAGAATTAATCATCTTCTTAAGAGTCGTGCACTCTCCGCAAGACATTAAAAAAAGAAAATAGAAAAGGACAATTAAACGATCCATGGGCTGAAACTTTAATCAGTTACATTCTGCCGACCGGTCGACAGATGTAAACGACGACGTGTGAATCGTGAAGCTATGCCACTGATTTTTACTCGTTCTATCTCGATTTGCTATCCAAATAGAAATCTAAGGGAAAGATAGAGAAACCCATATCAAAAAATCGGACCCCAACCTGCAAGCCTAACGATGTGAGACGTTTGACCATTCTGAGAATGGTCCCACCCCAACAACCCCAAAAGACGTGCACTCCTGTATTTTAGGTCCCACCCCCACCAAAACCCCAAAAGGCGTGCACCTGGATACGCATATGGCTACTCTAGAAGGCATCAACAAGCATTAAGGTTAAAGGGATTGGTGTCCGATTTAGGAGAGATGCAAGAACATAATGAAGTCTTTTGTAATAGCCAAAGTGCAACCTATCTCACTAAAGATCAAAAATATCATAAAAAGTCAAAACATATAAATGTTTGGTACCATTTCATTAGAGAAATTGTTGCTAGTAAAAAGATAAAGGTACTAAAGATTTATACTCTTGACAATCCTATTGATCTACTTACTAAAATACTTCCTACTAAGAAATTCAAAAACTATGTGGACTTGGTAGAATTATACGCAAAGTAACATGGCATGAGGTGGGAAAGTAGTGGGAAAAAGACTGTGTAAAGAAGTACTTGGCACATATTATTCCTTAAGGTGGAGAGTTGTTGTACTATGACTCATAATCCATGAGCTCACAAGGTTGATTTGTTGGTTTGAATAATTGGTAGACAATAGCAAGCGATGCAATAGCTTGGTGAAGTCAACAAGTCCAAGTGGGAAGTTGCTCTATGTGCTATAAGGCATGGTGGTGTTCCATTGTACTAGGTGCCTACCTTTCAACTTCTACCACCTAAAGATAGGTACACCTCTTTATTAGAGGAAGAAGGCAAAGAGAGATTGTAAGACAAATATAGAAAAAAACCAAGAGAAAACCAACTAGTGAGAATTATATAGAAGCAAGAATATAATAAAAGGTGCAAGAATTGTGTATGGTGTTTAAACACTAAGATACACTTCCTATAGATATAAAGAGTGTCCTGGGAGTGTGAACCTTGTAAACTCCCTTAGATAATAGTAAATATATTCTTCTTGCTTTCCCTAAGGATGTAGGCAAGTTTTGGCTAAACCATACTTGACTTTAAGCTTGAAATAGAGTTTGCACCAATTGTTACTCATAAATTGTTTCCACTCTCTTTTGAAATCAGTCTAACAAAAAGAACTTCTTCTATAAAGCTTTAGTGAAAATAGACTCCCAATCATATACTATGGTATTTAGAATACCATACATTTTCATAATTTGATTGAAATATGCTTGTAGTATTGTCAAAGTTGTAAATGGATGAGACAATGTTATAGAATGGAAAATTTGCTCAAATGATCTACCACAACCATGATTGCATTTTTCCCCTTAGATAGAGAAAGGCCTTAAATGAAATCCATTGAGACATCTTTCCTTGCTTACTTTGGCATGTGTAAAGGTTATAATAGGCTAGCCGGTTGGGTATTTTCAATCTTGTCCTTCTAACATATTTGCACTCCATGACAAACTTTATTACTAATTCCCTCATTTTCTACCAATAGAAGTTAGAACAAACAATTGTAGTGTCTTGAAAATTCCCTCATGCAAACCCTCATGTAATTCCCACACAATCTCTTTAATTAATATTGATTTCCTATCCCAAAAAATTGGTCCTCGGAAAATAAAACCCATTTATGATACTGTTATATACCACCTCATCTTCCTCTACCTCCAAATGGCCGCCTAAAGAATAGGATTAGATCAAACCTCTTCTTTTACTACTCTGAGCCAATTAAGGATAAGGGAGTAAATGGTGTATTTTTGACAAAGCTAACATTCTTTTTCCAAACCAATGTCATCTACCTCCATTACCTTTTCACCCATTATGACAAAATTTCAGCCCCTTGGGTTGTTGTTCCTCAAAATGATGTCAAGGGTTTTGGTATGGCTTTTTTTACCTAATATGACATTGTCTAACTTATTAGTGTCTCCTACTACGAAATGGTGTCATTTTCCTCTTCAATTAATTCCTTCCCTAAAGTGATTGTGTTCCTCCCTTTTTCTTCCTCCCTTAGGACTTTTTCTCAAGGCTTTATGGTTTTATTAATGTCCTTTCTAAAGATCCAATTGGCCATAAAATTTCTCTTTCATGAAGTATACTCAATGGTGAACTCAAATCCCATAAGCTTAGAAAGCCAATGATATTAGGGTGGAATCGTGACCTGTAATTCCCATAAAAGTCCCAAACCCCTCTGGTTGGTCTAGACCATAAATTGATGGCCTAATTTGTAGTGTGGCCATCTTTGTACTACCAATACTAAGGCCATGAGTTCCATCCATATGTAGACAAGCTCAAATGTTGGCCTTGGATTATATTTAACTACTATGGTGACCTAATATGGATTAAATTAGGTGACCTATTTATTATCTTTTTTTTTATATCCTAATGTATGTAAACTAAAGTGTCTTAATCAATAAGTGAAATTACAGAAAGTAAAAGAGAGAGAAAGAGAGAGAGTGTGTGTGTGTTATACACATGATTTCTTTAAGGATGGTTTGACTTCCCATGAATCTACCTCCAACTCTCTCCTAATGCAACAAATTGAAAGGATTCTTTTATCACACATAGGCACTACATAGAAGTGCACCACAAAATTACAAATTCCTTATCACCCAAGGAATTTCCTAGTCACAATGACTATGCATTCAACTAACAAATGAGTCTATGTAACCTCAAATGCATGGACACAGCCCAAATCAAGTACACAAGGGATTAAATGATATAAGTTTCAAGTTTATCCTTTATCAAGTGCCAGTATAAAGATAATACAAATGAGATTTTCTAACATTAAGCAATACATAAATGATATAAATTCTTTTCCACATGTTGCTTTTTTCTTGACCCTTCGACAACTAGGTAAAATGATCAAATCAAGTGTATTTAGCTACACCAACAATCAATACTATCAAATATGTGTTGATAAAGATAAGTATGAATCACACAAACATACACGATGTTATCATCAATGTGTGTAAAAATATATGTTTGCTCAATCAACATAATGATGTAATATTGCTAACCAAAAGTGTAAAAGATATAAACTAACAAGTTATGAATTCAACTCAACTCTAAACACACATGAATGAAAAGTGTATATTGTGTTTGGTATAGAATATGTGCAATAATAGCAAATAGAATAATATACCCATAAGCATAAGCCTTCAAGTGATAACAAATGGTTTCAATCAATTTATATGCTTCTAACTTTCTCCATCATATAACGTGAATTTAAGCACACAAGAGATGATCTTTAAACATAGTGCAAAGTATGATATGATTTATATCCCTACACCAACCAATCAAGCATATAGTGTATCAATTTTAGCCAACAAACCATGAGCTTTAAATGATCATATAATCTATTAATTTCTTAAATCAAACTCATAAATTTGAAGCAAACATTTAAGAGTATATATATGCTTGATGAATCACAAATTTAAATAAAAGATTTAGCTTCAAATCACAATTTGACTTTCAAAACAAATAGTAACATGAACAATACTCGAAAATTTGAAACTAAAAGCCCAATCAAGATTTGCAAGATAAATTAGGACACTTGGACATTTTAAACTATGCTTCCTCAAAGATTAATTTGAGCATATGATGTGGATGCATCCAAGCCCAAGTATTACTTATTAATACATCAAAGAGTTAAGAGTCCACAACATGATCTAATGTGTCTAAAAAGCCCAAGGCTGAAGAGCATTTCAGAGATTTTTTAGGAATTCTAATTTGTTTAGTATTCTTTAATTGTTGTTTAAGGTTTTCTTAAATTTCCAAGTTCCTTAGCTGTCTAGTATTTCCTTATTTGTTGTTTGAGATTTTCTTAAATTGTCATAGAGTCTTTAATATCTAGGGTTTCTTTATTATTAGAGACTATTTCTTTGTTTAAGTTTCCTAAACTATTTAGAACCCTTATTTTTTTTAGTTTTTTTTAATTGTTTAGAACCTTAATTTGTCTTGGTTTCCTTAGTTGTTTGGAACCTTAATTTATCTGGGTTTCCTTAGTTATTTGAGAATTCTAATTTGTCTAAGTTTCCTTAGTATTAGGTTTAGTTCCCTATACAAGTGAGTCATTTCAATTATAAGAAGAGTTGTTTTTCAAAGAAATAGAAACTTTAAGTTGTTCGTTTAACTTGTGATTCCTTTACCTAATTTTTGCCAAAGATTGGTGGTGTAGCCTTCATGTCTTGAAGTTTATCTTAGTAACTATCCTTTCATTTTCTTTTATGATTATTAGCTTCTTTCTTCCCCTTTCTTCCTATACAAACACAACCTTCATCATAAGAAAAACCTTAAAAACCAAAAAAACAACCACCCCACCTTTACCCTAAACAAAGCTTGCTTAATTCCACCACCAGATCCACATCAATTAAGATTCATGAGGAATAGCTAAATATAAGATGATCAAGCAAGCTCTTCTTTGTTTGTATTTTGTAATGTTCATAAAGTAGTTTTTCTATTTTTTTTCTACACCAAAAGATCTCTAAAACTAAACCTTTAGAACCAAAATAGGATAGATAGCTTTCTTACCATTGCCTTAGCAAAATTCCTTTTGAGATTGTCAAAGAATAGAGCTCTTGGATAAGTATGACTCAAAGATGAGAAGAAGCTCTATATGTGAAGAGGAAAAGGGTTTTGCTTGTTTCATGCATGTAGGAGAAAAAGATAAGTTCTTTTTCATATGAAACCATGAAGGGAATGAAAGACACTATTTCACTAATAAAATCATTTGGGCCAAAAAAAGGCTTAGGTCAAATTTCAACCCACATAACTCGTTCATGCAAACAAGCCATTCATTTTTAGCATAAGTTGAACCAACTCAACAAGTTTTTCAACATATTCTTCTAACAATATGAGCTTATTACAAATCTCATGAGAATGGAAGAATAAAAAATTTACTCCATAATGTAAATATTTAGTCAAATATAATATTTATTTTTCCAATAAACATTATAAACAATGACCATATATTTGTTTGCTTTATGGGACAAAATGTTCTACATGAAAATAATATTTTGCAAACATTTTCTTTTTATCAATCATGAAAATAATATAAAATGGAATAAACTTCATATATTCCTAATAAGACGTAACTTCCATCCTTAACACATCACACATTATAGTGAAAAGGATTCCAAAATCTAGAAAGGCCAACACCAAGGCTTGAGTTAAGCCTTGCTCCATAAGTGGCTTTAACTATGATACCAAGAAAACCCTTGACTTCAACAATTGATTTTGGCCCTTGCCACTCCATAATGGCACTTATTCTCTTTTCAACATAGCAAATCCCTAGTTACTAATCTTATGGCCTAAAAATTTGATTTAACACCACAAACTCAAATTTGGATCTCTTAACATAAAGCTAATTTTATGTTAAAATTCCTAATTCAACTTTTAAATTCTTCTTGTGTCCCTCCCATGACTATCTATACACTAAGTTGTCATCAAAAGTATAGAACAAATTTTCAAAGACAAGTAAAATTCCCCATTCGTTGATGCTAAAAGTAGATAGGGCATTGGTTAAGCCAAAAGACATCACTAAGAACTTGTAGTGCCTATGGTGCATTCAGAAGGTTGTCTTCTCTATGTCTCCATCCTTCATTTGCATTTCATAATACCTAGCATAAAAGTCCAACTTGGAGAACACAACAGCCCCATTAATAGCTCATCCAAGTGAGCATGGGAAAGCTATCTTTTATATTCTTCTTGTTTAGCTCTTGCTATCTTGTGCACAATAATCAAAATTTGTCTTCTTTTTTTAAAAAAAAACAAGTGGGACTAGTAACTAGAATAGGATAGTGCTAGGTTAAACCTTCCTAAATCTAGTAGCTTTTTCACCACCTATTCAAGTTGTAATTTTTAGGAGAACACATATTGATATAGGCGGACTATTACCACCTAACTCATCTCTTTTGAAGAGATACTATGACTCTATATCCATTCAAGCAATAAGCCCCTAGGCTTGGCAAACAAATCTACTTGCTACTCAAGTAAGGCCAATAACTCCATTCCCTCTTCTCTTTTAACAATGCCTAGCATAAATAATTTTTTACATACGTTCCCTAGCTTAAACTACTACTTGTTATTAATGCACAAGCCCTTTACCTTCCACTCAATTGATTTGGACAAGGTTAATTGCTCTACCAAACAAGTTGCAATCAAGGTGGACCTATACCCTTTTCTAGGCAAGGCTAAAGCTTGAACTAACTAGCTCTGGGTTTGAAAAACTCGGGCCAAAATGACAACTAAGGATAATGTGTTCAACCAGCAAGCTTGGATGTCCACTCTTATGTTATCCTTCAAACCAATGGTGGAACATGTAATTTGGTGCTTGAGATTCATTTATTTGTTTAATTTAACACAAATAGATTAACTACCTAAAATGGTTTTGATAACAAGTTTACTCAAATTACTTGCATAGTTCCATGGTTATCTCTACCTACAATAGCTTTTACTTCAAAAACTCTTTTCTCCATAGCTAATACTAGATTTATGCATTTCTTTCCATATTCCACACCACAATCTTCTCTTTTGTCATTCAGAGACCTCATGAAACTCAAAGTACTAGTTTGCTTAGCAAAACCATTCCAAATGGTTTGCTCTCATTCCTTAATGGTAATTCTTTTAATCTTTTTGATAAAGAAAAAGGTAGGCATAGACTTGCAATAAGTCGAACCATCCTTAAACAAATTCTTGTGTTGATCACATTTTCTCTCCTTACTCTGTTACTTAAGCTTATTCCTTATTATTGTCACATTTTATTTTACTTGCATGTAAACTAAACTTGCAATCAATATCATAAGTAATTATGGATCAATTGGAAAAAAGCTTTAAAAAAACTAACATTAAATACCTCAACCTAATTAAACCCCTTTCCTAAGTTGCTATAACACTTACAACATGAGCTTTCCATTTCTCCCAACGCTAATTCTAACCCTTCACCAATGCACCTTTGTCATTCTAATCATCCTTGACAACCTCCCATTTGGACAATTGACTATTTGTTTAAAATAGTCCAATATGCATCTTCAATCATTCTTTATCCCATATCTACTCATGCTTTTCCTAAGTGTTTTGCCTTTCATCATTAACACTTGATAGCCTTTATTTTCACCATTCAAGAACTCAAGACTTACCATCAAGCTTGTACAAATAGTCATTAGCTAAAGGCCATGGATAGATAGCATGGACATCCTTTAGGCTAATTATAGATGTGATCTTGTACCCCTTCCCTCTAGGCATTGATTTATTAGTCGTAAGTGATTTTATAAGTTTAAATATTTAGCAAATGAGAACATTGACAAGTTTAAGGCCTGGTTGGTAGTCAAGTGTTTTAGTTAAAGGGAGAACTTAGACTACTAGAAGACATTCTCCCCAATGGCAAAGATGATTTTGATTCAAGGGATGATGGGTGTTGTAGTAATTTGCAATTGGCCCTTATTTCAATTAGATCATAAGATTTAAGGAGAGGATATTGTTTGCACCTACAAAAATCACTTTATAGATTGAAATAGGCTTCACATCAATGGTACATAAAATTTATGGAGGCTTTACTTTTTGCTAGTTTCATTAGTCCAAACATGATTAAGCATCATTCACCAAGTCAATTGGTACCACTTTTGTCATTCTACTCATTTATGTAAACCGTATCCTACTTATAAGAAATCATTGTAGTGCCATTTCTAACATGCGTCATTCTTCACTCCACCTTCCACATAAAGGACTTGAGCTAGGTGAAGTTCTTCCTTGGGATAGAGATTGTTTGTTCACTTGACAAGATTTATATAAACCAACACTAGTATGTGTTTAAGTTTATTTTTTAGACTAGTTTGTTTAAGGCCAAACCTATAATGATTCCCTTAAGGGAGAACCTCAAGCTTACTCAATAGAGTTTGATGAACACTCTAAAGAGAATTATCATGATCAATTACTTGCTAATTACTAACCCCATCAATGCTTATTCAGGATGTTGATTTGTTTAACCCACATAAGGCTTTGCATTACTTATTCAATCTAGTTTTTGAACCAATTTACCCATGCTCTGAAGCAATCACCTTTGGAGGTTATCCTAAAAGTTCTAAAATTTGCTAAAGGATGTCCAAGACTAGAACTTTTCCTCCCATCATCACCTTGTTTGGAGCTCATCGCCCACTATGATCAAGTTATGGAACATATCCTATATTGCCATAGTTCACTACCAATTATTGCATATAGTTGGGTCAATCTTTAATTTCTTGGTGGGTGAATAAACAATCCATTTTTTCCAAATCATCTATTGAGTCAAAGTATAGGGCTATGGCTTGTACAGGTTGTTTGATTGTCTAGACAATTGATTGATTTGGAGATCTTGGTGGTTATCATCTCACATCCTTTATTACTTTATTGTGACAACAAGGCAGCCATCCACGTTGCAACCAATTTAGTTTCACAAATGAACAAATCATATAAAGATCGATTATCACTTTATATGAGACAAGGTATAAGAGGGATTAATATGTACATGTGAAATTTCCACCATAGAGCAGCTTGTAGACTTATTGACAAAGGCTCTTAATGGTTGACAACATCATCATCTACTAACCTTGGGGTTTGGATCTCCACAACCCTAAACTTAAAGGTGAATGTTGAAATATAGGCTACATTTAGGATTGGGCCTGCAATCATAGGCCCATAGGCTATTTGAGTTGTATAGGCCCATATGTTGTTTCGTTTCTTATTTCCATTCATTATAAGTGTATATAAGAACTCTTTGTATTTTTCAATTCTTTAAGATGGTATACACAACCTGTAGGCGTTTTCATGTTCCCCGCGTTCAGTTCTCTGTCGTGAGAGAGAAGTACTATCTCCAACTTCCTCATTTTCCCCTTTAAGATGTCTTTCTACTGCCATCTTCCATTCCCGGAAGAACAACTTTTTGCAGAGGTCGCAATAACCTACTGCTGTTCTTGGATTCCTAGGTACCTCTCACATATTGCGTCACTAAAGTGGGTCGCTCTCAGCATGCTTCAAGAATCCTAAAATTGCGTACAAGAATCATTTCTTCCCCTCCTTCTCATACCAAATAAACGAAAAATATCAAAAATGAAAGTACAAATCTTTTTCAAGATTTTTTTCTCATAGCACTTCATGACTGCATAATTATTATAAAAAAGTGGAAAAAGAAAAACCAACGGTGAATAGTTGATGATAGTAAATGATGAGTTGTACAGAAACTCTTAAAGAGTGAGAATCAACATAAATTCTAGAATAAAACCTCTTTTCTTAAGAACAAAAATATAAGGTTTTCTCAACATAAGATTTAGGATACATGAGAGAACTAATAAAATAGTGGAAGTGAAACCTAATACAAGAAGGCTAACCTATTGGGCCAAGGCCATATATGTACAAAACTTTGGCCCAATAAGTAATGACAATGTATATAATGTAACATTATTTTCTCAACAGAAACTTTATGGAATTAGTTTTGGACTAGGATTGGGATCAGACACAAAAAATTTACTCTATATGCTCTTAGAACATTAGAATAGAATGGCTAATCCTTTCGATACCATTCTTAAATATTTCTGAAACTTCTGGTAAAATGAATTAGAAATTTTTATTCATGCAAAGATGAAAATTGCAGTTGCTACAAGTCGAAACATCAAACTAAAAGGCAGCAGCAGACAAAGCAGAACAGACCCTCTTTGTATATCTTTGTCGCACTTACTCTCCGCATCTCGTTCTCCACTGAACTACGAAGCCCTACTTTTTTCGTTAGGAAATATTCAAGTATTTAAAACAGCCAGTTATATCAGAATTCCTTATAGTCATAAGAAAATAAGATAAATGAGAAAAAATAAATCTAAAAATAAAAGTACCTAAACAAAATGAATATGTATCAGCCAAAAATTTGTATCCAATTTTCATGATATTATGGATAGATCAATCAAAATTGATTGATATATTTATTAAAACAAACGGAGCTGGTAACACTTCATCTAGACTTCTACCTCCAGGCCCAGAATTTTGATTCCGGACTAACCAACTTGCAATTACGACCTTTCTAAGTCCTTAAGCTGGGCCATCTGTCATGGGCTTGGGAGAAACACTTGAGACTCAAACGCCCATAGGAAGAGGATCTCTAATTGCCATGTGCTTTGATGCAAAAGATGTATGCATTATACAGAGCCGGAGAGCACTTCCTGTTCTCAAATTCTATTAATTGAGAATTTTTACTTGTGCGTTTAACTGTTCATATAACCTTCCCTATAATTTTAATTGATAGAATCAAAAAGTATTTCATCTTTTTAGTTAGAACTTTAGGAAGTTTCCGAAAAAAGATTACTAAAAAGATTATTCTCCAAAGTCGAGACTCGAAAGAATGTATAAATCAATGCCTCCATAGATTCGGGTGCGGTTTATAGTTATAACCTCCACTCTTGTTTTATTTATTTTGATAGTCTCCCGGATAACTAATGAGAATGAGTAAAAAAAAAAAAAACAACAATTCAACTCAAGATTTATTATGTACCCTATTTATGTTTAAACCATGTTAAATGACATAAATAAAGGTGAAAAGTGAAAAATCAATTTTATATCAAACTATTTATCTTTTTGCAGTTGGATTCCCAAGCTTTTAGAATGCTCCAAATTCTACTTGGCCAATTTTATGATATTAAAAGTTATTGAACATGCCTTCCTAACAAAGAATTTTCCTTTTAGCTTAATAGTTGAATATGTAACATTTGGTATGAAAGTTAGGTTTTCTACCTCTTAAGTTCTAGTCCCCACACATGCATTCACTACTCTGGAACTAGCAATAAACTTGAGCTTATGGAGGCTCAAGTTACCCTTGCATTGAAACTTGGGTAATTGATTTCATCTAATAAGACTTAATACCGTGATTTAACATCATTTAACCCAATTGAGACACTATAGAATAGGTTGAACTTCTCACAATATCTTTTTGAGAAAGGGTTGAAGTAGGTCCTACTAGTAATATTATTATACCTATAAAAGGTTATTATATTTACTAAGAAGGTGTAACTATAAAAAGAGGAAAAAGCCAAGCTATAGGAAAAATTCATGTTGTTACCATAGTTGTAGGTCCTTCTATTGCATCGGGAAACCATACCTAAAGGGGGAACTGAGCAGATTTAATAAAATAAAAATTAGCTTTATTTTTATACATTAAGTTTCTGAATATCAACAAATAAACCGTCTATTTTCCAATAAAGACTTAAAATACTTAATCCCGCCCATAAGAAAACATTTCATAGTAGCCTCAGAAAATTGTATAACTTTCTTGGTATATCTAGGTAATAAGTATGATGAGCATAAATTGAAACATTTTGAAAGACAATTATTAAATCATTAGCACTGAATAAAAACATTCCTCCTCCTGTTTATGGCAAAGAAAAATAATAGAATGAACGAAGAAAGAGAAAGAGAGGGTGCAACATAAGGGCCACAATTATTTTGTATATGTCTTCATCACATTGTGGGATCTTGAGTGGCAAGTTTGATTCAGTAAGGCATATTGAACAGAAACGGAAGGTGAATGTGAAGGGATGTCCACTCAGTAGAGTGGAAATTCCAAATAAATCATAAATTCATACAATTAAAGAAAATCAAACAAAAGAAAATAATATCAAATGATAAAGAAACCTTAGAAAATTAAGGACCAATAATATACAAAAAAAATTTTAAAAAATCTTAAACAAATCAAAATTCTTAAAAAATTTCTGAGATGCTTTTCTAGCTTCGGCTTGTTAGAGCATTGGACCATAGTGTTGATTCTTAACTTTTTGATGGGAAGACTCGTAATATTGTGAGGTAACAGTACAGGTATCACAAATCGGGAGCTCCAAACGTTCATCTCACATCCCCTTCTCCGTTGTTTTCATCATCACGATCAGCAAGCGCCGCTTTTTGCGTATTTTTGTAACCCTTTTCCCAGCCACGATTAGTTCCTCCTTTGGTTCCACTTTACCCAGCCTATGTCCTTTAATTCTGCTTCTCTGTGATTTCCCAAATCATCTTTTTTTATTTATTTAAATTCTGTTGATGTTGTCGGATTGTGAATTTGCTTCCTCTTGAAGTTGCTTTTCCTACTTGCTTGCAGTATCTCCTGAGGTTCCTGGTTATCATCCTTTTCGGCACCCCTTAACTCAGTTACAAGAAGTTCAAATTTATTAGCTTCCACCAAGAACGCTGTTACGAAATCATAGAAGAATATCGGTTGTAAAAGGAAAATCGTAAATCTTGGTCTGTAAAGTAATGTTGAGCAGTGCGTAAACTCCCTTTTGAGTGTGTAGTTGGCCCAACATTTTCTTTACCCATAAAAAATATAATAAATAAATAAAAATAAAAGGAATTTCCGTTTTACAAACGTACCTGTATTTATTTATTTTAACAGTCTTTTTATGCAAGACTGCATGGGTAAATTATAAATTAAGTTACGAATTAAGAATTCTTAGCTTCTGTAATTACTGACCAAAGTTTCTGGTCGTTAAATGTCTAGTAACAATATTCATTTATTGTTTTGCTAAAAAAGAATGTTATATATCTTCACACTTCGTATCATATTAGAGTATGAAGGTAGGTGTTGTTTCACATTGGAAGTTAAAAGATAGGTATGTGGTCTTATAAGTGATGAGAATTTCTCTATTTAATACCTTAAAATTTTGGGATAAATCCTTACATTTTAATATGGTATCAGAATCAAGGATAGACATTCGTTTCATAAACCCCCACATTCCAAAATTGAGTTTCAATCCACTTGTTCTACATTAGAAGTGAGAGGATGCGCTTGTGATCTTATAAGTGTTAAATACAAGATTGTTAATACCCTAATATTTGATGTATTAGGAGGTGAACAATTGAACTTAATATGGCTCTTTTCCTTTTTCCTTTTTTTTTTTGGAAGTCTAAGTAGCTTGTAAATAAATGTAGTGGGACAAAAATCAAAACGGAGAAACACTGACGTTGCCTACAAATACACACCTCCATCCATTGTAGATAATTCATTAGATATGCTGTGGACACTGAGACAGCATAGTTCCTTTGAAGACACCAACAAGTTAGGGTTCGTGGTCCTTCCCTCTCCCCGATAAATCAACATATACCAAAAAAAAAAAAAAAAACCTACAAAAGGGGACTCATAAATAATAAAACACTACAATAGAATAAACAATGTCATTACAGTAAAATTACATAAATACCTGCATACCTGTTAGACATTTTCGAGCATCCCACAGGACAAGACAAACATCGTTTTGCCTATGATTGTCGGGAAAGACCAAACACAAACGAGCTAATTCAGGTTCCAGGTTGGTTTTGGAATCTAAGAAACGTCTCAAGACCTGAGAATTTCAAGTGGGTTTTTTGCTCTAGACCCAAAGGATTTTTGCTCGTAGAAACTGCAAGTAGAAGTTCGTGTGTGCAAGTAACAATAACAACTCTTGCGTTTTGACAGTGACCGAATATGTTGTCAAAACCGCCCACCAAAAGAAAAGGAGACACGCTGGAAGTCTAGAAAGCAACTATTATTCGAATATGATATTGGGCAGTGATGACAAAGAAATCACAGTTGTAACAGCAATCAAATCCCAGGTATAACTTTCCAATGCCTGTTTTCTATCACCTGCTCTTAAATAAGTGGGTTATGATCGCAGGCTGTGTGGAATGAAGCCATAAGACACTCGGTCGGTCAATTACAAAATGATACATGGTATTTATTTGAACTTAACCAATCACGTGCATTCAAACCGCAGGCTATAGTGCCAGTAAAAATCAAATAAATCCTTCACATTTTTTTATGCATTTAGCTCATTATACACCTCCTTGATTAAGATTAATGAGGTTTAGGGCTTGTTTATTTAAGGGTCTAGTAATGGTTTGTATTTGTTGTAATGGGCTTGATAATGGTCATTGATTTATGCTATGTTTTGATTTCTTTACCCATAAAAAAAAGAGAGAGAAAAGTCTCCTAATTGACTTCTTTAAAATGCTCTCGTTGTAGCATTTATCCTTTATTTCAAAATTTGAAATGTGCTTCTTGAAAAATATCACAAGTTTGTTTAGTTACATCACATAAGATAAATGCTATCGATTCAGGTATCGCACGACTCCTTCAAACAATAAGTACATACTAAAATTGAAGTTAGAAAAATGCATCCATTTTTCAATAAGACTCTAACTTATTTAGAAATAGGATCTCTTTTTCTTCCATTTATCGGACATTTGGGTTTTTGAATTTTCAGTGTTATTTCGAATAATAAAAAGGAAAAGGAAAAAGAAAAAGAAAAAGAAAAAGAACCTACTATTATTAAATTAAGTGATAGTAACACAAAAAGGAGATAACGCGACAGAGAGCCGCGGTAGAGCCAAACCCCAAAAGGGCAAAACACCAAAATACAATCAGAAAATAAGAGAAACAGAAGTCGTATCGTGGTTAATAAAAGCCCCTCCCACCCCCCAATCTCTCGTTCTCAAATGGTGCACAGGCCGATTACTTTTCCCACTTCCTCTGTAAAACCCTAATCGTCGATCCCTATCCCTAAAACCCGAACTCCCACTGTCTCGAATCGTCGATCTCGCCCCCCTCCCAGTCGATCCACTTCAATCACTTCACAGCACCTGACCATTCCTCCTTTTCTCTCACTCTATCTCTTCGAGACCTGAATCCCTCTCCCTTCGCCCAAGATCCGAGGCAGTTTTCGTAGAATTTGGTGCTGTTTTAGTGTTGGATTAGGTTTCCGGTAACGCTGGCGTGTATTCGTATTACGTAAATGGCGGATCCGCCACGGTTCCGCCATCCGCCCCGCGTTTGGTCGTCCCGAGGAAGCTTTCGGACTTATCTCTGCTGTCTCTGTGTTGGATTGGTGTTGAAAGCGTTACAGGTCTCTGACGATTGCTGAGTGAAACAAAGAGAAAATACAAAGAAAAAGAAAAGCATGCTGAGTGTGCTGCGCGTGCACCTCCCTTCTGATATCCCCATAGTAGGCTGCGAGCTCACCCCCTACGTGCTCCTCCGGCGGCCCGACAAGACCGTTACCACCGACGATGTGCCAGAGTCCGCCCCACTCGACGGCCATTTCTTGAGGTACAAGTGGTAAGTGCTACCAAGTACCACCGTTTTTTTTTTTTTTTACCTTTGTCGTTGAATTTTTGGGGGTTCTTTTTTTCACTCATCTGGTTGTTTTTGACGTTTGGGTCATCGTTGGGCTGTTGAGCTGTCTTTTGCTCTAACAATGACCTAAACTTTATTGTGTGTGATTGAGGTAATACTTTTTCTGTGCATAGATTACAACTGTTGTTTTTAGTCTTCGTGGGCTTCAATTCTATTTGTACGAAGGCATGTAACGAATATTTAATGTTGGTATTGGGCTAAAACGTAGTTTTCTTCGCGAGCCTATATGCTCATTTTTATGTTGGAAATTTTTCTTGCATTTAATTTTCATATAAAAATTGAGCGGGTTAATAATCGATTGCTGATATTAATTGCTTGATATGAATTTTAACAACGTGGGCTATTGTGCTATAGATTAACATCTCATAACCTATCATTTGAAACCCAGATATTAATAAGCGCTGAAATCCACCCATAATTGTAAGGTCTTAAAATATGCATTTTTCATTGGTATTTTGTACTTCACTTGAGCCATTTAAACGTAAAATTTGCTGATGAGGGTATTAAATCAATAGCCAAGTAGAGCTAATGGTGAATGCAACATTCTTTTATGATTGCTCCTAAAGAGCAAAAGTCCAATTATATTGTATTTTTGTGATGCCCTCGGAATATCTGTCTTGATAGAGTTGGCATAGTATATGCAAATTTACCTAAATTTATTTTTGTGGATCAAGAGTGCCCAAAATTGCTGGTAATACCTTAGCAGTCTGCATTTTATTTCACGCGGTCCAAGGCATTTCATCCTAAGTGTTAGTTTTAGAAATATACTGAGTTTGCTGATTTATTGAAATAAATCCTAGCCAAGTTGTGCTATTGCATGGAGTGTCTATTTTTTATGCAGCAAAATTGCTAAAGTGGTATAGTACATTGAGAGATGGAAATTCAAAATAGATAGGTAGCATGTTGAAGTCGTGGATAGGTTTGCAGACTAAGATCAACTTGTTCAACACACTAATATCATAAATCTTCTTTGGTGATGAAGACCGGAATGTTGATAAGAATCTTAAACTCTTTGGTACAGATTGTTATTTCATCTCTCCAGTGTTCAGAGGAAGTAAGGAATGTTTTTGATGGAGATCATGAGATAGCATAATCATTTGACGATACCTGATAATATTCTGTAGCACTTATTGGAAGATCTAAATTATATAGGTTTTGGCTTTTCTTAGTTAGAAGGTTTAGGGCTGTCATAGGTTGCTTTACAATAAATATCTGAGGAAAGGGATGCTTCCTTTCAAGATTTTGTTAAACAGAAATTTTCTTTGTTGCCTGATATATTGGCCTTGGATGATTTGAAAGCTTGAGTTGGGCACAAAGTTCTTGACATGTTACATATTGCTGTATTTTTGGGTTTCTTGCAGGTATCGTATACAAAGTGATAGAAAAGTTGCTGTATGTAGCGTACATCCATCTGAGCAAGCCACATTGCAGTGCCTAGGTTGTGTTAAGGCTAAAATACCTGTTGCCAAAAGTTACCATTGCTCTCCTAAGTGCTTCTCAGATGCATGGCAGCATCATCGTGTTCTACATGATCGTGCTGCAAGTGCTGTAAATGAAAATGGAAATGAAGAGGAAGAGTTGTTTGGGCGCTTCAATAGTGCAGGAGCTGCAGCTAGCTTATCTGGTTCTAACTCAACTACTGGCTTGACAAATGGTACAGCACCATTGTATCCTGCCGCTGTTACACAAAGGAGTGGTGGTGAAACATGGTTTGAAGTCGGACGCTCTAAAACTTATACACCAACAGCTGATGATATTGGTCATGTTCTGAAGTTTGAATGTGTTGTAGTAGATTCTGAAACAAAACTACCTGTGGGGCATGTGAACACTATATTAACTTCTCGTGTGATTCCTGCTCCCTCACCTAGTCCGCGCTGTTTAATCCCAGTAAATGGAGTTGATGTGATGGGGCATTTAGATGCTGATGGCCGTGTTTCCTCTTCGGGAACTTTTTCTGTGCTCTCGTACAACATTTTGTCTGATGCATGTGCAACAAGTGAATTATATAGTTACTGCCCCTCTTGGGCTCTTTCCTGGCCTTATCGCAGACAAAATTTGTTAAGAGAAATAGTTGGCTACCACGCAGATATTGTTTGTCTTCAGGAGGTATGCCAGCGAACTTTTTATAGTTTTTTCGTAACAATTCTAGGGTATGACTACTGAAGCAATGGTAGCAAGTTTTTGGAAATTTTGGGGTTGAAAGTGTGGTTTTATATTGAGGTTGTTTTACCCAATGGAGACATAAGGAACCTAAAGTGATTCTCACCAGGTGTATGAAGATATGACTTAAGTTACCTAAGTTGCATTTTTAGCTACAACATGTGGATTCCTTCTTGGAAATACAAGAAAGGGAAAAAAAAATTGCAAGGTGGAATAAATGGAGCTAATTCTATGTGTCTGACCATTTTAAAAGAACCAACTGGCACATTGGGATTTGAGATCTGGGAATTACTTTTACTTTGTATGGTTTACTGCCAGACTTTTATTAATGGTGAACCTGTTGTAACAATGTTTTAGTTTGTGATTTGGTGTTGGTTTTCTTCAATTAAGCTTGATCCTATGTGGACCGTGTCTTTTACTTGATATTTTCAGAGTGGCATATGCTTGTTCCGTAGGATTTGTTTGCTACAGCTACTTTAGTCTTCTGACTTTGTCAAAATGAGCATGGATAGAGATATGAACCTGTGAATCAACCTCTAGCTGTGACAATAATGAGCCTGAGATATTTGTATTAGAAATTTCGTCTCCACCTAGCTCCCTTGTAAATGTATAACTTTTCCAAAAAGATTTCTTGCTTGTTAAGCGATTGTGGACAATGCGTTGGTAAAAACTATTGTTCCTTCTTTCAGGTTCAAAGTGATCACTACGAGGAGTTTTTTGCTCCTGAGCTGGACAAACATGGCTATGTTGGTCTATATAAGAGAAAAACAAATGAGGTAGTTTGAAATCTTCATCTTCCTTTGTAAAGTCTTATGAAACAATTCATGTTAGTGATCTCTATTTTCCTGGTTGTAGGTGTACAGTGGAAATCCTAACACGATTGATGGTTGTGCAACATTTTTCCGGAGAGACAGATTTTCACATGTTAAAAAATATGAGGTCTGGAATTGTCTTGCTTGTGTTGTAGCGTTACATGGGTCTTCCACATTTTAATGGGGGTGTTTGCGTGCAGGTTGAGTTTAATAAGGCTGCCCAGTCTTGGACTGATAGTCAACTACCAAGTGCTCAGAAGAAAACTGCATTAAACCGATTGTATAAGGTACCTGATCGACTGTTATTCACATATTTTTCCTAAGTCTTGTGCCCTGATATTGTGCATGTTTATTTTTCCCAATGATGCTCATGAGAGGCTTTTTCTTTCTTTTTTGATTAATAGGATAATGTTGCTCTAATAGTAGTCCTAGAAGCTAAATTCAGTAATCAGGGAGTTGATAATCCTGGGAAACGCCAGCTTCTTTGTGTGGTAGGAATTTCTGACCTTCATGTTCTTCCTCCCCTTTTATTTGGTGACACTTCTACTCCATTGCGTGTTTTGTGTGTTGTGGGTTTATGCTTTTCTGTCTTTTTTTATCTTTCCTTTCACCCTCTTTCTAGTGCCACCGTACGCGTAATGGATATGTTAGTCTTTTATGCCCCGTGTACTTGTGCCTCAGTGTATAGGTAAACTGCTTTATTCTGAGCAAGTTTGGCGGTTGATTGGCAGTGGGTTGTCTTCGGACCAGGCCAAGTGTCTGGATCTTCCTCACCTATTAATGTATCGCATTGTTTCCATGTGTGTTGCTGTTAACTTTTTTGCTTCTTGTTGACTATGATGATTTAAGGATACAAGGTTTTGCAGAAGTTGAGATTTAATTTCTTTTCTTTTATCTGCTTTTTATTTTTCTAAAATCTTTCAATGAAGAAGTGGGACTCTAAACAGGACCTTGGGTTTCAGTCTTTCTGAAATACTACATGATGTTGAATCCTTCCAATTAGTAAAAAGTATACCTGTATCTCTTCTTTCCTATTCCTGCACCGCATTGTACTTGCATCTTGTGGCACATTCTAACCATATTTTTACTGCTTTTGGTATCCAGGCAAATACACACATAAACGTTCACCAAGATTTAAAGGATGTAAAGATCTGGCAGGTAGAAATTTTGGTTTCTTCTTTATATTTTGCTGTATACGTTTTTCCACTCATCAAAGGTCATACTTATTTTTGCAATTGCTTGCTGTCAAATAGGTTCATACTCTCCTAAAAGGATTGGAGAAAATAGCTGCTAGTGCAGACATTCCAATGTTGGTTTGTGGGGATTTTAATTCAATTCCTGGAAGGTCTGTCTACTTATATAATATTTGTTCATTAGTTTATTTAGTTTCTTTTCTTTCTATTTCATAGTTTTGCTAAGCATGCATACTTTCTGATGTAGATCATTAAAGTGATGTTTTATGTGTATTAGTCTGTTGTATTGAGGTAGTGGGAAACTTTGTTACAGTGCTGCTCATTCACTTCTTGCCATGGGGAAGTTGGATCCTTTGCATCCAGACTTGGTGGCAGATCCGATTGGTATCTTACGTCCAAACAGCAAGCTGGTACATCAGTTGCCATTGGTAATATATCCTTCCTTATGTATGGGTGCTAGAGCACACTTGTATTAGATACAAGTTTCTCTGTTTGCTAGATTCCTTATTAAAGAGGCGAAGGTGGGAAAAGTGTGATGGTTGGGACTGGTGTTTTTACAGGTTAGTGCTTACTCATCCTTTGCAAGAATGGGGGTTGGTCTTGGATTGGAGCAGCAGAGGAGGAGAATGGACCCTGCAACAAATGAACCCTTATTTACAAATTGCACTAGAGATTTCATTGGCACACTAGATTATATATTTTATACAGGTGAATTTTGGTGCAATATAATGTTTTATCTGTTAAGTTTCATGATTTCTATTTAAACCTCATTCATGTGCTATGCTGCATGTGTTGTGATACAGCGGACTCTTTGACAGTGGAATCCTTATTGGAGCTCTTGGATGAGGAGTCCTTGAGGAAGGACACAGCACTTCCTTCTCCAGAGTGGTCCTCTGATCATATAGCACTTTTAGCCGAATTTCGTTGCATGCCTAGGGCTAGGCGTTGACAAGTCAGGGTAAGTAATCTTTATGTTAGCTTTGATGCGGTTACTTTTGTTTGTTTGCTTGCATGCAAGTCTTTTTTTTTTCTTTTTCTGTTTCTTTTTTCAACTCCTTTTTTAATTTGGTTGGCATGTTGATAATGCTGCCAAAGCTTGGAAATTAGCACAAGGCTTTTAGTGTTGCTAGGGTTTGTGATAGATTATCTCATTCTCATGTATATAGCCTTAAGTGCTCTTTTAGTACTAGTCGGACTCTTCAAACTAGAATCGTAATTATGGGATCAGATGCAACAAACAATCTTCCATCTTTACTTTTAATGATAAAGACGCAGATGAGGGGAGATAGATTTACTGTTTCTTGAGTCTGGTGAGACGTCAACTGTTTCTGTCACAAAGTTACGGGTTATAGAAAGTTATATTGAAGGATTGACCAAATCATTCATCCATGGATGAACAGTTCTCATGAAGCTTTATTTTATATTTTTATATTTTTTTTTTATTTTTGTATTTTTTATCTTTTCTCCCCTAGTTGTACAAGACCATTTTGAACTGTTTAAACTCTAATAATGCCGGAGAGGTCGAGAAATGAGAAATTTTTGGTGATTGTTAACTCTCAAGTTTTATGAGTTGCCAAACGTGTGTGGTCCATTATTTGCTCAGCAGATTCTGGATCCAGTGGTTGAAAACACTATACACCGGATTATTAAGGTTTGGTGTGAACCTTAATAGGGAAGAAGCATGTTACCTTTTTGCCCAGGTGGCTGGTGCTACAACGAAGAACTGAATGCATAACGTGTTTCTGTGCTTCGGACCGTTTTTTGTGGCTATGGTGTTAATGTCAACCTCAATGGTTGTAGGTCAGGAATGGAGACACCCAAGAAAAAGGCCGAGAGAAGCTGTTTGATAAAAGTTAAGTTATTGTAAGAATTGTAGATCATGCGGTGTCTTGACTCGGGCAGCTCCTCGTGGGACCGTTCCTATGATCTGCCTTGTATTATGCCACCTTTGTCTCATAGAAAAATTATGATTATGCCGAGTTCAATTGCGTTTACTTTTTCTTTTCTAATAGAAATTCAATTAGATTTTCCACCAGCTGAATATAACTTATGATCTTGTGATTGAGTGGGCCTGTTAACTGTATGCCCTCCCGTTTTTGGTTCCCCTTCCCCGTCTTTCTGGGGGGTTTAATTGGAATGCCGTGATTCCTTTTTTTTTTTTTTTCCTTTTTTTCCTTTTCCTTTTCTTGAATATGTTGGCCGCGAAGAGAGGAAAATTCAATGAATTATGGGCAATTCAAAATTTCATCTAATATACCTCCAAGCAGACTGCCGTGTGTTAGTGAGATGGGTTTGAGATTCTACAGCTTGTTCTTCCAGAAAATTAAAGTATTCTCCTCCCGTCACTCTCCTTTCCTCCAGGTAGAAGGGTGGACGGCCGCATGACGAGCAGGATAGATTTGCCTTCATCCAGGTATAAAGTATTATCCAACTTTCAAGACTTCAATTTCTCCAACATGTTCTGCCATGTACCTGTTTTGGGTCGTTTCCGTGACAAAAGATGCAGAAGATACCGAGTTAAAAGAAAGTGTTGCACGGGTGAAAGGGTAGGTGGTGGAAGATGTGGCAGAAAATAAGAGAAACCAGCCGTCTTGAATTTTGAGTTGTGCTTTGAAATGGAGTGGTCTGAGGATTGTTAGCTGTAGTAGAAGTATAAACGAGACAACGTTAACTGTAAAATGATTCAGCAATAAATATTTTATAGGCACCGGCTTTCAATTACCAATTCTTTTACGCTCCCAAAGTGATTTGAAACTGCTTCAAGAAATCAGGGCTCGACATCGTTGTGTTTTATGGTTTCAATCGACAAGGGATTGACTCTTTCGCCTCCAAATAGGCTGCAGAGTTTTCATTATGGGCTTCATCATTGGCCTCACAAAATTGGCCGCTCTTGAAGACATTGGGCCGAAACGTTGCCGAATTTTAGGTATTAGGGTTCAGACAATCACCAAGGTAGCTCTTTTAGAGGAAAGTAGAGTTAATTCATGGCGATTCCCAGCCCTTACATCTGTCTTGACAATCCCGTGGAATATACATTGCTTTAACCCCCGGAGTTAAGTGGCCTTCTCGACTTTTAACTCGATATCTACACAATTTAAAGGAAAATGAACCATAAGCTTACCAGCTGGTGAATGGTTCTCAGCAGCATTTTCCTACGTTTCCTTTTAGCATGTTCCCAAGCACAAAAAATTCTCCTCCAAAATGTTCTTAAGTTATAATGACAAACTTTACTCAAGCCGGGATATAGGTCTTCTTAGAAAATACTCTGGAAAAGGAACCAGAAGATAGAAGGGAAAAAAAAAAAAGAAAGAAAAAGATAAGGGAACTTACAACATTCATGACATTAAAGAAACAGCCGATGTCCACTTCTTTCAAGTTATCTTTGGCAAAACAGAAAATAAGTAATCACAATTTTCCTCCTTAATAAGAGGGGCTGACTTTGTGATCATTTCTAACTTCAGGCCTGGAGTTAACTATTTACATCAAGCACATGAGAAGGCATCACCTACCAAAAGAAAAAAGACTGCCAGGAAATAATCAGGGCTTTAAGATTTCGTTTTACCTCCTTGATATTTCAGTTAAGACAACAAATAATCAGAAAAGCTGTCGAATTAGACAGGGCAGCAGCAGAAACTACATGAGATTCAAACCGTTCTATTTCCTTTCTCATAAAATCTGATTCTTTTCATTAAGATGAGGTACTCATACAAGAAGTCAAAATCTATGCAATCGTAAAATGATAAGTTAAGATAGTATTTGCTAATTTATTTAAAACAGGTTGGTAGCGAAGCCGGTACAATACCTTGCGTGCATGGAGATGACCCTACTAGCTGCAAATTTGCACAGATTACAGTTAGCTGTGTACTTTGAAGCACTTCAGATATGGGAAAAATTGAAGTAATTCGTCACGAGTCCGTCTCTGAGGAAAAAACACAATCATCAACACCAATACAGTTAAGGACTGTGTTTTACCATGCAAACAAAAAAGAAAGATAACACAGACAGAAAAAAAGTCATTACCTTGATGCCAATACACCCATTTACATCAAGGGTTGTAATTGTGTTTGAACAGGTCCTTGAGAGGGCCTCCAGACAGTTATCAGTCACCCCAACTATTCCAAACAAGCTGCATCGTCATTTAAAGACACCAGCAAACGAAAATAATCATTAGGCACAAGGTCACAAGGGCACGGAGATGATCCTATAGGCCGATTGAGCTCTACAACTGTCTACAATCATTGCATTGCAAATTCCTCTGAATTTTGTGTTGTATATCTGGAGTGGTTTTGCCTAATTAGAGATTCAACGAGAGAAACCAGCCCTGAACCCAGATCAAGAACATCAAGTGAATCCCAATGATTTTACCACATAAATTTCCGAAACCCTGCCATTTATTCAGGTGTTACAACATCAGAAAGAACGAAAGTGCTTCCAAAAACACTTGACAAATTTTCTAAACTAAGAGTGACAACAGCATTTTCTCCTTTTGAGAAATGAACATTTTATATTATTTTTTGATTTGGTTAGAGTTGTGGTTGTACCAGCTTCAGCTTTCGGGTCCAACTTAGTGAGTGGGATCTGAAGCTGAACCTGGGTTTGATCTCTCACATTGAAGTTGCTTGAAGCTTAAGATTTATGTGAAGCCTGGTAAGTTCAAAACTAAGTATCTCAAAGAACACGGAAAAAACCAAAATCTGGAACTAAAGACACCAAATTATAATCCCATCAAATCCCTCAAAGAAAAGAGACGAAGAAACAACTTTAGCCCCATCAATCACTCAAAGAAATTGAGACAGTGAAACACCAATGTTGACCACTTCAATCACCTTACTTAAAAAAGAGAAATAGGTAAAGAGAGAGAGACGGATGATCAGAATCAGTGTCCAATTAGCTGATGATCAGGGAGAAAGTTGGGAACTTCATACAGATCTAGGTGGAATGTAGAATGAGTTCATCCAGCCCTAACTATGTTCAACATGCATCTGAATATTAGGGTAAAGCATTTGAAAGAAAACCACAAAAAGAAAAGAGCTCATAAAAATCCATATACATGACTCATGAGTTAACGATCAAGTCCAGCTTAACTTTGGCTCAAGCTCCTCTTATCCATTGTGACCTGCTCATGAGTGCTTGCTAATTTGCATGCAATATGACCTTTTCAGTGTCCACTAACCATATAACTAGCATCGCCTCAAAGTGATGGTAATCGGACAATTAATGAGGTTTTACAAAACCAGAAGTGATTTCAGGGGGCTTGTAAATATCCAAGCTAACTAGTATAAGACACATTCAAACATCATCATCTTAAGACGAGTACATAACCACTCAAGTCAAGAATGAACTGAGCAACTTAAGCTATTTAAACTCTTTAGATATCCTCTCATTGGGATTACCTAAGAAATTCCAGAGAGGTGCAACCCTGTGCAATGGCAATGACCCCAGCATCAGTGATTCGGATACACCTATCAGGGAAAAGAGACAATATCATATGATAAAATGTCGATCAAGCTATCTCCTTTTCTTTTAAGTTACATTTAGGAAGATTGGGAGTTTATTTACCATGTTAAATTCAGTGATACGAGGGGTGAACATTTAGCAATACAAGAAAGTCCTTCATCTAATAGATTCTGAAAATCACATTACCAATTAGTACCAATCCTACTTTTAGTAGACCATGTGCCAAAGGTTGTAGAGGAAACCTGTGATTTACCTGGGCACCACATAGGTCTAAAAACTTAAGACGGGATAGAAGTGATATTCTCTTGTAAGCTTCATCTGTGAATCTTTTATACATATATAAGGAGGAAACAAAAAGGGCAATGGAACCCGTCAAATAAAAGAAATAAACTACTTTTAGATTGAAGATACAAAGGATCGATTGTATACCCAGATAGAGCATAGAGGTTTAGACTCTGGATAAAGGAGCACTTCAGCAGTATCTGCAGCAATCCATGATCTGTTAATTTGATGCACCTAGGCGCATCAAATGCAAATTGTAAGCGCACAAGCAGATTAGGCAACTTTTACTTATGCAAATAAATTCACCACGTCAGTTGAACATTATCTACCAGATGCAAAAGAATTTCATACTTTAATCAGTAACCAATAATAACCCATCTGATCAGCTTTTATGCCAGTAAAATGTGCCATCAAATTATTGTTCCAGCAGGACCATAGCCTAAAGCAATTCCATCGAGAAATGATACTATGAAATCCAAGTTATTATGAGACAATATAATTGGTCAATTATCCCAAAATAACTGTTTTCTATTTATCAATAAAACCTATATTGGCCAATTTCACATACCTAGTCAAGTTTAAAAACTCTAACTTCGGATAATTCTCAGCAACTAATTGCAAACCTTCATCCGAAATACTCTGCAAAGCACATCAAAGTACCACGTGAACACCAACAAAAGCTAAGTAAGAGATGCAAGATATAATTTTCAAGTAAGTTATTTACCTTCATGAACATATTTACTAATAATTTCCAAAGATAAATTGAGACCAAGAGGTCTCTACAGAGACAGAATAAGGGATGTAGATAAATAATACATATGTTCACCAGTGTTTTTGTCTTGTTTGTAAATATGTATTTACAACTATATGTAGTTTGGAGTGCAGTTAGCTCGTTGAACTTGGCAATCAAGTACCTTACAACCACTTAAGTTCAAATCCGTCACATGTATGCAGTTCTTTACCAGATGCTCTATAGCCGTATCTGTTATCCTGAAGTTAAATTCAGATTTCAAAATTCATCCATAATAAGCAAGTGTTACATCTAAAATAGGGTTCAGTTTTATGTCTATCTACAGTCTAGTGAACATTAAAGTACCTCACATTCCAATAGATGGAGAAGACCTTCAGCATAGGACAGGCACTGGTTATAGCTTCAATTCCCTTATCAGAAATCTTTTGACAGCCATTCAGATTCAAAGACTCCAGGTACTGAAGAGATTCCATACACTACAAAATAAAGTCCAGTGAATCTTAAGATATAAAAAGCATTAATTCAAAAACATCAAATACTTTCAAAAGCACACTTGACATAGACACTATTCAATAAGGGTAAAGTTACGAGTTAAGGATGTCTAAGTCCTACGAGTCACTAGGCTTCCCTCTTTGCCCATTGGCAACCCCCACAACCCGAAAAATAAAAATATAAGAAATAGAAAAAGGAAACTTTTCTGATCTAATATTACTGAATCTTTGTACCAGCCAGTATCTATTGATTAAAATTTAGACAAAGAGTTATGCAACAGGACTACATATTTGCATCCCAAATATATTAACCTGTTGATCCTTTCAGAAGTGAGACGTGTTATGTGAACTTTTTATTTTATGATCAGAAACCGTGCAATGACGAACATAACATATGCTGCTCAACAAATCGTTCCAATTAGTAAGCTAGACTTAAATTCCCTAAGGCTTCCGATGATACAACCAGGATCTTTATGAGAAGAAATGAAATCCAATACCAATTAAAATCATATTACAAATGTTACCTTGCTTTTAAGGAGTTCGAGATGTCTGTCCTCAATATCTTGCGCAAATTCAAGCTTTATCTGTTTTACATGATGATATCTCCGCTACAAAAATATGAAAACAACAACCAGAGTAGATTCATCCTTAACATTAAGTTGCAACAACTCAGCCAAAGCAAATAACACGCTATCCGCACTCAGTGACAACACTCATTTCCGTCTAAATCAACCCCAAAACATATTGGCCACCTTCTTTCTCTTAACTTTAACAGTACGACTGCCATTTCACCCAATCTTAAATGTTTTTCAAACACAACCTTAAAATGACTGCCCATTATCTATTTCATTCGATACAAAATGACAGTCATTCGTAAAAAAGAAGTTATATATTTCCGAGATCAAAACTTCCACTAACCAGTGAAAGAGCAGCTACAAGCCGATTTCCGGCACTACCAATCTCAGATAAATCAAGAACCTGAATGATGAAAAGCCATATCACGTAAACCGGCCAAAAAGACAACGAAGGCGGGTTGACTACAAGACGAAAACTTACCAGCCAGATAGAAGGGAGAGAGATTAGGGTGCGATAAATCCAGGGACTGACCAAAAGGAGAGAGATGAGATCTCTCTGAGGCAGTCTCGTGCTCACGATTCTTAGAACCTTTGGGATTGTTTCTCTGTTCCATGTGACCTCCGCTTCTGCTTGTTCCATCGAGCTGAGAGGGCGATTTGTGTTTGGAGCACTTCGGAAGAGATGTTTCGGTCTGAATCAGAGAATTCGCACTTCTTTATAACGTTGTCGTCAATAACGCCGTTACTCTTTGCAAAAGTTTCATGAAGTGGAATTTCTTTTATTTATTTATTTATTTTTGTTTTTGTTTTAAGGAGAGTCATTCCCCTGTCATTGATATCAATAGCACAAGTTGATTAAGGTGTCCATACCTATGTAAAGGATACATGAGACTAGTCATCAAACCTAACCCCTCATTTCATAGTTTTGTCTATCGAAGGAAAACAAATACTACAGAAACAGAAATTTGATGTAATCCAAAAAAATAGTTTAAGAGTATCAAATAGAACAAAGAATAAGAAAATCTTCATAGAAGACAATAATGTTGTAGGCCTAGCTAATCTTCCTAGGCTATTTTTCTATAGTTGTGTGATAGCAATCCCAAAGTAGTTAGGATTCGTATTCTTGTGATTGTATGACCAACATTTACTAAAACATTTGCAAGAAAGTTTGCTTCACGAAATACATATGAAATTTTGATATGGGGAGATAAAAATCCCAAGCACTCATGGAGCTCATATTCTAAAGTCCAAAAAGCTAAGTACACCATTTTAATTCATTGAACTATAAATTGAGAATTAGTTTTAATTTCTAATACAATAATTCCTTATTGAGAACATAGTTTGAGACCAATCAATAAAGCCAAGACTTTTGCTTTTGCACTATTACCTTGTCATAAATTGACTACATATGCCATAATAATACTACCCCTCCAATTACAAACAATTCCTCCCTTTGCACATGCTCTTTCCATACAAGATCCATTTGTGTTCAATTTTAGAGAACCTAGTGACAAGTGAGATCATTTTACCATACGAACTCATCAAAAGCTTGGAATTGCTATAGGAACATTTATTTCTTAAAGTCTTATACATTCTATCATTGATGGAAAAGTACTACCTATATAAGATATCATTATCTGACGAACCTCTGATAGCACTCCCTTCATTAATATTGGAAAATAGTATCCTTGATGTAACTATATAAGATTTTTTTTGGCTAGCCAAATTCACCATAAAACTATGCAACCAATTAATGTCAATAGCAACGCTCTTTGCAAGAAAACACTAGCCTTTTAGAACCAATTTTCAATAAGATTTAAAATTGTGTCATGTCTTACCATTACCTATAAAAGAGTACAAAAATGATTCCGCATACTAGAAGCCAACTCCCTTTGACAAAAAAAAAAATGGTTTATAGTCTCGCATTATGGTTTTGAACATCAAACACATCTAGTTGCAAGAGAATAACCTTGCCCTTGAATTCTATTGTCAATTAGGAACCTATTGCACATTATCCTCCACATAAAGAAATCAATCTTAAGTAGTAGATACTTATTCTATAGGAATTTATTCCAATTCTTCTTTTCTGTATGTAGTCTTTTATTTTCATATATAGACACCATTAAGAATGCGCCATTTGAAGTTAGGTTAAAGGTCAATTAATTTGGATTATTGGTAAGTTTAACTCTTTTTGCTTGTTCTCATTGCTTTAGAGATAAAGTAACTTCCAAAAATGCACTATCCTCCAAAGCCTTGCAAATACTCTTTTGTATGTCCTTACAAGATGGATGTCACAGAATCTCATTTAGCCATTTGTCCATATAGAAAGACCAAGCTCCATTTCGAACCACCCACCTACTATGCTATGTAACAAAAGGAATGTCAGTACTAATAACTCCCTAACAATGTGAGGATTGGATTTTTCGTGGTTGGTGACAAAATTCCTATAGATGTCCATACTTTGTCTTCATGAATTATGTCCATAGGAAATTTTCTTTACATAGTTCCATGCCATCTTCACTAGAAGGCTCTTCATAATCATGGCCATACCTTTTATCCCTAGCCCTCCTTGATTCATAGGGTGACATGCTTTAGCCTACCCTACCCTGTGTGCTTTATGTTCCCCCATATGACTCCATAAGAATTCTGACATATGCTTGTTTATCTCTTACAATACTAATTTCAAAGCTTTGGTCACCAATAATCACTGGATAGGAATGGAAGATAATACACTCTTAATCAGCATAAGCTTCCCACCATGAGAAAAAAATGATTCTTCCAATTAGAGATGTGACCCGTAATCTTCCCTACAAGTTCATCAAAATATCTTTGACTTGATCATTTTTTGAAGAGTAGAACTCCAAGATACTTCATCGGTAAATCTGTTGGAGAAAATCATGTCTAGTGTTCAATCTAGTGTATTCTGTGTGGTGGTGCCTTCTTTGCTAATAAAAATTTACATTTAGCTACATTTACTTTCTGTCCACTATGACCTTCACATTCCCTTAACAAATCCACAAAATCTAAAATTGATCTTTTTTGCCCATTCAAGAAGACTATCACATCATCCATATATAACAAATGTGAGACATATTCAAAATCATTTGTTTCTTTGTTACTCTTAATATCCCTAACTTATATTAGATGTTTCAACTTCTAAGATAAAGATTCCTAGGCAAGTATGAACAAACTTGGTGACAAAAGACCCCCTTGACATAGCCCCTTTGGAGATTTGAAAAAATCAAACTTTTTATCTTGCATTTGTATAGGAAACTAGTTATTTGATATGCAATGGTACATCATATCGATCCATGCTTTTAAAAACCCAAATCATTGCATAACTTTTAATAAAAAAGATCATTACAACTTGTCATAAGCTTTTGACATGTTCAATTTGATAAACGCAATACCCCTTGGCACTTTCTTGTTAATCTCATAAACCTTTTCTTAGGTCAAAGCAATGTTTTCTTGTATGGATCTATCCCTAACAAAACCATATTGTTTTGGAGATATTACTTAAGGAAGTATCTTTGTTAACCATTCATTAAGAAGCTTTGCTAAGATCTTGTCTTTGTAAGTACACAAGTTGATTAGTTTCATATTTGATAAGCGCAAGATGGGCAACCTTGGGAATCAATACTAAAACTGTCATAGTCGTAATTTTTAGAATTTAACCACCCCTAAAGAAATCCACAATCGCCTTATATAAATTTTCTTTAACACCTCCTAGGCAGCCTTACAGAGATGGCTTGTAAAGCCATATGGACCTAAAGCACTAGTAGGGTCAAGGTCTTTGAAGGCTTGCTACACTTCTTCCTAGGTTAGGATTTTACATAGCGTGTCATTTTGCTCTACCATTACTAAACTTGGAATATGACTAAGGAAGTCTATCATCGCATGGTCATCAAAATAAGCCCTGTTTGAAGTCAACAACTCATTGTAGAAATCTATACCCATGGAACCCAAAGTCTCCACATCATCCGTTCTTGATCTGTATGGTAATTGAAAGTCAAATTAAGAAGCCTAACGTCTCTCCCTTATGCATGCATGGAAGTATCCCAAATTTCGGTTTTCTTCCTAGAGCCATTTGACATGAGTTTTATCTCTTAGAACACTTTCATCCTCTTTGATGTTCTATAGCAACTATTCTTGTAGTGTCTAAAGATCTCTAAAAATTATTTTAGACCATAGTATTCTATCTACTCTTGCCTATATGCACCTTGTTCCCTAAATGTTATTGCACTACATAAATGGAGAGCCGAGAAATCTACAATCATTCAATCATTGCTAATAGATAAAGTTTCTAAATTCTTTACTTGACAATGGAAAACCCAAAAATTTACAATCATTCAATCCTTGCTAATAGATAAAGTTTCTAAATTATCTACTTGTCATTGTGGAATATTCTTTAGCCCCTTTGCTTATCTTCTTGACAGATGATGGAATTAAAATCTCCCCCCATCATGGTTTGTTAGTTATCTATAGTTCTTAAGGTGTTGCCATAATTGTCGTCTTCGGATATGATCTATGTTTGCGTATATTGCATACATCACAAATTGTTTTCCATCCATTTAAACTTTTACGGTTATACTTTGATCCAAACAAATCTACTAATGTCACCTTTACCTCATCTTTCCAAATTAACCATATATGAATATTCATAGGATTACAATGTAGCACATTGGAAAAACCCATTTTTTTGGCCATTAAGACAAGATGCTCTCTATGTATTTTGGCTCCAAGAGAGCTATTAAAGATACTTTGATTTTGTTGGATTCCTGTTTGAGAAAATCTATTTTTTCTAAAGGACTCAATCCTCTGATATTTCATATAACAATGCTAGACATTTGAAAAGAATGATTTTCACCAATCATTGCAGATGTCCTGTTATTCATGATCATGTGAGTTTGGGTTGAATCTAACTTGAGGTTGCCCTCTTGGTTGCCTTTATCATCCATTTCATTTTGCCTCTACAAGGTCTCCGGAATTATACTTTCTGCCACTTTGTCAAACTCCTCATCCAATAGTACCCTAAATTTGTTCCTCATCCCTTTATTTGCTCTTATGTTCTCATTTATCGCTATTTGTAAGTTCTCTAGAATTGCCACATTGCTTGGTTAAGCTTCTTAAGTGTCCTCAAATGCTCCATCCCTGTAGTCTCATCTTGAAGCATTCTCGATGTCTGTCCTTTTATATCTGCCTTGTTTCTAGATTCAAAGGAGTCTAGAATGTGGGATTTTGGTGTTGGAGTGGTCTTTGGAACATATTGTTGAAGACCTCCCAAGCGCCCTCAGCAGGTTGATTTTCTACCGTTCATTGTGTTGTGTGCGCCATGTTGGGCCACGGGCACTTTGCTGCGCACATCTTGCATGCCCGAGGTAGCAGAATGGTGTGCCTTGTGTGCATCGCGGGATGCTGGTCCGCAATGCGCGCTTGCTACGCACTATGCACCTATTGCGCGCTACACACCTGCTGCAAATCGTGCTTGGGAGGCATGTCCATGCTATGCATCTACAACGTGTTGCATGCGGAAGCATATGAGCTATGCACCCGTTGTACGTCATACATAGGAGGCGAGTCTGCACTGCACAATGACTGAGTAACATCACCTGTTTCTGGTTATGAAGTGGAATTCACTTATCAGTCTTAACACTCGAGGTTTCTTTTGCAAACCACACTTAGTGTTGGAGATATGAATTAATAAAAATATTTTTTAATATTCTATTATATGCATATGATTACATATGGGCGAAATCACAAATTGCAATATTTTTTTATTTGATTTCTTTTGTTATTTTATGTATGTATAAATTGTAAAACTTAAATTAGTAAATGTATATTTCTTGGCCGCTTCCTACTTTGTCCGTGCATTCACTTTTATCTTCTCCCAGCTAGCCTTGTAACAATATATCAAAACGTTAATATCCCTTAGCTTTCACAATCTTAATTGTTAGCCCTTTGTTACGTGCTTGTTTGCACATAACTTTGTTAGGCATAGCAAACCGTGGGTTTTGATGATGTAGTGATGTTTTAGAGATTCTGGAACCATAACTTCCTTATTCTACAAAAGAATAAGTGATTTAATGAGAATATATATATATATATATATATATATATATGTTGGTTGTGTGTGCGCAACAAATTCCAAGTAATTTTTATCAAGGCTGCCAAGTGGACTTTAGCTATACTTGAGGAGTACATTATTGTATTTGTATAGGCTCTGGCTAGGTTGATCTTATTTGATGTATTGTGTATTTAGCTTGTTGACAAAGGGATAAAAACATTATTATATAATTTTGTAAGCCTTTGTTGGTTATTTTTTCTTGTAAAGAGAAAATGATTTATATTAGGTGTGTGACACTTAGTTTGGGTTAACCTATTCGTCACAAAGCATGTGGCTCATGTGTGAGGTGGGGAAGAAGAGAAAAGCAACGTTGACATGGCGATCCCAATAAAGAATAAGGAAAAAAAAAAGTCTAGAAAAGTATACAGAAATGTAGAATAGTGTATATCTTTTTAGAAGACTCAAAATGTAGAAAGAATAAAAAAAAAGTGTACAGACTGACTTCCAAAGTTGATGAAGTTTCCTATAAATAGGAGGCCCCTCTCTTTGGAAGTGTCTAAGAAAAAGTGCACATGTCCAAGAACGGTGAGAGTGAGGTGTACAAAAAGAAAGTGCCATGAGGTAATGTAAGTCCAAGGTGAGTGAAAAAGTGATTGTCTGGTTGTGAGAAGTTTGTAAAATAGTATATATAAGTCATCTTTCGGCCTTGTAAGACCATTGTTGTATTTATAATATTATAAGTTATAATTTTTGTCCTCCTTCGAGTATTGTTTGGGCCCACTTGAGTTTCTACGAATGGTATCAAAGCCCAATAGATGAAGGCCAATATTTTGCATAATTAATATTAAGTAACAAGGACAAAGTTATTATTTTGCCAATAAAAGTCAAGATCATCCATTATGAGCAGCATGTCACTAGATTGGTCTTATTTGATATATTGTATATTTGGCAAGGTGAGCGAGGGATAAGAAAATTATTTTACAATTTTAAATGTGTTGTTGGTTGTTTTTCTTGTAAAGAGAGAATGATTATATTGGTTGCGTGACACCTAGACTTAGTTTACGCTGACCTATCCATCACAAAGCATGTTGCTTGTGTGGCTTGAGACTCATCAACTTGTGAGGAATGGGCTTCTAATGTTGTATCACTATGTAAACTATGATAGTGCTTTGATCTTGTCTTTTGGTGGGAGTCCTTATAATCCTTTTGATTAAAAGAGGGTGAATGTAGACTTGTGATAAGTTGAACCATCTTTAAAAAAATTCTTATGTTGATTGCATTTTCTCTCAATAATCTTTTATTTAAGTTTACTATTTATTGTTGTGTTTTTTTTTAAATACTTGCACATAAACTTAATTTGCAATCTATATTACAAAAAATTTGGTATCACTTGAAAGAAATCTAAGAAGAATTGACATTAAATCCCTTAACCTAGTTCAAAACCCTTTCTTGAAAATAATAGTCAACTACAAGAATTTAGAAGCAATTAAGGCTCATTCTTATCTTAACCAATAACTTTTTGGGTGTGTACATTTTGACATTTGGTTATAGGTCTCAGCATACAAAATGTGAATCATCTTTTTGTATTTTGTGCACCTTAATGCTTAACATTGTAATTTTATAGATGTTTGATCAATATATGGTTTCACTATAGTGCCAGTGCTAGTGCAACTACAAGGCCTAAGGTTGGCTAAACTAGCACTATGGGTGCTATTGCTAGTGCAATAGTGCACTAGAATTTATAATCCTAGTGCCATTGAAGTTGGTGCCCTTTAGATAGAATAGTTCTCATTAGAAATTTCCAATAGAGATGGGATCATATCATAAATGATGGACTTGGGCATTTTGAAAATCTTAAGCACATGGTCAAAATAAACTTGTGTTATTGAGGATTTTGAATATGAGTGAGACAAGGCAAGATCATGCCCTTTGTCACAGATGTCCGCAAGCCATTTATAAAGTCCATGGTTCTTCCGAGATTTGTTCTAGAATGTTTAGGGTTGTAGAAGGCTAAGGGTGCAGCATATTAAACCCATCTACAAGCCATACATGTTGATGCGGATGCACTTAAGGCCCAATATTACGAGTTCTAATATCAAAGAATTAAGAGTTCACAACATAATCCAATGGGTCCAAAAAGGCCAAGGTTGAAGAAGCAGCCCAAGAATATTCCATATCATCTCTGCAGGCTTTAATATGGGGGGTTTCAAAAATAATTGTTGAGTCCTTGTTGAGTCCTTAATTTCTTAGGTTTAATTTATTGTTTGGGAATATTTTCTTTTATTTGGTTTTCCATAATTGTCTAGGTTCCTGATTTATCTAGGTTTTCATACTTGTCAGATTTCTGATTTGTTTAGGATTCCTTATTTGTCAGAATCCAGATTTGTTAAGACTTCCTTAATTATAAGGATTCTTGATTTATCAGGATCCTTCTAGAATTAGGTTTTAAGGATTCCTGATTTACTAGGATCCTTCTAGAATTAGGTTTAGCTGCCTATTTAAAGGGAGCATTGTTTCAATTGTAAGCAGAGTTGTTTTCAAGAGAATAGAAACCCCAAAGTTGTGTGATCAACTTTTGCATCCTTTATCCAATTCTTGCCAGGGATTGGTGGTGGAGCACCTCCTTGACTGGTGGCGTTGCCTTTACGTCTTGGAGCTTGTTGGCATCTATCCTTTTATTTTGATTATTCCTATTTTTGTTTTTTTTCTCCCTTCCTCCCTACCAAACACTCACTTTTCCCACAAAAAAACCCAAAACACCAAAAAAATGATTTTTACATATTTTCTAAACCCGAGCTCGCTCAAGCCCACCATAACATTCGCATCACATGTACTACACATGGGACTGCTCCCTTAATGCCACATACAACCCCAATTACAAACATGACAGACACCTTCTTTCCTAAATCATCCTCCTTACACTTGACACCATCCTTCCTGTGCACATCCTCCTTGCACTCCTTTTGCACCTAGCTACGATTTGATCAAGCTACCCAAAAATCTTCATAGCCAGGATCTTCTCAAATAAAGAAATCATCCATGCACGCAATTTCCTTCCATCTACGAAACTCAGTGCCGTTCTCTCCTACCAGATGCACTTGGCTAAGATTCCATCAAGTAACTCACCGTTAAGCAAATTCGAGATCCTCACAACCAGCTTAAGAATCTCTACATAGAAGGAACCTGAAGAATTCCCCTCATCATGACAATTATTAAGGAAACCATAAAAGAAATCCTTCAAGAAATTTCTCAATCAACGAGGAAAGCACCCAAACTCAAATCTCCTATTTTCCCTATTAGATCAATGAATCATGAATGTCAATTTCCTATTCATTTATGTTTTTTATTCTTTTTCTTATAAATTCTGCCTATATAAAAAAGTAATGTTGTATAAACAATTCATTCAATCAAGAAGCTTTTTTCTACATTGTTCTTAGTGTTCTTGCTATGGGTAACTCTAGAAAAGCATTCTTTTCTAGGATCTTTTATATTTCTAAACTGGTACCTTTGAGTGAAAGGCAAAAGTTGATTTTTTGTTCTGATTCTGCTTCTTTGTTCGATTTCTGGATTTCTTTTTCCCATTTGTTGCTAATCTTGCTATAGGTGGCCTATTAATCTACTCCCACTTCCGCTGCCATGACGCTGCCTACACCCATTCTGGCGAATCCATTGTTTGTTGTTATTGGTGTGAAGCTTAAAGGACCGAATTTTCTCATCTAGAAGGCGAGAATCATTCCCTATTTGTGAGCCAGTGGTCTACTCTTTATCATGGATAGCTCCTATCCTTGTCCAAATGAGTTTATCATAGAAACGAATGAAGGGGGCTCCATCATCAAAGTCACAAATCCAACCTACGCAGATTGGCACATTCATAACTAGAATGCCTTAGGGTGGATTTTGAACTCTAACCTAGTACAACCATTTTACTACTGCTTGGCAAGCTCTCAAATTTGAATTTCATCCCATTGGATTTAAATGGGTTTATAAAGTAAAACTTTATTTTGATGGCTCACTTGAATGCTATAAAGCACGTCTTGTTGCAAAAGGGTTTCACCAACACCTAATGTTGACTATGATGAAACCTTTAGTCCAATAACCAAACTTGTAACTATATGAACTATTCTAGCATTTGCTTCTTATCAAAATTGGCCAATCAAACAAATGGACATTAAGAATGCATTCTTACATAGTCATCTTGAAGAGGAAGTCTATATGTCTCAACGTTAAGGCTTTATTTATCCTCAAAATCCTTAAGTTGTACGTCAACTTTGTTGCTCCTTATATGGCTTAAAACAAGCTCCACAAGCTTAGAATCTGTGTCTAAGCCAATTTCTTTTTCAAATTGGGTTCAAAGCCTCCAAAGTTGATTCATCTCTCTTTATCTTACATAAACCAATGTGTACCAATTATATCTTAATTCATGTTGATGATGTCATGTTCATAGGACGTTCCAATGCTCCTTTACATCAAATTCGTTATCAACTTCAAATTGAATTTGACATCAAAGACCTTGGAATTTTTCATTATTTTTAAGGCGTTGAAGGACAAGCTTTTGCCTTATATATTTATTTACACCAAGCTAAGTCTACTCACAATATCATTGCATGAGCAATCATAGGTGATGCTTGTGGTGTCTCCACTCTATGCAACACAAATCAAGTCCCTTCCATCAATAATGGTGAACCTTTTCATGATCCTACTCTTCTTGAGTTTCTTCATCAGATGAAGATTTTCATCATCCCAGGCAGTAAGCATAGCTTTCTTTTTGTTTTTGTTATTCCTCTTCTTGATCACTGGATAGTCAACCTTGATGTGTCTCGATTTTCTACATTCATAACACACATTTTCCCTAGGTTCATTTGCTTCTTTTCTCCTAGTTTGTCTTATGTTTCTACTTAACCCTTTTCTTAGAAACTTCCTAAATCTCCTAGCTATAAGAGTTACTTCATTACTTTCTGATTCTTCCTCTTCAACCTTTTCAACTTCTACTTTAAATGCAAGTAATCTTCTATCTTCCTTCTCTTTCTCTCTTCTCATGAGTTGCATTTCATGAGTTTTAAGGGAACCTAACAAGTCATCTAAGGTTAGCACATCTAGGTCATGAACCTTTTCTATGGCCATCTTCTTAGGATCCCAACTTTCGGGTAGGGACACTAACATTTTTCTCACCATTTCCTCAGTTGTGTAAGTTTTTCCTAACAATTTAAGTTTAGAAATAATCTTGATATATCTACCAAACATGTCATTAATAGTTTCAGAATCTTTCATAACAAACAATTCATAGTCATGTGTAAGCATAGTAATTTTAGAAGACTTTACCTTTTTGGTTCATTCATAAATAACTTTTAATTTATCCTAAATCTCCTTATTGGTGAGGCAGGAAGACACTTTGTTGAACTTATGTGCTTTAAGACCACTATAGATCATATTCTTAAACTTAGCATTTAACCCAATTAGTTTAGCTTCATTTTTAGTCCACTCATCAGTCATGGGTAATGTAATACCCTTCCTGATTACTTGCTAAACTTCTGGATCTTGGCCTATTACAAAGACTTACATTAATTGTTTCCAATGCCTAAAATTAATGCCATCAAACAAATGAGGTTTATCAAACCCCGTGACAACTAAACCTTTGTCAGAAGCCATAGTATGGCTCTACTCTAGGATGTTAATTCTCTTAATTAGATAACCTAGCTTTGATACCAATTGTTGGGTTTTATGGTTTAAAAAGAAAGGGGGTTGAATTATATAAGCTAAGACTTGACAATAATTTTCAGATCTAAATGAACTCTAAGTGCTCATACAAGTTACATAATTGAATCAAACATCCAACAAGCAAATTCTAAGCAATTTACACATTAATTTGTAATAAAATAACAAGTTATCACCAAACAGTTCACAGATTATTTAACAGATAAAGCAACAAGCTAGTATCAAATAAATAATAAAATAATCAACCTTAACAACAAGTAGTATTCAAGTTAATAGAGGGAAAAGAAGAAACACTAGATTTACCACGGTGGTTCAGCACTCAATCCTTGAGTCTTACATCCAAACTCTTTTCCTTCAATCCAACTGATAGAAGTCTCCTTTACTCAAACCAGATTAGAAGAATTTCCCTAATCCAACCAGATCCTCCTCAAAGGAATTCTCAAGTACAATTACAAGATATGATCAAAAGATCATGTACAAATGCAAATCCCTAAATAATATGATAGGTTGTATGATATTGCTAATCAAAAGGAGCTATTCAAGTATGAATAATAAAGTTCAAAGCTCCTATCACGAAATCCCCAAATTACAGTAAATTAGGGTTTTAGATTTCTTACAATGTTTATGTGCAATATATATTTTGAATGTAATGAATGTAATTAGCATATAAATAAGGTCATACAAGGTACAATAGATGATAAAATTAGAGAATAAATGGTTTAATCATAATATCACCGTAACCTTGTAATTCATTGAGAGTAAACGAAATTGAATGATTAATCAGGTGAACTCAAAGGATGATTCTTAATAGAAAGAGAACTTCAGATGCTCATAAATCATCAACCTCTTCTTCAAAGATCAGCTTTTCTTAAATAGAAAAAGTAGAGTTAGGGTTTTAAACATTCAAACCCCAGATGTAGCCTTCTGCTCATTAGAATAGTAAATCACCCTTCAAATCAGGTTCACATCTTCACTCTTAATCACGAATCTGACCATTCTGACACTAGGTCTACTCGAGAATCCTTCCGTTAAGGACTCGATCACTTGAGAGGCTCAGCTTCTCCCTCTCTTTCTTTCTCAGTCGCCTTATGCTTAAATTAGAGGTTAAGGCATCATAGTTGAGTGAACGGCTTAAGAGAAAAGCTCCTTAAATGAAACAGTGAGTTTCATTTAGGTAATAACATCAGCCCATGAGGCTGATAACAAGTAGTGCATGAGGCTTATAAAAAGCAAGCCATGAGACTTATATCAAGCAAGCCATGAGACAAGCAAGCTGTGAGACTTATAACAAACAGGCCGTGAGACTTATAGCAAGTAGGCCATGAGCATAAGAACATAGGTTCTTGGTAAAGCTGTGATTTGTTCCAAGAAGCTCTTAGTAAATTAGCTTGTATAATCTTGATTCAACAATATAGTTTTGCTAGAGTTAATCACCAAGTACCTTCATCCAAACAAGAGCAAGTATTATATTTCTCAAATATAATAAACCATATATTTAAAATCATTTAAATAAGGCTTTTCTCAAGTCATTATATAATGATATTAAATAAGACTTTTCTCAAAGGCATTATATAATAATATTATATTAAGAAATGTAGGAACCCGACTACTTTATAATATTATTGATTGATATTATAATTTGTACACCTTTTACTTCCTATGATTATCTTTTGCACATAAAAAAAACATATTTCAAGAAATAATTCATAAATATATTTTGTCACAACAAAACCCTTATTTTCTAACACACATTACTTTCAATAAAAAATACCATTCCAACCTATTATATGTTTTTGACATGTCCATTTTGATTACAACATTACCACTTGGAACCTTTTAGTTTATTTTGTGAACTATCTCTTGTGCTAAAGTTATGTTTTCCTGTATTGATCTACCTTTCATACAGCTAGATTGTTCTAAAGATATCATTCAAATTAAGAACAAAAGCTCGTTGCTTTTTTTTTTCTTTATAATTGAAGCCTCGTGACTCTATCCATTTATTCACTTAACTCAACTTTCAATTTCTTTTTTTCACATGTCAATAATTGAAATGTGAATTTGGATTGATCCAATAATATAAAAATCAAATATTCTTAGAATTATCCATTAATACGGCATGCTACGTTTTCCATTCAAATTAATAAGATATTACTTGAGGAAGAATTTTAGCTAGCCTATCATTGAGAAGCTTTGTTAATATCTTATATTTGAAAGTGCATAAATTGATCGGTTTGAGATCTAAGAAGCTATTTGGCTAAGTAACTTTGGGAATCAAAACTAAAATAGTTTTTGTTGTACTTTGTGGAATGTGTCCCCCCCTAAAAAATCAATAATTGTTTTATATATATTTTCTTTAACTACCTCTTGAGCAACCTTAAAGAAATGACTAGTGAATCTATCTGGACCTGGAGCACTATCATGATGTAGGCTTTTTTATTGCATGTTGCACTTCCTCCTATGTTGGGAGTTTACATAGTATCTCGTTTTGCTCTATTGTTACTAAATTTAGGATTGGACTGAAGAAATCCTCCATATCATAATCATCATTTTGTGTTCTATGTGATGTTAATAACTCTTTATAGTAAGATACAACCATAGGTCCCAAAATCTCCACATCACGTGTCCTCGTTCCATCTGGTAGTTAAAAATTAAATTGAAAAGCTTGACGTCTCTCCCTAATACACATGTGGAAATATCTCAAGTTTCAGTCCCCTTCCTAAAGCCATTTGACCCAAGCTTTATCTTTAAAGTCACTTTCTTCCTCTTTGGTAAGTTGTATTTATTGTTCTTGTGATGGCTATAGCATTTTGAAAATTATTTCTAACCATGCCTCTTGCAACTGACTTTCCTTTTCGTGCACCTGCTTTGTAAGATATGTTATTCGCTACTCCATGTTACTTTTATTTTGTTGTTGCCACTTTTGCAGGGTTTTTTTAAGCTTTGTGCTTCTTAAATGCAAGCGTATCCATGGCAACTCTTATGAGTTTTCTATCCACTATCTTGATATTAAATCCTTTATTATTGCCACTTCTAACCATTGTTTCTGAAAATGAAATGACCTAGTTCCTCTATATGCCCCACTTAACTGTATTAACAATGGTGAGTGATTTAATCCTACTCTAGGTAAATTTTTCACCTTTAAGGAAGTAAAAATCATGGATGACTCCAAATTGCAAATTATTCTATCCAATCTCACCCATATTCGTCTTATTCTTTGTACATTATTACACCATGTATAAGGAAGACCCATAAATCCACAATCATTCAATCCTTGCTGATAGATAAAGTTTTGGAATTCTCTGCTTACCATAATCAAATATGTCTACCTCTTCATTTTTTATCTAGACCAATTATAGAATTAAAATCCCTCCTATTATCCATTATTTGAAGTCCCTCTAAATGATGTCATAGCTTTCGCCTTTTAATATAATTTATGCTAGCATATGTTATTATCGATAAAAACTATTTCCCATTCATTTGCACATCCACTGTTATATTTTGATTACAACAAACAACTAATGACACCCTTACTTTTGTTTTCCACATTAACCATATTTACATATTTTTTGGATTGCAATGTAGAAAATTAAGAAAACCCAACCTCCTCGCTCTTTGACTCAATTGTTCACCAGAATGTTTTGGCTCCAAAAAAGTTACTATAAATATTCTATTTCTTTTGAATTCTCATTTAAGAAAATCTAATTTTTTTAGAGGATTCAATCCTCTAATATTCCATATAACAAAACTAGACATAAGAAATGCTAAGTGTTTTACCATCCATGGCAAGTGACATGTTATCCCTTCCACTGTTATCTAAATTGTGGTGAGTTTTTTAATCATCTAAGCTAATATTGTCTTCCTTGTCTTTTTCTTGTTACTTTGTATTTTGCAATATTTTCTCCACTTCATTTTCCAAATCTTCCTCCTTCAATACTCTAAATTGATTTCTCAACTATATGTCCTTTGAGGTTTTACTATTCTAAGAAGCCATTTTCCCTTTCGTTGACCCTTTTGTTTTTCTGAAGTTCATTGTCTTTTCATCTTTCCATCCTTTTTGTATATTTCACTTTTTAGATGTTGCCTTGGTCTTATATTTGCCTTAAAAGTTGACTTTGTCCTTTCATTTCCTCCTCTTAGCATTACGTCATTTTCTCTAACACATGACCTCCTATATGTTACACCCATTCTTTTTCTTTTGAATTCTTATTACTTTAAAATTTCCTCCTCCATTTTTTATATTCCTACCTTGTCCTTTGAAACTACATCCTGATCATTTGTTTTTGTTCCACTCTCCTTCAATCTTGAAATCTCATGAACTAATGTCTCCTTTTTACTTGATCCTATTTTTTTTTTTTACTCTTCAACTATGGAATATTCTTAAGCAGCTTCATTGTAGTCAAATCTCCCTTATAGACATTTTGTCAAACATCTGATAGACTTGCCACATCAGCACACTTGGTCTTTTCTCCAACCTTGTGTTTGCCCTACTTACGTTGCACTCGCCCTACTTGCACATATTGCACTCAGCTTGCTCACATGTAATGTGCTTGGCTTGCTCGCACGCCCTACACTCGGCCTATTCATGTGCGTAGCACTCAGCTTGCTTGCATGCGCTGCGTTCCCTTGTCACGCCCTTTCCTTCTAAGTCCTTTGAAGAATTTCATCAAACATATGTCCCACAACCCTATAGCTTTCAACACCTCCTCCAATCATGACCTTAGAGGTGGTAATGTGAGCAGTAGTTGATCTAGGTTTCATACTTAATGGCTTGAAGGTGAGGTTTTTGGGATCCTTGTGTGACCCAAAACTTTTTCGGCAATGTTTCTACCATGTCTAGTATGCTAGATGTTTGAATTTTTGTGTCTGTAAATCCGAATGCAAGTATTGTCCCAGTTGATTTCCAATTTTCTCTCAAGCCCCTAGATTATGCAATGTGCTTGGAAATCCAGGTAATTGGATCTTGTGTGTCACCATTGTGGGTTCCCCATGTCTGCCCTCTTCAAAATGAAATAGGAAAAATCAAACCCTGTTAAAGACCTTTTCCTCACGTGACCATGCCTTTGCAAAATTTGACTCAATTTTAAGATGCACAGAAATTTTGCATGGAGATTTAAAACCCACGATGGCCAATTTGTCTAAGCCCTATTTTGAATTCACATATCGTTCGAACTCAATGATTGGAGGATGCTTCCTGCAGAACTTTGCAATTAGGGTTTGTTTTGTGAAAAATTGCCGCCACTAACAATTCCTCATCTAAAAAAAATAATGTTAGGGGTTCCATTAATGGTGGCTGGCTCATGTCCCTACATTAAGATCTTAGAAAAGTCTGGCAACATCTCTACGGCTTCTTATGGCTTTGAGATAGCTACTCTATATGATTTGTGAAGGAGGAAACCTCTAGGTTGTTTACGATTGATCACTAATAGTGCTTCCTTGCTTTTCGGTAATGATAAAGTCGATTTTAAATCCCCCGCAGTGGGTGGAGTAGTTGATTCAAAGGAAGCCATTGTGGCTCCAATAAGGGAACTCTAAGCGGGCAAGATCTACACATGTGATCCATGCACAGTCAATTCCCTGCCCATGAGCTATGACTCCTTACTCACACACAGTCAACACACAATCAATAGTGACAGGTCAAAATGCCTCAGGATTCGCAACATGTTATTTTTAATTATCAAAGCTTTCATTGAAATTAGTTCACATGTGTCTAGTGCCTTATATTTTGATAAAATATAAGCAATTATACCCAAACCAAAAAGAAATAAAAGCAAAACTTGGGGATTGCAAAATACATAGCATTGACTAATGAGAAGCTAAATTGGAGTTATCCTTTTGGGTGAAAAAAGATGAAGAGGTCTAGGTTAAGGGGATCAAAAAATGTTTGTCTTGTAAGATTCTTGGAGGTTAGTTACCTTGAATTCAACCACTATAAGGTTTTGTTTCCCTTGAGTAAATCAATTATCTTTACTTATTCTAGTTTACAAAATGTTTGTTCTACTTTAGTTTTTTGTTTTATTTGTTATTTAGTTATTTTTTAACAATTAGGAACATATCAATTGGTATTAGAGAGTACCAATCCTCCCATGATTTACTCCACTTCGGAAGTTGCCCAATAACTCCAACATTAGTTTCTTGAACTCACCCTTGGGGACAAGGCCAATCTCGACGAGGAAGGAATGATATGTCTCATCCCCTCTTGATCATGGAATATGGGAGAACAAACCACAAGCCTAAACATAAGATGTGCAATTGTGGCCAAACAAAAAGGAAATAAAAGGAGAACATGGGGATCACAAAACACAACCATAAAAAGCTCCATCTTATGCTATATTACTCCATTAATGTGGGTCAGTCATGGGTGATGTTAGTGAATGAAGTCTCTCCCATGTGCATTTGTGTGCTTGTACCCACATGCATAATGTTAGCTCCATACATGCCCTAGCACGGCTAGGTGACCCATGAGCAACTCGAGAACTTGTGAGCAACCTATGTATGAAACCTAGTTGCTAACCAATTGGAAATCCTTTTTGGATTCAACTTGGATTCATTGTAACTAGGTTATTTTATGCTTTCAATTTTTGGGTTTCAATACCACAAATTCATTCTTAGATCAATTAAATCATACATTTTATCAATAAACTCATAGTTTTAGTTTTTTTTCACGTTCTCTCTGTGTGTGTCTTTCATAGCTTTTTAATGGGCACATTCTTTGTTTTCTTTCATCCACCGACTTAATTATGATGTAGCTCTCTAACCTTCAATCATCTATCAAGGCTTAGGCTTTCTTGAAACAATCCTATGCCACTTAATACACTACCTATGCTTTTGCTCTCAAGATGGAATTGTAGACCATCCAACATAACAATCACAGTCACTAAATTCCTTCATCAAGCAAAGACCATTCTCAAATAATTGGCAGCCATTGGTGAATAGATCTTTGACAAAAAGTACACCACTTAGGTGTTTTAAGGTCTTGGAGATTGTTTGATAGGCTTGTAACGTTTGTCCTTATGCAATCACAAGTTACCCTTCTCAATGGTGAAGCACTCCATAACCTCTTACTTTCTCATGAAGGTTGACATAACCACTAAGAATTGTCTAATGCCTAATCTATTATCATGACTTGGTTGTTATTCTAGAACCATAAGGCATCTAGACCATATCTAGACATACCCTTCCAAAAGCTTTATACATGAATAGGAACTAGAATAATCTCTTTATTGGTTAAAAAGAAGTACAAGATGGGTTTACATTGAAGAGAGGTGATTAACCTTCTAGTTACGTATTGAACCTCCCCTTGTTAAAAAAGAACACCTTTAAATATTTTCAAATAAACCTAAGCTTGATGCTAAACAACTCAAGCTCTCTCATGTTTTCCTAGTAGACTAGCTTTGGTGTGCCTTTTATGAACTCACAAGTCAAGATACCTTTTAGGTGGACAAGTTCCCATGAAATGCCCATTTAGGTATTGTTAAAAGCCTAACTTGGATTAGCCTTCTCTTTCCTACCAACTTCCTTGAATAGGCTAGTCCTCTTCTTGCTATCTAACAATCAACTCTCTTCCCAAGGTGACCATTGCAGCTTAATGGCTAGTGCCTTAAAGGCACTTAACCATTTTACCACTTCCAAACAACTAGTTATTCACAACTAGCAGCTTTTTGGCCCACATGCACACCTTTCACTTTCTTTAATTTTATTTTGCACATGAAAATATGAAAAATATTTATATACATATACCAACAAAAATTGTCACATCAAAACACATTATTATGGAACATGTTCTTTTTTCAACAGTAACAACATAACATATTGTCATTTCTATCATCATCTTGGTCACCATGTTGCAAACTTTAAGGAATGCTTTAACCTAGCATTCAACCCACCTATCAATCACCCTAACCATCATTGCCTTCCTCACCTTGGTCACCAAGCTAACTATGTTTGTCCCACTCCCTACCCATCTTACCCACCCCAAGCTTACCACCCACCTCAGGTCCACTATGCCAACTTAACTCCACCAATGTCCCATTATGGCCCACCACCATTACTACTCTCCTCTCTTGATGTCACCTCTTAGCATCCTAACTTTAGCACTTCTCATCACATTATTGACTCTCCAATAACATTTTTAGGTGCCACTCACTATGTAGGCTCCTAGTAATGAGCAATGAGTGATGATGTCTCTTTTCCTATTATTCACACAGGTACATTGCATAATTCTAATTTTCAATTGTCTAATGTCTTTGTTGTTTCCTCTATTAATAAAAATCTACTATCTATTTCTAAGTTTACTTCAAATAATAATTGTTTCTTTTTATTCTTGGCCATTCATTTTTAGGCCATTTCATGTGGTGCAGGACATATTATCCTTCACAACATCCTTGATAGTGGGCTCTATTAGGTTTCCTCCTCCATTGTATGTAATAGCCTTCTTCTTGTATGGCATCATTGTTTGATGAAATTTTATATGCAAGTGCACATGTCAAACAAGTAATATAATGATAAGCAAAGATATCGTCTCACATAAATTGGTGATTACTAAGCTAACTAATTACTAACGGTGAATAGTTCTTAGAGTTTATCTAGCCAACCGAAATGATAGAAAATGGACTAAACAACTAAATTGAACCTAAATCTAATTAACGAAATATGTTAAAACGTCTTATTTCACCTAATTACTATGTACCAATATTGATCATTTGTGCTAACAAGAGTAATTCTACTCATGTGATGGTGAAATTTCTTAATTTATTCACTATCCTATGTCTAGGTATAGCGAATCTATTTAGCTCATTAACTCATTTTATTTCTACCCATGAACTAAATGAATTAAGTGCATTAAGATTTATGAATATTCCAACTTATACCTAAAGTCACATAAAACATATGATATATGTCTATCCATATTAATCTATAGTTGCATATTACAAGAAGCAATTGCATATCATTTCCTATCGATCTCTAACATGTAAATCAAGTCATCTAAGTGGTAACTAATCACTTAAAAGCATTAAACTCCGTAATATACATCTTCACATAAACAAAACATCTCACAAAACACACAATAATCATACATTCATACCATTGTAATCGAGTTCATCATAACTCTAACACAATAAACTAAAACATGGTATTTACGGACACAAGAGCAGTACATAAACTTGAACAAAGCATTCTATAAACTAAAAATACAAAAGTTGTCACCAAAGTGTCTTCAATTCACAAGAAGTTTGGACAAATCTGCACATTAGGAAGTGGGGAAGGAGCTGTCTGAAGAAACGGGGAGACAACGAGTTGCCACACGCCGCCACCAGACTTCACAGAAATGGCCCAAAAATGTAGATCAAGACGCCTAGGTTGCAAATCTGCCGAGAAATCACGCAAATCCGCCTCAAAACCATGTAGATCTGATTGAAAGTTGACTGGGGGTTGTCAAAAATGTGCCGGAAATTAGAAAAATAGGACCTGGATGGCGTTCACACTTTCTAAGGTCTTTTTCAGCCGAAAATGCAGACAAACTCCAAACAGAAGAGACCGGTTGGCGTTCATACGGCTGGTCTCTCTTTTCTCCATCTGTCTCGCTGGAAAATGACGCCAGAAACGGATTTAAAAGCTCTATTCTTTGTCGGGAAAAAGCACGACCGTCAGGCTCTCTCGAAGCCGCGCATGTTCGCACACGGCTTGGGTCTCTCGCTCTGTATTCGGCATTCTCTCTCTGTTGCTCCTCGACAATTTCCCGACAAAAAGCCACCTTCTCCTTTTTGCACGATCAAAGGCCCACTGGATGATGGCATGATAAAAGACCTCTATTCGGCCCCTTTCTCCTTTACAAGTCCACACAATCATTTGCTTCCACAATAATCACCCAACAACATAATCCTTTTTTTTTTCTTTTTTATTTTTTTGTCTTTCCCTCGCGTGGGTCCCAAACTAACCTTTGCTTATTTACTTTCTTTTCTCTCAATCTTTTGCTTCATTTCTCTTGTTTTTCGCCTATTTTGGGTTTCCTATATAAAATAACAATATATATATAAATATAATTAAATACAAATATAATTTAATAAAAATTATATTAAATATTACTTAAAATAATAATAATAAATCTATAAAATATATAAAATACAGAGTTATCAATCATCGATTGGGTCATTTTTTATTTGATACATTTGTTTGTCTATTGAAGTCTTCCAGCATTAATTTTTCCTATATGTTTTTCCCCTTTGTATTGTGTGTGCTTTTAGTAAGAGTCAACACCAACCCCATCAAGGACTAGGTCTTTTGCTCATTTCCAACTCATTCTTTTTGTTGTATGGGTTTCATTTTCAATTGAGTTAATAAATGACAATACATTTTATGTGTATTTTATCGATGATTTTTCTTGATTTTCCTAGCTAGACATTTTACTACACATTTTCAATTTCTCACTATTTTCATTGCCTTTTACGAATTTGTGGAAAATCCAGTGTAGTATAGGTTGCAAGATATTCAATGTAACAACACTCCAAAGTTCTTATCCTTTACCTTACATATTCATCTCCAACACCATGACATTCATTAATGGATTTACTGTCCTTACTCCTCTTTTCAAAATGATACTGTAGATAGCAATATTATTAAGACTAGTCTTGCTCTCATGACTCAAACTATTGCCCTTTCACAATTATGAGATTTTGCTTTTGCAACAAATGTCTTCCTAATCAACTAGCTTCTTACCTTAATTCTTAGCAATATCTTCCTTTAGGAAGGCCTTTTTTTTTTTTTTTTGCAAATCAGTTAATGCCTTTTAGTCATAGGTTTTTGGTTTTACAGGTTTTCCCTATCTCTAACCATGTGCTTATATAAATTGGTGATTTGTTCTTGCTAGTGTGTTTTTTTAAGCTATGCTTTAGGCTATAAAAGGTATAAGTGTTATTGTCTAGTGACTCAACACTTCTTCACTATTGTCAATGTTGTCTTTTATGAGGAAGTCTTCTTTTATCACACTATCTCTCTACCCCCACCCTTAGGATTTAAGCCTTCACATATACCTACCCTCCCTTTTGTATAAGGCCCAACCATATCCACTCTATCGATTACACCTTCCACTGCACCACCCATACTTGAACCCTTACCCAATGGGACTATTATACTTAAACCATTGCTTCCACCCAATGATGACCCCATCTCACCCTTTCCACCCTCAGATACATCTACTTGTCCTATGACTTGCCTCCAGGATAGTGCTATCGCTCGCCATAACCTTACTCGTTGCCATACCTTGGTCTTTACTGCCAAAAGCTCATCCTTATCCAGAATCGACTTACTTTACCCAAGCCATCTACAATCCTTACTAACAAAAGGCCATGGCAACTAAGTACACTATGCTTATTCGCAATGGACTTTAGGGTTAGTATTATTACCTGCTAGGCCTCTTCCCATTATTTATAAACGAATTTGCAAAGTCAAACTCTATATTGATGGTTTACTCAAGCATTGTAAGGCCTCTAACTTATGGCAAAGGGATTTTATTAGTAGGAAATCATTGATTTAACTAGAACCTAGCGTAGTTGCTAAATTGGCCATTGTGTATATTGTCTTATCTCTTACCTACTCTCAGGGTTAGCCAACACAAAATTTTGAACTATCTAATGTTTTTCTTCTTAGGCACCTACCAAAATTCATTTACATAGAGCAATTCCAAGGTTTTATGGACCTTGCTTGGCCTTCCCATGTTTGTTGCTTATATTGCTCTATTTATGGCTTGAAGCAAGCTCTTCATACGTGGTATCTACATTTAAGCTCCTATTTATTGGCTTCATTATTTTAATAGTTAATACATCTTTACACAACACACTCCCTAGTATAACATTATCTTACTTATCTATGTGGATGATATTATCTCACTGGCTCTCCACAAGCTCAATTCTTGAACTTTCTTCATGCCCTTTAGTAGGAATTTGCCATCAAGGAACTTATCATGATCCATTCTTTCTCAACATTAAAGTCTCCTAATCCATTCTTTCTCAACATTAAAGTCTCCTAATCCATTCTTTCTCAACATTAAAGTCTAGCCCACTTCCGAAGGCCTTTTTCTTTATCATGCAAAGCTCACTCATGATATTCTTGCTTGTGCAAAGATGACTAGTGCCAATGCAATTTCTCTACATCTTGTACCACTGATGAACTTCTTTCCTTCTAGAGTGGTGAACCATTGGCTAATCTCATTCTCTATTGTAGCACTATGGGTGCTCTATATGGAGCCCTTCCACATCCCTCCATGCATTTTCAAATGTGGGTTAAGTGGGTAACCATGATGATCATTGTTTAGTTAGTGGTCTTTGTGTCTTTCTTGGCTAGAATATAATTTCATAGAGTTCTACAAATAACACATAGTTGCTTGCTCCAGTACTAAGGCTAAATATAAATCCCTAGCAGACACCATAACTGAACTTATGTGAATTGAGTATCTTCTTTATGATCTTTAGGCATTTCCACCCCATCCACCGATGCTCTCATGTAACAACTTATTAGCTCTATACTTCACCATTAATATGGTGTTTCACGCACACCAAGCATATTGAAATTAATATTCATTTTATTCAAGAATGCTTAGCTCTTGGTCAACTTTACATCCAATTCATCTCATATGTGGATTAACTTGTTGAAATCATCATTAAAGGTCTCTCATTTGCGTGGATTTGCATGTTTTAACCCAAGTTAACTGTACGTTATGCACCTTTAGCTTGCAAAGGAATGTTAGCAAAAAAAGTCTCTCGCACACACATTCACATGCTTGCACCCATGGTCTTGACATTAGCTCCAAACATGCCTTGGTGACCCATAAGTGACTCGAGAACTTGCAAGTAACCTATGTACAACTCATCATTGTTTTCTCCTTCATTCAAACCCTAGCTATTGGCCAATTGGAAATCCTTTCTAGATTTGACTTGGATTTGTTGTAATTAGGTTATTTTATGTTCTAATGCTTGGGATAGTGTTTAAATACCAAAGAATGGTACCTAGATCAATTAAATCAGAAATTTTATCAATAAACCCATAGTTTGATTTTCAGTTGTGTTCTCTCTCTCTCTCTCTCTCTCTCTCTCTCTCACACACACACACACACACACAAAAATTTGATAGTCTGGCTTTTTATTTCAAGTAGTATTGACATGGGTTAGTCATGGGCATTGGAGTTAGCAAGGCTTTAGCTATTATCCTTTTGGCTATAAAAGGACGAAGGGGTCCATGTTGAAAGGGTTAGAAAATATTGTATCATGTAGACTCTTGGAGGCTTGTTACCTTGAATGGAGGTCTTGTTCCCCTTGAATGAAGCAATTATCTTTACTTATTCTAGTTTATTTAATGTTTATTCTATTTTAGTTTTTTAGTTTTTTAGTTTTTTAGTTTTTTGGTAATTTTATCATTTCTTAAGAAATCAGGAATGTATCATATAATGGGCTTAAGAGTAATTGAGGGGCCACACCACTAGCTAGTTCTGGCTTTTGGCTCAGTGGTTCCCTCATTACAATTTGGTATCGGAGCAAGTTCTTGTTCCGTGGTTTGATTTTTGGGAAGTAGGGTTCCTTGGGATTTTCCTAAGAGGCTGGAAGACAGTTGGGATGGGAGGCAGCCAAGTGAGTGTGAGTCCAAGCCCATTCACAACGCGAGGCTGGGCCCGTGAGTTCGGGCCCAAAGGGGGTTTCAGGTGAAGTTCACTAGGAGTCAGGCTACAAAGCATGGTGGATTGTAACAAGCTTAAGAGTAATTGAGGGGCCACATACTAGCCAGTTCTGGCTTTTGGCTAAGTGGTTCCCTTGTTACAATTTGGTATCGGAGCAGGCTCTTGTTCTGTGGTTTGATGAAGCAGGGCTCTGATACTAAATTGTAACGAGGGGACCATTGAGCCAAAAGCCAGAACTGGCTAGTGGTGTGGGCCGTCAATCACTCTTAAGCCTGTTACAGATGCACCACATTTCGCAGCTTGACTCTTGGCAGGCCACATTTGAAACCTCCCTAGGCCCGGACTCATGAGCCCAATCTCATGCCACGAGGGGGCCTGGTCTCACGCTTTCTCAGCTGCCTCCCACCTGTGCTGCCTCCCTACCTCCCAAGGAAAATCCCAGCAAACCCATGTCCCAGGAATCGAACCACAAAACGGGAACCTGCTCTGATACCAAATTGTAATGAGGGAACCAATGAGCCAAAAGCTAGAACTGACTAGTGGTGTGGCCCCTTAATTACTCTTAAGCCCGTTATAGATGCACCACGCTCCGTAGCCCGACTCTCGGCGAGCCACATCTAAAACCTCCCTAGGCCCAGACTTACGGGCCAAGTCTCACGCCACAAGGGGGGGCCTAGTCTCACGCTCTCTCGGCTGCCTCCCACCGGCGCTGCCTCCCTACCTACCAGGGGAAATCCCAACAAACCCATGTCCCGGGAATCAAACCATGGAACGGGAACCTACTCTAATACTAAATTGTAACGAAAGAACCACTTAACCAAAAGCCAGAACTGGCTAGTGATGTGGTCCCTCAATTACTCTTAAGCCCGTTACATATCACTTCATGTGACATGTAGCTTTGTCTAATGTAAGCTTGTTCACACGTCTTTTATTTATTGTCCCCAACTAGCTTGTCACTTTAACAGCAGAGTTGTAGGCTTCTTTCCAACCATTAGCCAACTGACAGTAGCACCATTAAATGACCAAGTAGCAAGTTATATGGACAACAATCGAATAGCAACAATGTTGAGACAATAGACATAAATCTACCATGCTTTTAGGCAGTTTGGACAGCAACAACGTTATAACTTTTGCAATTATTCTCCTTCAATCTAGAGCTTGTTGCTTTGACATCGTTTGGTTGTTGCACTAATCTTGTGATCAATATAAGATGGAATTTACCATTTAATTACTGCAGGATTATCACGAAGAGAATATATATATATATATATATATATATAAGTACACTTTCTTTATTAATCGTGAAACATATTTTCTTGATTCATCATGATATTAAATTAATCACTTTTTGTCTAACATCAAAACTTCAACTCAATTCTAATAGTTTTCTACATAAGTATAATCAACATCAAAATATATTCTACAATAACATCATGCTAAGCTATGCTGAAGAAAAAAATATAGAAAAGAGGAGAAAATAAAAGTAAAGTCAAGAAAAATAGAGAAACAAAGAAAGAAAATTGAGTAGGAAAACTGTGATGTCTCCTCAAGCACACTCAAAACACAAGCAAAAGCCTTAAGCTTGCCTCAAACAAGAAAATCATCTACCTCACAGCAAGAAAAAGCTCCAATTTGTTTATATACTTTCGTTTATCTTGATGTCCTCAATTGTTTAGTAGAGTTGTGAAAAATAAAATTATTATTTGCATCAACAATTAGAAGAACAACATATCAATTTATTAACAATGTCAAACACCTATCGGGTTTCCACATCATAATTATATAATTACATGCAAGACTTTGGCAGTGGAAGCTAATTCTCTCTTCTATCAAATCTCCATTGTTTTGCTATAGGCAATTATGTTATACGTATTTCTATATATAAATGAACTTGTTAGTTTAAACAAATTTATTGAGATATTCTACCAAATTTATTAATTAAAAGATTAGCAAAAATTGAGTTACACAAGATCTATGGTGACTTTTTTTCCCCTTTAAAGGTCAAACAAGCTAAAATTAGGTATGATTAATTAGAAGGAAATACTAATAAGTGTTAGCTTTTAAGTGTAGAGCAGGGAATACTTGATATTTGATGATGCCCCCTTATTTTCAAAATAAATTGTTCAGTTGTGATATGTTTGAGTTTCCGTTTGATTGAAGTTAGGTTAAGAACATTGTATTTTTCTAGATTATTTAAATCCTTTTAAGAACTCATTTTAAAAATGAAATATGTATCTATTTCTTACAAACTGGTTTTAAAGAAGAAATACTCTTCTTTTTACATAATCTGAAGTCAAGAGGGCACTTGTTTTGCGTAAAGTTTATTTCCTAAAGTAGTTTTCAAGTGATACATGTCACCATAAAACTCATAACCTACATTGGATGTGAAATGGAGTGTTAAGAATTGGTATAAGTAGTCTCACATTACTTAAATACTACTTTCTATTTAGAAGTTTTCTTTAAAATTAGATACATCTCCTCTCTTTATAAATTGATTGTAAAGAGAAAGTAAATTTACTTATGTTTCAAGCTAAATGAAAATTGTTATAATGCGTGGTCAACAAGGTGGATCTCGTTTAGGAACTTCAGCAGCCTGCAGTGGCATTTTGGAGTGCATGTCATAGTATATACATTTATATTTATATTATAAATTATATATGTTGCATATTATTAGTTCAATCCACTGCTCAACATTCTGAAATTGCTTTGTCATTATATATAGTTCACCTTAGGTTTTCATTTTCAGAAGTTTCTTGAAGTGACAAAGTTACTAATATCAAACAAAATCTCTGACCTAGACCAGAAAGGTCAATGGACCAAAATAGGTAAACGTAGTAAGTAGCTAGTTCTGAGGTAACATATCAAGTAGAGTGTGTCACCTGGAGTTAACGGTTGGTACTATAGGTTGGGGTCAGGGAGGCGTTCCTCCTGCGCACAAGTCAAACGGCAAATTTAGTTGACAAACGGGACTACTATTACAGGCTTTAAAATGACCGTGGTTTTAGTCCGTAAAGGACCCGGAGTTCATGCCAAAAAGGTTATTCGACAGATATTTGGACAAAAGGGTGGTGTCTTAGTCGGTGAGTTTTTGTATTTCAATCCATGGCCGCGGTCCCGACCCCGACCGAGTAGCCTCTGAGACGTTTTCTCAAACATCTAGGCCGCACTAACATGACGTTCAAAATCAGACATTTCCTCTTCTCAATCCTAAAATCTCAGAAGTCCACCTCTTCTGAGAGTGCTACGCTTCTTCCTCTTCCTCATCGGCTGTGTCAGCAATGCCGAGCCATAACCAAGGTTCGTCTCAAATGGGTCAAGAACCGAAGCCTGGACCACATCATTGATACCGAGACCGATCTCAAGGCCGCCTGCCTTCTGAAAGACGCTATCAAGCGCTCCCCAACCGGTTTCCTCACTGCCAAGTCCGTCGCTGATTGGCAAAAGCTTCTGGGCCTCACCGTCCCCGTTCTCCGCTTCTTGCGCAGGTACCCCACACTCTTCCACGAATTCCCTCACACCCGTTACGCCAATTTGCCCTGCTTTAAGTTAACGGACACTGCATTATTGTTAGACACACAAGAGCAGAGTATACACCAAAAATATGAGAGTGACACGGTGGAGAGGCTCTGTAGATTGCTCATGATGATGAAAACAAGGACCATAGAGCTGCAGTCTTTGTACCCATTGAAATGGGATCTGGGTTTGCCAGATGACTTTGCTAAGGTATTGGTCCCAAAGTACCCGGATCATTTTCGGTTCATCAAGGCCTCGAATGGGGTCACATGCTTGCGACTTGCAGAATGGCTTGAGGACTTCGCGGTCTCGGCATTAGAGAGGAGTAATGAGATCAGTAAATTGGGTAATGAGTATAGGCAGTTCAAGAGGGGACAAACGGCGTTGGCATTCGCCATGAGTTTTCCGAGGGGTTATGGGGCACAGAAGAAAGTAAAGGCGTGGATGGAGGAGTTTCAGAAGTTACCATACATTTCACCGTATGAGGATTCCAGGAAAATCGATCCTAACAGTGATCTTATGGAAAAACGTGTTGTTGGGGTTTTGCATGAGATTTTGAGCTTGAGTATTCACAAAAAGACTAAAAGGAACTCTCTGAGAAGCTTGAGGGAAGAGTTGAATCTTCCATTTAAGTTTACTCGAATATTTACAAGGTATCCGGGGATTTTCTACCTGTCTTTGAAATGTAAAACAACGACTGTGGCTCTTAGAGAAGGGTACAGGCGGGGAAAACTCGTGGACCCACATCCTCTTGCACGTCTGAGGGAGAAGTTTTATCATGTTATGAGAACAGGCCTTCTCTATCGTGGTAAAGGTGAAAACTTACTACTACAGCAAGACATTTTAGTTGATGGTATCGAAGATGAGTCAGGACAAGAAGGTTCCGAGGCAGAAGAGGATGAAGGAAGTGAAGAGTGCTATGAGGAGAAAATTTTAGAGTTGGAGGAAGGGTCTGATGAAGAGTAGTTTTTGCATCACAGAATTGTGGTTTTCTGAAAAGCAAACAGAAAAACATGATCACTTGGTTAAGGTAAGGAATCCTACTAGAAATAGTGAGTTTAGATTGCTCTGTTGCATGAGCATGGGGATGAACAGGAGGGTTTTTCTTTAATCTACGAATTAGTTCTTGTTGTTGGTCTTGCTTCGGACTTTTAAAGGAAGATTCTTTCCTTTTTCAGTTCAATCTATTTTGCAAGTATTATGAAGTGTATGATGTAATGGTTGCATTTTTCTTTTCTTGTACCAAAGCAAAAAACAAAATCCTTCTGATCCAGCAAGTTATGTCCTATTGGTATATAGATTCATGCTTATAGCTTGATTATAGGGACAAAATTCCATATTTGTTCAACAAATGTATCTCGTAATTTTATACTAAAGATGGTGCCAACATTCTGATGTGAAAAGTATGAGATTATGTTCAGAAGTCAAGATGACCATAGATTCAATTCATGTGTTGTTTAATATCAGGTTTAGAATTACTTTTGGTGTTAAGCAAAGGTCAATGTACTATGTTAAAATTGATACAATTGATATAATGGTACATTAACCTTTCCTTTTTATTTACAAAAGCATGCAGGCTTAATAACTGGAGTGAAATGATCAATGAAGCCTATTAGGCTGGTTGTCATCTGCATTAAATTACAAAATGGACATTGACTGCAATTTCGCGCCAGCCATTTTCAGATAAGTGGGCACTTCAACTCTTTCAAACTGATTATACGTTTAGGTGGCAGCCATAGCTAGGAAAAAGTAGAATTCAGTTTCCTGGAAGTGCGTTTTTTGGACCAGTCAATCAAGACAAGACAACAGGCCATTTGCAATGTAAAATGACTAAAACAATGGATGCATTGTCGCTATTCATGCTCCGGTTGTTGCATAAAGAAGTGCCGATTAATGACCTTTTTAGCAATACATTCAACTAGAATTTTTTAAGTTCAAAGTGAAGCAATTTTTACTTTTGAGGTTGTTTGACTGCATTGGATTCAGATGTCATTAGGCATGTTACAACTATAGAACACGTCTTCATACATCTCTTTGTGCCATATATATGCATTTTCGAACTGCCTTCTACTTTTATTTCATTCAGTATGGTCGAACTTACAATTCAAGCAAAAGCAAATGACTTGTAATGTTTGGTTTGGTGAACATACAATTCACAAGCAAATGGCTTGTGAAAATTATTACTATTTAACATGTTTGGTTTTTTAAGAAAGGAGGAGAATGTTTTTCATTATGATGAAAAATTTGGCTTGGAGCAAGCAGTTAATATGACGATTTGTTGTAACAAGGCTTATCTGCCATACCATGGTGATAAGTTCCTTGGCCATTTGACACTCGGCTGTGCTGATAAGGAGAGTTTGATTTTGCACTGTCAGAGGAAATTATGTAGCATCCATCTGTGAATAAAAAATAAAAAATAAAAAAATCTGTTTAGACTTAAATTGTACCTTCTTTGGCATTGTGTAATTAGACTTGTATATTAGTTGATTCAAACTTTTCTGTTGTAATGCTTGCTTCGACGTCTATGTTTTCCTACTGTATTACTTTGAGTAAGTGAATGCTCTTATTTTGGCCCTTCAAATGTTTGTTTGTTTGTGGCTAACCGCTCAAACAGTTTGTCAAGTAAATTAGGGAGGAGATAATGTTACGAGGATGTAGAAAACCTTCCTCAGAGGGATATTTTATGAACTGATGGATGGAAGAGTGGTGGATGAGATGAGAGAAACTGAAGCCTTACAGCGGTTGTTTAAACTCTAAATATAAGTAGATCCGCTTCCTCTGTTTTGGTAAAGCATAATTTGGCAACCTCGACTATTGTTCAAACACACAAATATTTCAGGGAAATTCGCGGAGTAACGTAAGAAATTGGTTTGAGTCGTGAAGTGTGCTCAATTTTCTTTTTTCTTTTTTTCTTTCTTCTTATTGGCTATAAATAAATAGTTTTAGGAGATGAATGACCTTTGGATACCACTTTCCAACATAGACTTCAAAGCTTCAATAGACTGCATAATCCCCATACGGGCGGCGAATATTGGCAGCCAATTATTTAATCCACTCTCGCAGTCTCTTCGACAACTCGTGGCCACTTCTGGCTAAATTCTCATAAATTCACTCTCCTTTTTGGGTCAGACCCATAATAGTAACCCTTAGAGACAAAATATTCAAGGAAACGGCATTTGATAACAGCCATTAAGAAGACTATTGACTGCACACCCAACTCTCTCCACGCGTGCCCAATCCATCAATCTATTTTGCAGCATTTATTGGCATTTGACGAATCATTTCAACGGGACCTCTCCCAATCAATTGGTCTCATTCGAACACCTTAAACCTCTCCCGTCTCTCCCCTATAGGTAAACCTCTCGACGATTTTTGACTTAGCCATTCCCCCTCATTAGAACGCCAACAAACACGACAAAATGAAGGAAAGATGAAAAATTAGAATACAACAATCCTTGAATTCCAGAGAAAAAAAAAACAAAAATATACATATATATATATATATATATACTATGAGAAAATAAGGGAGAACAAATTCAGCATGCAGCAGGACCCTAATCCCAAGCACTGGTCACACCTGGACCATAACCACCACCATAACTACCAGGATACCCATATCCACTGCTACTATTTGCTCCACCATAGTAATCTGTAGCCCTATTAAATGAACCGTCCCTCCTAAAATCACGACCACCAAACCTGCCTCCCCCAGACCGCCTATTTCTGCCACCACCACCATAGGTAGCCCTTGATGCATAACGTTTAAGCCAAGGAGGTACTTCCTGATTTGCTTCTTGCATTAGATCAGCTAAAGGCCTCGCCATTGACAAATTATTCTCGTTAAAGAAGGCCGTTGCTAGTCCTGATTTGCCAGCACGCCCTGTCCGCCCTATCCGATGAACATAATCATCGATGTCATTGGGAAGATCAAAATTGACCACATGAGCTACATGGGGAATATCAAGACCACGTGCTGCAACATCTGTCGCCACTAAAATCGGTGCCTTTCCACTCTTGAACAATCTCAACGCATGTTCTCTCTCCTGCACTCAAAATCACACACCATAAGTCCATGAAATTATAAGAATGTACATTTACTGCTACTATGGAACAGCTGATGCAATCCATATGACAAAAGCACTGCACTAAAAGACCAACGAAAACTATCAGTTAAGAACTTTTCTTATTATAACTGGTTTTTGTTCCCTAATCAGAAAGCATATCTACACTGAACCATTATCTGGTATTAGAAAGATATTAGACAGACACTTCTAAATAGACAGGATGACGACAGAAGATACGCTTAATGTTTTCTTCTGCTGTTGGGCCAAAAAAATAGCTGTGCCTTGGGCTGGCTCCTAAACATCAAAATCAGTGCAGCCTCGATTTGCTAGGCTTAGCCTGGCTCAGCTAAGGCAGGCGGGGGCTCAGATACTTCAAGCTGATAATCATTGCAGCAGAGAAGCTCTTTTTCTTCTACAATATGATGTCAAGGCATAACCTACTCCAAAGAGAAATCATCCAAATGTTCCAAAAGGTAACAATCACTTTGTTTCTTCCGGGCCCAGCTGCCAAATTCACATAGTAAAAAACAGGGAGTGGGACCCAGGGGTGCAGGTGCCCCGGTGCTATCAACCACTGCTTTCAGGTCCCCCATCAAGAAACCTGATCCCGTGAATGAGAAGTTCATGCCATTGAAAATTGAAGATCCTGCTAGTAAGATAAAAGAGCTACAACCTAAGAAATTTCCAATTTAAAGCCGGTGAATCATACACTATATCATACATCTGTAGCCAAAAGAGTAATTAATGTTTACACTCTAACTTGCACAAATTCAATTCATATCCAAATTAAAGGGGATATAAGAAGGATTAAAAAATAAGCTAGGAAAACATACTCCCTTTAAAATCTGGTATCAAGTTCAGGATTCTACACATTTGATTATGCAGAGTTGTGCAATATGAACACATCAACTCATCATGAACGCATAATATCAAGTCAACAAAATTAAAAGCAGACACTATATAATATTAAAATTCATTTAACTGATGCATTTCAACCAATCCACCTGTTGTGATCTATCACCATGAATGGTAGTTGCAGGAAAACCATTAAGACACAACCAATGCTCCAACGAGTCAGCTCCCTTCTTTGTCTCCACGAAAACTAATGTCAAAGCTTGCTGCAGATTCAAAAACAAGCAATTATCAAAAGCCTGCTAACATAAATAAGCCACCAAACTGAATTAGAGGATGTCTTCCGAACTAGTGGGTGCCAGCTAAGATTAAAGAAAAACACCAACAATGTCTACAGAGGGCAAATAGATGAAAAGCAAACTTCATAAGCAAGTCCAAATGGAAGAATATAAGAACGTCTCATGTTACCTTGCCCTGAACTTCAGTTTCCCTCTGTGCATGAAGAAGGTCCATAAGATGGCTTCTCTTGTCAGACTCTTGAACAAATTCAACTCTTTGAAGAATTAAATCTGTACTAGAGCCAACCCTTCCAACAGCCAAAAATATATAATTTGAAAGAAAATCAGATGCCAATCTCTGCAAAACAACCCAAAATTGCGGGGAGAGAAAACAAGGGGGGGGGGGGGGGGGGGGGTTTTGGTTAAAGGCTGTCAGATACATGCAATTGGAGGAGTCCTCTTACAACAATTAATCTGTTCGTAAAAGTCTTCTTCTGTTTTCGTGGTTTTATTGTTCTTTTCATTGAAAATTATGTGGTACATTTTAGAGAAAGTGATTTAAAGGTGGAAAGAGAAAAGGCTCCTTGATAGCATCCCTCTAGTGAATGCATGGTGACCACCACCGCTCGTTGAAAACTCAATACTCTGCATTATATGTTCAGCATTCTTAGATGCAAACAAATGAATGCATAGATTCATAAAGAATTTAAATGGGGTCTTCTTTTCTTCTTCTAATAATAAAGGAAATGTCCGTGCCACATCAGAGTGCAATATAAAATGTCCATAACTTCTTGCAATTGTAATACCTTCAGTAATAAATTGAAATACAACAATTAAGACTAACCTGTATCTCTTTAGGAAAGGTGGCACTAAATAGCAACGTCTGTCTCCCACCTGGTGGAGGCATGTCCATTTGCTGCACTATCTTTCGGATCTGAGGCTCAAAACCCATATCCAGCATCCGATCTGCCTCATCAAGTGCCAAGTATCTAATCATCTGCAATGACACTCTAGCCCTTTCAAGCAAATCAACCAATCGTCCTGGGGTTGCCACAAGAATATCAACTCCTCTCTCAAGCTCACGCAGCTGACCACACAGCACAGTAATAGTATTAAAGTAGGTGGTAGATAACTGCAAAACTAATTAACAAGCAGCAAATGACAAAGCACTTTCAAGAGTACTCTACTTTCTCCGTAGGTGGGCAGAGGAATAACAAAAATAGAATCAGTTTTATGAAAGCTATCAAACCATATTAACAGTGAAAACATACACAAAAGCAAGATTACCCCATGAAAGCTAACACAGATGTTAGTACGTCTATATGTTGCACTGAATCCTGAGGCTGATATAAGAAAAATAGTGCTCAGCATCATCCCACCCAGTCTTCAGACATTTTAAAAAACCACCCATAACAAGCAGCAAATAACCCCACCCCAACCATCAGCCATGTCATAACTGACAGGATCTCCAAAACAAAACATAGGGCAAAACCAACTCCCACCAAATTTAAAAGTTAAAAATTCAGATAAGCCAATTCAAGAGCCTAAACACTACACCATGACCCACTTCCATCTCACATGGCAAATTTGACCCCCACACAAGAGGCAAAACTCAACAAGGGAAGGGAATAACCCAGTACATCATCCGACTTTCTGTATGATAAAACAACCAGCATGACAGTTACTTACACATTACCCCACCTCCCCCCCCCCCCCCCCCCAACCCCCCCCCCCAAAAAAAAAACTATGCCCCATTCATATTGTAAGTTAATAAAAAAATATTGGCATGCTTTTGCACTAGAAAAGATTGTGAACATAACAACCACCATAGACTGTTCCTTTACAACCCAAAAATTCCATCTGTCCTCATAAAGAAACAATCAGTTCCCATAAAACCTTCAACAATAGTACGCAAGAGAATAGATCTGTATCTCATGTCTCCTCCAACACCTTCATCATTCGAACTTCCCCAGCTTCTAATCATCGTACTTTAAAAATCCCAGCTTTTTAACGTAAAACTAACTACAACAGGTCCCCCATAACTCCAACAGCTTTCAGAAATCCCATCACTACCAAACCTGGCTCACATAACTAAGGTGCACCATCAAACACAACAGGTAAAAATCCCACCTTAGAAATAAACAACAATACAAACCATCTTTTCATGCACAGTTCCACCATTGTACTAAAAAAGACCAGAGCTATACCAAACCAAACAAATAAATGCCTTGTAAAATTACAATGGCGGAATTGTTGACAACTTAAAAGAGATTACAATCAAACAATATAAAAACAAACAGAGAAGCCCAGTAATCAGAGCCCCAGAACTACTGTCAATATAATGAAAACCTGTTGGTTGATTGGTGCTCCTCCATAAGCAACGACCACCTTGACACCAGTTTGATAGGAAAACTTTTTTGCTTCGTCATGTATCTACAAATCAATCACAACAGTACAATAAATCAGCGAGAGATAAAGAAGGGGGCAGCAGAAATTTGCAGAGGTCTCCGAATGCACATCTAGTATAAATAAGTATCTACCTGGCATGATAGCTCCCTCGTAGGCGAAAGAATTAGAGCAAGGGGGTAGACAGTACGTGCTCCACGTGTTGGTCTCTGAGCATACTGCCCCTGCATGATCCCGTTAATGATTGGAAAGCAAAAGGCAGCAGTCTTCCCGGACCCTGTCTGAGCACAAGCCATCAAATCCCGCCCCGCAAGAGAAATCGGAATAGCATAACGTTGAACAGGAGTTGGTTTGACATACTTGCACCTCCGAATATTATGGTTCAATGCCTCCGCCAACTCTATCTCCGCAAACGTATTCGCAGCTGGTGGCACATTGTCCCCACTCGTCTCCACCGGGATATCATCATAAGCCTCAAAGTTAATACCCGTGTTTTCCTGCTCACTAAATTCCTGCTCTGCACTGTCATCATCACCAAAAGGGTTCACCTCCCGCTCCCTCCCGCGTTCCCAACCTCCTCCCCTACTGTTCCATCCACTACCACCCCGTCCTCCACCAGTACTATTATATCCCCCACGCCCAAAATCAGGCCTTTGACCTCCACCCCAGCGCGGCGCAGTTGGGGGTCCACCATAGGCGGCCCGATCATTGACTGGTGAAGGAGCATTGTTCAAAGTAGGTGGATGATCCGATGAAGAAGGTTGCCTATTTCGCAGATGCGGAGGGACATAAGTGGATCGGGTAGGGCGTTTTAAACCATTAATTTCGGAAGAACCAGTGGCTGCATTTTCAGATGCAGAGTTAGCCACAGAATCAGCCCACGAAGTCCTCATGCTTGCGAGCCTCTAACAAATAAAAGATCAGCCACCACAACAAAACCCCAAGCCACCAAAATGTAAAAAGCAAAATTTTGGCTCCGAATCAAATTTTCCACTAATGCTTTCTGACCTGTACGTAAAATAAGCATATCATTAACTTTATTCATGGAATAAAATGTGCTAAATAAACAAATGAAATGGTACATCTTCCCCCCAGAAATAACAAAGAAAAACCATGCAGTTATATATATATGTATATTTATACGGTTGTCACCATAAGGAAGATCATACAAAGAAATACAAAAAGGAAAAGTAATGATGAAATTAGTCCTCAACACAAGGTTCGTTTAAAATTAGAAGAATGATTTTTCTGACGACAACGGAGGTCATGCTAAACAGATCGAAAGGATAGGTGCAAAAGTGCCTTCATAAGAAACAGAAATTGCAAAGCAAACAACCAGATTCGAGAGAAAGATACGAAATCCGGTTTTCCAAACAAACACATAAGCAAGCACACATCCAAAAACCAACAGCAAGGAGAAGAAACTCTGTATACCTAGCTTCGTTGCACAGAGAAATAGTATGGGAGAGAAAGGGGAAGAAAATGGTGCTAATGAGAAAGAAAGAGAAGATGGTGTGAATAGCTAAATCGGATCTGAAAATGAAATTTCGAAACCCTAAGCTTGTTTCGAGAAGACGAGCTGGATCGGACACGGCGCGAAAATATCGGTCCTACTCTACTTTGTCAAAGATGAATGGAGATTTTTTTTCAGGTCTCTTCCCCTTTTCAACGCGGATCAATTCTCATATATCTTCGTTGGTACCAAAACCACAGACAGAGAGAGAAAAAAATCTTAAGCAAGCGGGCGTCCGTACAGTAAGGAAACTGGCGTCATAGAAAAAGAGAGGGATGCGTTGGCGACCCAAAAATGGGTCCTATATATTCTCTCGTTTTGATTAATTGCCGTAATCCACAGGTTAATTTAAGCACCTCAGTGGAAATTCCGGAATGGATACCTGTTCTGTCTTTTGCCTTCACTGCTTTTGTAGCCAGTTGCATCTAAAGCTTTGGAATTGACCTTTTTCTTCCTTTCTTTCTTTTTTTTATAATTTCATTTTATTTAACAGGTTGGCATTATCTTCAAAAGAAAAAAAAAACTATATTTATCCCATTCAAACTTAATCCTTATTTTAAAGTCCTAACCAATCCCTTTGAATTACATAAATACGTTAAACTCTCCTTTTCGGTACTTGAGAAACCAAGTGGGATTTGTCAATTACCGTTAGGAAAAAATGACTTTCAGCGGTTTTGGGGGTTAGGAGAGATCAAGAAGGCATGATGGTAAAAGGCCCATTGGGCCATCTCACGACCAACTGTGTTTGCATCGACGAAAATAAAGATAAAAGATAAATAGAATAAGTTCCGGCGTATAAAGGCAAATGCTACGCGCTCCTTTCTTCCCTCTTTCACGCGCTGTCCCATTTCGACTCTGCTGCACGAGCAGAGAGCGAGGACACAGAAACCTCGATTCTAGGGTTAGTTTTTTTTTTTCCCGAATCTGGATAAGGATCGGCTGGTCCAATTCCGGAGAAGTAGAGCAAGATGGGCGTGAATTCATTATCATCGGAATCTGGTGGCGACCTCGACGAGCAGATCGCGCAGCTCATGGAGTGCAAGCCACTCTTGGAGCCACAGGTGCCTTTATAACTTTCCGTTTTTCTGAAAAAAGATAAGGATCTGTTTGGGTGCGGAGGAAAAACTGTGGAAATGATGTGGAATTAGATTTCTTGAGCGCATCAAAGATTTTTTGTATTTTTATTTTTATGTAGTTGTCTTTGCTTGTAGGTTAGAGCGTTGTGTGAGAAGGCTAAGGAGATATTAATGGAAGAAAGCAACGTCCAGGTGCAACGGCTCATCCTTGCTTTCAAATTTCGTACTATCTTTAATTTGCATTTTTCCTTTGCTCCCTGTTTTGTTAATTTTGATTTCTCCACTGTTATTCGATTTCCTTGATTGTTAAGATTCTTAGATTGTGGGTTCTCGCATCAATTTGCGAATATATATGTATTTCTACTTAACCTCGATCGAAAAGTTAGTTGTAACTATAGTGGCAAGCGAGGCTGATTTTAAAATCTTTGAAGAATAGTAATTTCTTCCCAAGTTCCTGGTGCAGTATCGTTCTTTGATGGTGATTTCTTGGATTATACTTTCTAAATGTCGAATTTTTAGCTTAAAGGAGGAAACCATTGATTTCTTTTTATGTGTTCATGTATTACAGCCTGTGAAAAGCCCCGTAACAATCTGTGGAGATATTCATGGGCAGTTTCATGATCTTGCTGAGCTTTTTCGAATTGGAGGAAAGGTATCGGTTCTGACCGTGATATATTTTTGTATCCAACTCTTGTGGTTCAGATGGGCAATGTCTAAATTATCTAATTGAGACTTGTTAGAGAAATGCTTTTGAAGATTGTAGCGTTCTGGAGATATTATGGCATAAATTTCTTCTAGGCTGGGAACTTTTTCTTAAATTCAGTGCAGAATTTGGTTTTTGACTCAATTAACTAATTTTTTCTGCTAATTCGAAAAACAGGAAAAAGAAATGGTAGCAGCAAAATAAACCGTGCCTTAACCACTTAATGGAAATACTTTGCTATAAATGAAAATTTGCATTATTTGCCTGTTTTATTTATTGATGTATCTTTTGGATAATGTACTTGTTTTCCACTTTCTTCTGCATGTTTATTTTAACTATGCGGAGATTAAGATGGTTATCTTGTTTAATTTACAGTGCCCAGATACAAACTACCTCTTTATGGGAGATTATGTGGACCGTGGGTATTATTCTGTTGAAACTGTGACGGTACGTATTGAATGAAGAAACTGAATTTTCTTCAGCCTATCTTGAAATAAATATGAATGCAGAATAGCTTAAGAACCTGCCTCATCATGGATGTTGGAGAGTTTGGATTTGGTTACCATATTCATGCATGCTGTGACGAGTACACTGCACTTAAATCAGTCATGATACACTTGTTTGTGTTGTAACTACATTGGAACTTTCTGTGTTATTGAGTTTCATGTTCTGTGTTGGTTGCCGTTAGTGGGATTGCTTGTGTGAATGATGACATTGATGCACTAGGTCGTGTTCTGAGTGATAATCATTTAATTTGGATTTGGCATTGTTGAATATTGGAATGTAATGGTGAAGAGTGATATACCTTCCACCACCTAATTGAATTCTTGCAACATATAGGTAAATATAAAACAGACAGCTTATCTGCGCATAAAAACCCATAATATGGTCCAATAGGCTTTTTTTGAATTAGGAGACATGATATTTCCACTCATCAACCTGCGAAACCCTAAGCATTAATCACAAGGTCATCTCCTGTTCTTCTGATTGAGACATCCCTTCATGGAGATACCACTTCAAATAAAGATGACTGAGGCGCATCGTTTAGCATTTGGGGATGTCTTCCTGCTTGCATTTTAGGAGGGCATTTTCCAAGTGGCGTGGGTTGGCCTCTTCAAGTTACAGGTTTTGGAAATATGTTTACCTACAAATTTGTAGAATAGCTGCTTGTAGTCGATTCTTCTTGACCCCATTGAGTATCTTATGTTGAACACTTCGTCTTGGGACATCAGGCTACTTCTTCTTAACTTGTCCAAAACATCCTCCAGCATTGGTTTTCAATTTTTTTATTCTTGTTTTGTCCTTTTTTCTTTTTTCACTTGTTGTTGGGCACCACATGGGCGGGCGCTTGCAAGGGGAGGAGGAAAGAGGGGGGGAGCCGGCCAGGGCTGGCATTGACTTTGGGAGGGTGGAAGTAATCTGGAATTTTTTCTATGCTTCTTTAGTATGTTTGCATATTTTCTTGGACTCACCTATAGCATTGTGGTGATACTAATTAGTTGGTTGATCCAGCTTTTGGTGGCCTTGAAAGTACGTTATCCTCAACGGATTACCATACTTAGAGGAAACCATGAAAGTCGTCAGGTATACTTTTGCTTGCTGCAGTGCTCACTTATCTGACCTGTTTGGTGAATGTTACAGTTTGAGCTAAGTATTTTTCACTTTGTTTTTTCTTTCCCCTTTGGCAGATTACTCAGGTTTATGGATTCTATGATGAATGTCTCCGAAAGTGAGTTTTCTGTACATTACCTTGCTTTAGAGTGTAATGATTGGAATTATATATGTTGGCTTTGGCTTAAGAAAAAAAAAATGCATAAGAGTATCTCAACTTACATTTATGTTTGAATTTGTCATCATCAATATTAATATGGAGCTGAAAACTCTTTTTCCTAAAATGAAACTTGTGGTATATTTATGATCTCTTTCTCTTGTCTTCAGTGCCATCATTTAGATAATCTTAATATATAGTTTCTGAACTGGATGGGTGACAATGCATATCATGGTACTTACCTTTGTTGGTAGAATATTAGTGGAAGCATTCCAATTGCACAGCCTGACTGCGATTTAAAGGATTTTCCAATTGATGGACATGTGAGTCGAACTTCTTGACGCCTTCACACTGATAACGAGGAAATTGGATTTTTCATGACAACTAGGCTGGAAATGTGAATGTTTTTTACTGAACTATGGAAATTTTGACCAATTGAAAAGTGAATAACCTTATTTATTTCTTTTGGAACTCACACAATTGCACCTGCTGTCTTAAATCAAACACAAGATGATATAATATTGGCTTTTTTTTAGTCTGATTGAGTTGTTAGTGGTATATCCTTTAGGGGTCAATTGATGTCACATCCGTAGATGATGTGCAGATGTGCACTCCCCTAGAGTTTTTTGTTTTGTTCCTCTTGCAAGTACATGATATTGCTCTTCTTTTCTATTTTCACTTCCTCGTGATAACTTGCAGGTATGGCAATGCTAATGTGTGGAAGATCTTTACAGACCTTTTTGACTATTTCCCTTTGACGGCATTGGTCAGTAACTTTTTGACTATATTGCGTAACTTAAGACTAAAAAATGGGGAGAGATTTTATTATTAGTCCTTGAATATGATATTATGAGAGACGGCCCAGGGTTGATTGGAGGGATTTTTTTTTTTTTTTCTGATGGGGTTTTGGTGGGTTTGGGGTGGGGAGGGGTGGTCTCAGTTTATAATAGACTGACGGGGTGAATAGTGCTCCAGTATGGCTAGCGGAATGACTGATCTTTTATATTTCGATTCTCAATCATCAGTGGTTCATGTCCTGTTCTCTTGTTTTCAGGTCGAGTCGGAAATATTTTGTCTGCATGGTGGACTGTCACCATCAATTGAAACCCTTGACAACATAAGAAATTTTGATCGTGTTCAAGAGGTTCCTCATGAAGGACCCATGTGTGATTTGTTATGGTCTGACCCAGATGATCGCTGTGGTTGGGGTATTTCACCTCGTGGTGCCGGATATACTTTCGGCCAGGTGACACAACCTCTTGCATCCTAAAAATGGTTGCTCTTTGGAGCGTTTATTGTTCACCTCTAGTCTCTATTTTCTGTGATTAATATGGCATTTCTTTTTTTTGCAGGATATATCTGAACAATTCAATCATACAAACAACTTAAACTTGATTGCTAGAGCTCATCAACTGGTTATGGATGGATTTAACTGGGCCCATGTAATTAATCACTGAGAAAATTAGATGTTACGTTTTGCTTGCTTGTTTAATACCACAGTAGTTCAAAACTTAGATAATAATTTTTTTTTTTCTGTGCGAGCAGGAGCAAAAGGTGGTTACAATATTTAGTGCACCCAATTATTGCTATCGTTGTGGCAACATGGCTTCTATTTTGGAAGTTGATGACTGCAGGAGCCACACATTCATCCAGGTCTCTCTCTTTCTCTCTCATGTCGTACTTTTAATTCACACGCTATGCTATGCCACATATGTTTCTGTACGAGTGCTTTTTCTTTTTCTTTTCTTTTTTTTTTCTGTGCTTTTACTGAAATTGTTGTTCATGTTGCAGTTTGAGCCAGCTCCTAGGAGAGGAGAGCCGGATGTTACCCGCAGAACACCAGATTATTTCCTATAAAAAAGCTGCTTTTGGGTGATACGATGACCTAGCAAATATATATATATATATTTGTCTCTCGACCTTCCTGCTTTTGGAGTCAGTGCGTATTCACCAGAGTGTGGGAGATATAAAATTTATGACTTGCCAACCTTTTCCAGCGATTGCAGCAGCCCTGAAAGATGTATAATAGACCCGTAAAAATTCTCATGGAGTTGTCCAACACTTTGAACCTTGATGGATTTCCTGTCGGAAGTGTTGCCTAGTTGAGGAGATGTAAGAGTGTATTAATTTCTAGCAGAAATGTGGATATTTGTTTTCTTCGTTTCCCGCTTGTGTTTGCTTTTCCACCCTATCTCCTATGGGCACAACGGGGATAAATGGATTTTTCTCTGGTGGGATTGTTTGCCTCCTTTCATACATACATCTTTAACGACAATGGTAGGCATTGTGGAGGTGGAAGCAGTTAGACATGTTTTCTTTTGTTGATTTAGTAATCTTTACGTTTCAATGCTTCACAACTTGTTTCAAATTCTAACTCGACCGGGCAAAGGAGAAACAGCAGGTTCACCTGAATGTCCACTCTTGGCGGATTTTTTTTTTTTTTTTTTGGTTTTAAATCAGAGTTGTAGTTGCACCAGAAAAAACTAGCTTAGCCTGAGGCACTGACAGGCCTTCTTCAGATGAAAACCATGCCATAGATTATATCGTTTTGTTGGACCATCTCTCAATCTCTTCCTTCTGTGGACGTGCCGATCATGCCATGCCATCTGCACCGACGCCTGATCTTTGTGCAGGATTGAGAAGATATGGTTGATCATTTTAGCTTATGCTACAGAGCTCTTTGAAGTGTGACATGCCCCTATGTTCCACAAATATGATTTTTTCTGTTTATTACGAAAATTCTGATCTGCTTAACTATATGCTTTATGGTTCTGTTTAAAACTTGCTTGAGTTTTAAAATAAAGATTTATTACTTGGGTTCAGTATTGTTTGTCGTATCAGTATGTTTTTTAATCTTTCGTTCCAAAATTACTTGGGACAACTGATCATGTCATCTCCTACAAGATGGCTATGTGATGTGTCAACGTTACTTACTACATTTATTTTTATTATATTAATGAGTAAGGGAAGTTATAACTATATTCTTATAGTCTGAAAGAAACTCTTTCCTTCGTGTGGGACTACCATAAGAGAAGGGTAGAAAAAACATATTACTTTCTTGAAAAGGTTTTATGAAACTCTATGATTCTTTTTTCCAGTGTATTATGAACGTTTGATTCCTTTCTTTAATTCTATACTTCTATAATTCTTTATAATCTGCTCGAAAATGATTGATTTCATCAAATACATAGTCCTTCTGAATGGATCATGATGTCTCGGCAACCTTTCTCAAATATGATAGAAGAAATTTTGTACTAACCATAAAAAAAAAAAAATAATAATAAATTAATTGAAAAAATGCTGGTTTTCCCCTTTTAGGCTGGTTATAAAAGGAATATTATGTCCTATAAGTGATAGCGTTCATATGAGAAAATCTGAGTAGTAGAATGTTGTTATTTTCGAAATCCCGTGCATTCACAGTTGAGATTTTTGAATTAATTTTCTTGGCAGTCAACTAATAGGGAGAAGAGGTGAATACTTGTTTGTTAAAAGCAGGTCTGCACGCAGCCTAGGTAAAAAAGCGTGTTTGAATTTCCATTGAATTTCCATGCCCCATTTCATACAGTAAATCAAAAATTCACAGGCAGATTGAATGAATCCAATATAGAGGTGGTACCTTCATGAGGCTTCTTAACAACCGCAAGACTGAATACTAGAATTAGGATTTAAAAAATCGATGGTTATCTTCCCCACAATACATGACTTACAAAATGACAGCATAGCACGTGCCCATTAACCTGCCTAATATCATAATCTTCATATTTTACAATACATACCCAAGCATTACAAGCTCAGGTGAGCGAAAATAGATGGAACGAGATCGACTACCGACCAGGCAAGGCCTGCATATTGGAGAAACCTGATTCCTGTATCAACATCAAATGAATCCTGTTGGGAGAGAAAGAATGGCTTTTGGGAATATCCGGTACTTTTAACCCCGTCAGATTTCTTCCCATTTCCACTTAGACTTGGGATATAGCTGGTTGATTTAATTGGTATTCCCAAAGTGTTTGATACAACAGGCAGAATCCGTTTTGCTAGAACCTTGCTACAGAACTTCACAACAAGTATAGTGGGTATACCGACCAGCACTCTTCCCAAAAAGGTTGGGATTGTAAGCTGCGGGCTAAATATTCGTGGAACTGCTTCGTGGTGAAACTGATGATATGCTTGTTGGATTCCAGCTACCTGAACAAAATTGACCTTTCAGATTATCGATGTTACAAGCAGAAAGCACAACATTTCTAAGAACTTGTAAACTTCATCAATTTTACAGCAATTATCTGTCTTCTCTCCTTTAACCTTCATACGTTGTATATATTTCTAATAAATGAACGTGAAGTTCGTCATGAAGCTCATAAAAAGTCACTGATTTATCATTGCCTTGTATGTAAGCAGAAATTATGACTTATTAATCTTTGCTTTTTGTCTTGTCCTACTTATTTTGACCAACTATTTCAGTCTCGTCCTTTCCAAATAGATTGGCTTGATTACTGTTTGCACCCTCATGCAATATACTGTTAATAGCAGAAGGAAGGTGAAAGCCAGACGAATTATTGATTTGATCTTAAACAGGTGAAGCTTGCTTACAATTCCAAATGCAACGCCATTAAATGCGGTATGGTACTCAAAGCTTGGTGTTGGGAGCTCGGGAGTTGGGTAAGCAAAGAGCAACAGGAAGCTTAGAGCAGCCCAAAACGTTGTAACTGCACCACAGATAAAGTAATGCACCATGTAAAATTCATAACCAAGTTTCCGAATTTTGAAGTTCAAAGCCACTATCTTGTTTGAATTCCAAAATCTTCATCAAGTTAAGAAACACTACCGGACAACCTTCTTGCAGAAAAACATTTCCAACAGAACCACCCAAAGATTTATAATTTGACATTTTTCTTAAACTGAGCCAATTTTGGGATAATGATTTTGATAGGACAAGTTCGCAGCACGAAAACTCTACTTCCAGGTTTGTAAACTCAAAGTCCACATGGTTTTCAGTTTCTGAAAAGGGCCAGCTCGCAAAATAGAACTAAAAGAACTTCTTGTGTGTGTGAACTTCTTACTTCGTGACCACCACAATAAGGGTGCCACACTTGAAGCCGCGTTCCCTATTTAGCTGATTTCTGCCCCTAATCTTGGCTCTACAAGGACAATCTATCTTCCATTATTGTTGGTCTGGCAACTACTTTTCCTGACATCTTATAGGGCACACGGAGCCATTACTTCCTTTTCCATGCTCAGCACTTTGGAAAAAGGGCATTTTAGGAAATTTTTAGTACTTGAGGCCTCTCCTAAGACTGCTAAGCTAGTTCCCACATTAATCAAGTTCTTGGAAGGGCCCTGGGTCGGTTTTGCTCTTCAGAGATAAAAAAAGTGGTAACCATTAATGTACCAACAGAAGTAAACGTACCATTTTGTCCTGAGACTATATAATTGTCAACATACTGATGAACTGTAAGCCAAAATGCAAGGATCACCAGTCCAACGGCAAGGCCACCAATGATATCAACCAAACTGTGCATGCCCAGGTAAATTCTTCCTAGCAAGTAAACCGAATTTCAATTTGGAAACATGCAGCAAGAAACTAAAGGGCTTCCCAAAAACATATTAAATAGAAATAAAATTACCAAAACCAATGAGGCCAACAAGCAAACAAACAAGGGCAAACCCAACAAATTTCAAGGTGGCATCTTCAAACTGAGTATAAGAGAAGAAATAGTGCAAAAGGTACCTGCAAACCACCAGAGCAAGAAGTTAGCGAACGAGGAACAATATTATAAAATGCAAGGGTGACAGGGAAAGCTCTTAACTTGCTAAAAGCACAAAGCATGAAGCCAACTGTTGTAAACAATTCATGCTTGTTATAACAACTACGGATGATTGGAGTCACTGATAATATGTTGATAAGCCACGAATCTATTCAATTTACATTGATAGGTGAACCATTGATCTTGACCCATGAGGCTTATTTTTTATAAACTCTGGATTTACATCTAGTTACACTCACTACCTCAAGAGTGACCGAGACCTAGAATAGACTATGTAACACTTTTCCCTCTTTCCCTCTCAAAACAGAACCCATTGAAATGACTACTAAGTTCACCTGCTGCCACCCACATACGTAAAAGAAATGGTAAATATGGAGCAATAATGGGATACCCAGATAAGCAAACTGTGTTAAGAGTGTGAGAAGAAGGCAATCCATATTCCAAAGCGTTATCTTCCTCGTCCTTTGTGGCAGTTATTCTCCTAACAGGCGGTGAACTGGGCCTCGGGGCTGAGACTACATCCTATAAGAAAATACCACAGATATATATCTACATAAATAAGTGCTCAACCATACAGACAAATGAGAAGCTTCGAAGAACCAGGAAAGAAATCAGATACCTTTATAGTATTCCCTAAATAATCACAAAAGGCCATCAAAAGGGTCATTTGCCTTGCCAATCTGCCATGCCCACTCTGCAATATCATCCAAACGCCAGTAATATTTACTTCCTAAAATGCTGATAAATGCAGTTCCTATGTAATCCATGACAGACAATAAACAACAAGGTCAGATTTCAAAATTAACCAAATTATAGAGAGAAATAACATACCCAGAAGAGCAGAGGAAGAAAGGCAGTGTAAAAGGGCACAGATACGACACAAGACAATCCAGAGAACAGAGCATCTAGAAACCTATGCTGGTATTTCTGCAAAATACCACCAGACCAATCCCAGAAAAACTGAATTTGTGGAGAAAAAAATGAAACAGGTACACGCAGATAATTCAACAAGAATGATCGTCTGGGTTTTGATTTTTAGTAGCAAAACGTGAGTGAAACCTGGATCTGGAGGATGAGAGGGGTCCCAGTGATGACATGGTGAGCCACCCACGGTTGCAGGAAAGATCTAAGCCTGCGAGAGACATGGAGATATGAAGATATAAAAATCCATGCCAAAACTCCACACAGCGCTGCTCCCTGCCACACTGCTATGCTTTCCATCTCCCTCTCTCAAACCCACTCTCGTTCTCTCTGATTTCTCTCTTCTTCAAGAGGGATCGAGGAAGAAAAACAATGAGACCCGCATAAAACGAAGAAAGGAAACAAAAAAAAAAAAAAAAGAGTAATTGAAAACTAGTGACAAGTGTTGGACATAGGAAGAAGAGAGGAAAGAGGTTTTATTTTATTTGTATTATTCTATTCGTTTGAATATTGTTTTCCACGGGGGTAATTTTGATTTATGTTCCGTACAACAATTTCCCTTCTTTTCGCAATTTCGGATGCTCATATTTTCCGTAGGTTTGGCGCGTTTGCTTTCGTTGGCTTCTGACAGGCGCATCAAAAGCCAGCAAAACGGTGACGAACATTCTACATTACCTAAGAAGGTACAACAAAAGCAAGCTGCACTTGGCGACGGTCCCATAATGTCTTGACCACTGCAGTTCTCTCCTGAGTTAACAGTAAAACTACCTTGCTGGTGGTTATTTGCTGTTCTAAAATTCCTTTTTCATTGGAAGGGAAAAATAATATGTCGTCACCTGAAACTTTCTACCTTTGCACAGGGAGCATCTAACGTCCGACGTTGTCAACGTCACCGTTGTGTATTTTGAATTGGTCCTGCAGAAAGTTCTGGACAGCTGTGCCAAGTTGACAACTGCCTGTCTGTCAAAAGTCGCGTGTTTATCCTTATTTGAAATCACTAATTGTGTGAGATCCCAAGCAGGGCCCTCAGTGGGCGCATCTAGCTTTGATGATTTCTGTTTTCGTTATTTTTGAGTAAAACTCCTATGATGTAAACTTCCATTTGTGGTAAACTCCGGCGGCTGGGTCACTTTTTTGGACTGAATTTGGTGAGTCTTGGGCATCAATGATCTCCAGTAAAAGGCTGCACCCATGTGCTGAGCCCCCAATCATGGTACCAGTGGCCTATTCTACATGGTAACAAAGCCTTTTTGGATCTGTTTTCTATCGATGTGCTGAGCCCCCGGTTCAAGGCAACTAGTGGCCCATTCTACCATAGCCTTTTTACATCTGTTTTCTATCCATTTCCTAAGCGTCCACATTACTTTGTTTCATGTTGTGTGAGTGAAGCAATTTATTGAACGCCTAGTTGGTGCATTTTTTCTGCAAATAGTGAGAGTTTTTCATGCCATAGTGATTGTAGCATTTCTTCAAACAAGATGTGCTTCTAATTAGCAGACACATCCTTTCTTATCTAGGTATTCAATCATATCTGTTTTGATCATTTTCCATATGTTTTCTGGTTTGGACATTTTGTCAAACAGTTGGCAAGGATCGATCATTAGTGTATGTGGACTTCATTACGACTTGGGTGTTTCACCGAACAGTTGGTTAGGATTATTTGGTGTTTCCTACAACTATTGTTCTGCCTATAATCCCTACTCATGGTCTTAGGAAGATGAATTGTTGATAGCATTTTCTAGGGCCATGTTGTCTACTTTGTTACACCGACGTGCTTTGTTTCTACTTTTCCAATTCTATTTCGACTCCTTCCAGTAACAGCGTTACTAATTTCCACCACAATATTCAAGCCTTTCTTTAGTTACTGTTTTTCTTCCCATTTGAAGCAGCATCTCTAGTCCTTAACTCTCAATCAAGGAGACAATTTATGGGTTTCAACATCTACATGTAACTCAAGAGGAAAGAGAGCCAAAATAGTTAGCTAGTATAGGAGATTGAGAAGGAAAAATTAGGGTTACAACTAGGCTGTTTTGGGTATAGATATGGCCCAACCTATAATCTACAATACAACATTGCCTTCAACATCTTCCCTTAAGTTGGTGTTAGATATAAATCATAAACTCCCAACTTGTTTAGAAAAAAGTGATGTTGTTATATCCCTAATGTCTTTATCAACAAATCTATAAGTTGATTTCAAGTATAAATGTCAGCAATGCAAATGATATAGGTGAGCTATCTTCTCTCTATTAAAAAGATTATTAATTTCAATATGCTTGGTCTTCTCATGCAATACTAGATTAGCTGTAATTTTCATCCTAAATTCATTATCACAACACAAGTTCATAGGCTAAATCAATGGAGCCTACAAATCCCTAAACAATTCGATGAGCCATATAATCTTACATATGATGGATGCCTTAGCATAATACTTTAATTTAGTCAATTGTTCTAGAGGCAGTGGACTACTTATTACTTTTGCAAGAGATTATAGAATCCTTAAGCATGATGCAAGATCCGGTGGTGGAACATCATTCCATAGGGCATAAACCATAGGTGGCATCACAATAGGCATGCAAGTCAAGTCTATTATTTGACTTTATCAATAAATCTTGACTAGGTGATCTTTTAACATACCTAATAACTCAAAAAGCTACCTTTAGGTGTGACTCTTTAGGCACGTGCATGAACTAACTTAGCAGTTTTACAACATAACTGATATTAAAACTACCCACTATAAGATAGATCAATCTTAAGTGGAGAATCCCCCTCCTTATGTAGGAATTTATCATAGTCTATATTTGTGTACTTATATTTTGCTTTATGAGAGTGTTAATTGACTTACATCTAGGAAAACCATTCTTAAATATCAATTCAAAGGTATACTTTCATTGATTCATGCATGCCATCTTAACTTTTAAGAAATACTTCTCTAGTCCAAGATCTTTCATGTGAAATTTAATGCATATGTATTTCTTCAAGCTCTTAATACCTTATTTAGCACCCCCTATTATAACCATATAATCAACATATATAGAGATAATAAGGAGTACTACACATTTTTTGTTTTCGAAAAAGCATGCCAAACATCTCTTTAAGAAATACTTCACTAGTCCAAAAATCTTTCATGTGAAATGTAAAGCTTAAGTATTTCTTTAGGCTCTTAATACCTTATTCATCACCCCCTCTTGTAACCATATAATAAGGAGCCTCATACGCATTTGTTTTAAGAAGAGTGAATAATTATATTGTGGGTGACAAAAAACTGGCTCAAACAAGGGCATTTGTGAATTTTTGGTACCATTACCTAAAGGCTTGCTTAAACCCATATAAGAATCTCTTTAATTTGCACACCTTAGTTCCCCATTTATGTTAAAGGCCTTCAAGAATGCATAGGTAAATCTTTGTATGGATGGCCACCAAGGTAGTGAGAATGCAAATTGTGACAAGCTTGCCTATAGGTGTAAAGATGTTCTTATAATCAACCCTTTCTTGTTGGTTGTAGCCCTTCCCACTAGGCATCTCTTATAGGAACCAATAACCCCATTGGTTTTGTACTTGACTTTGTACACCCATTTGCTTCCAATGGTTTTCCAACCTATAAGCAAATAAACCAATCCTTATGTATTATTAGATTCTAACGCCCTAATCTCTTTGGTTAATGCCCTAATCTCCATTTTGGATCTAAAATAACTTTATTATATATGGTTGGCTCAATAATGGTAGAAATGAAGCAAATAAAGTAATTATGGTAACTAAAGAGCCTATGATGCAACATGGCATGGGAGATAAGATATTTTGTGGTAGTAGATGCAATATGTGAGCCAACATAATCTTAGGTCCAAATAGGTAGTTTCATGACTTTACATGATCAAAACGTGGGTTGCAAAGGTTGCATGAGATTGGTAAAAGGGCAAGGTGAAATGGACTCTAAAACTAGTCCTATATAAGGAACAACAACAAGTTAGTCAAAATCCTACAAATTAATGTTAAAGGATTATGGATGCATAGTAATAAAAGATGAAAGTGTATCATGACTTGGCAAATTTGTATAAAAGGAATTAAATGCATAATAAAAAAGAAATACAAACTTGTGGAAGATAACATCATGACTCATAAAGAATTTACCAATCTTAATATTGAGGAGACATTATCCTTTTTGCCCAAAAGGGTAACCATGAATATGAAATGGATAAATTTATGTCCAAATTTGTCCTTTTAGGCTAAGCTTTCTATGCTACATAAACAATCAAATACACAAAGGTGATCAAGTATTTGTGATCTCCCAAAGAGTTGCTCATAGGGAGTTTAACCTTTAAGAATAGAACTATAAGTGGGATTAATTCAATAAGACACTATGAGGATACACCCACTTCAAAAGTGCATGGGGTAATAAGATTAAAAACATAATGCCCAAGCAATATTAAACAAATGTTGATGTTTCTTTTCAATCACCCCATTCTGCTATAAGTGTAAAGACAAGTGCTCTCATGGATGATACCATGAAAGTCCAAAAAAACAAACAAAAGAGGAATTGAAAAAGTCTTATGCATTGTCGATGCAAACATGCTTAATGGAGACCCTAAACTAGGTTATTACCCTATTTGAGTTTATTCATATTCATATTCATATTCATATTCATATTTGGGGGCCTTATAAGACTCCCTCTCACATAAGTGCTTGTTTTTGTCTTACCATTGTTGATCACACTACAATAAAGCCATATAGACTTTCCTTATGAAGCACAAAATTGAAACACTCCACCACATTACATCTTTTTACTATCATGGTAATGACCTAATTTAAGGTCTCCATTAAGCATGTTTGCACCATCAATGTGCAAGACTTTTTCAATTCCTCTTTTGTTTGTTTTTTAGACTTTCATGGTATCATCCCTAAAAGCACTTGTCTTTACACCATTAGCCGAATAGGGTGATTGAAAGGAAACATCAACATTTGTTTAATGTTGCTTGAGCACTATGTTTTTAATCTTATTATCCCATGCACTTTTGAAATGAGTGTCTCCTTATAATGTCTTATTTAATAATCATACTCATAGTTCTATTCTTAAAGGTTAAACTCCTTATGAGCAACTCTTTAGGAGATCATAAATACTTGATCATCTTTGTGTATTTGATTGTTTATGTAATGTAGACAACTTAACCCAAAACTATAAATTTGGACACAAATCTATCCATTTCATATTCATGGTTAACCTTTTTGGCAAAAGGGATAATGTCTCCTCAATATTAAGATTGGAGAGGGAGCCTTCCCTTAAATATCAATACAAAGATCGTGCTTCACTCTAACAATTTCTATCACTGTCCCAATTCATAAGTCCTAAAAAGGACAATTTTGGAAAGCAATGTGACAACACAATCATTGTTACGAGTGTATTTTGTAGTAGATAACAAATTGGCAATAAATGCAAAGGCATAAAACATATCATACAGAAAGGATAACTAAGCTAATATAGGCAATAGGTATGCATTTACCATTTGGAAGCTCAACAATCCTAGATTAATAAATGCATGACTACGGAGAAATTTCTATAAACTAATGAGAAAACATCATTATTTAAGGAAGATACCTACAATATGGATTGAAATGCATGATCCTTGTACAGTGGATTGTTTCTTCTTCTTGAGAAAAGCCATGATCTCTTTATGATCCTCCTTAGTAAGCATAATTTCATCCCTTGAGTCATTATCAATAGTAACATCATCATAGAGCAATGCTTATTAAGTTTTCCTTTTTCCCTTCTTTTAAGGGTTTTCATGAAATTTGTAGCATTTAGACTTAGTATAGCCATAAATGCCATAGTGACTACTCTTATTGAGCATACAATAGTCATTAACCCTATGCCCTTTCTTCCCCATAATGGGAGTAGAAATTTGATCAAGTAGCCATATTAATAGACCCCACGTGGGCTTAAGAATTATAGAGCCATGTGCTAGCTTGAGAAAGTGGTAGATAGGCTAGTAGCATGTACAAGCTAGTATTATAAGACAATAATGCATATAAGCCAACAAAAGAAACCTAACCTTTATCAAGTAATACACACTCATCTTGGAACAAAGGCTTGTGTGGATCTTAAGTGAAGACCCAACTGTAACCCATGACTCAACCAACATTTGCAGCAATAGAATCTATCACTATTGCCAAATTAAACTACAACTCTAAAGCAAAAGTTAAGGAATCAAATCAATTAGAGGTTCCAATACATCTACATGTCAATCTATCATCCTAAATCATTGCAATAGCCTTAAAAAATGAAGGGAGTGGATGGGTGTGTTGGTTCCATGATTGTGCAGCAAATACATGTTGTCCAAAAACTAGATGATCTTGACACTTTCTTCAAAACGTTGAAAGCTTAAATGTTAATAACTTCAAGGTAGATAAGAATGATGAAGGAATCAAATTGATTCCATAAACACTCAAGTTGATAGACATATCGATAAGCAAGCTCACCATTTTGAACAAAATAAGCTAAATTGTCCTAAATAATTGATATCTTTATGGTGCCAACCCTTTGAAACTTTTTCTAAAGGTGTTATCATACTCAACAAGCATCCAAAGATTACATAAATGTCCGATTGATCTCCAGAGAAGGTGTAATGAGAAGCCATAAAAGGATTACATCATTTCAACATTTCTAAAAAGTGTAAAGATAAGACTCCAAGTCAAGTTACTCCATAGATAGGTCACTAATCCCATTATAGTTCTTCTCCCCATAAGCAAATTCTTTATGTCCTAACTCCAACTTGCAAAATTTTTCATTCCAAGGAGCTTTTCAAAGACTAAGAATTCTTCTTTGCTTACTAGGATAAAGATAAAATGGATGGCTTGGTTGAACCAAGGCAAAAGCATTTGGGTTACTTGAACACCTATATGAATAGTGGCGTGTCTAGGAACGATTGCAATGGTGGCATCCATGATGAGGTTCTGGACTATGGCTAGCCTCCATTGAAAGGTCTCCATGATGAAATGGGAAATGGGCATCAAGTGTTTGACAAAATGCCCAAGTGAGGGATAGAACAAAGAACAAAGGAAAGTAAAGCAAAAAGGGTAGAAACATAAGGAAAAGTAGGAACAAAAGGAAGTCTTACTCTGATATCATGTTAAGAAATTGATTTGAGCTGAAAACCATAAAAAAAATTTCTATAAAAAAATGGGTTTCAACATGTACATGTGAATTAAAAGGAAAAAGAGCAAAAAAAAATCAATAGATATAAGAGAAAAAATGGGGGGGAATTTGGGTTACAATTGGGCCATATTGGGCCTATACAAGTATGGGCTAGGCTAAAATCTACCTACAACATTACTTTACAATAACAAGTATTCCCTTTAATGAACCAATTTGAATATTTTGCCCAATCCCATTGCTCCATCAATCATTAGCCAATCACATTCTAAGCAAAGCTTAATCAATGCCAGTCGTTAGCTATAAAATGGGAGCGACAAGATATGTAGCTATGTAGTTGCAATGGCTTACACAAACCACAATGTTTGATGAGTTATAACTAGCCACATATGCATACTTATCTTGGACATTATAAAATATAATGTTGTTTGGCAATCATCATAATTTTTTTCTTTTAATCATCAATATATGATCATACTTTGTTGTTGATTTTTCTAATAGATTTGAACCTATTTAACCTAAGTTTAGGCTTGAAAACATAAAAGATGGCTTCCGCCAAAGATTGTTTATGTTTTGTTCTAATCATATGGGCTTGAATTTTATGGGCTTAACTTGAATATACCTAACTTGAGCCTATACAAAATTTGTTGGAGAACCAAGTAGTTTTTCAAAAATTAATGCATCCAATTCATGTTGTTTGCTTGACTTTGGCTTACTTCTTTCAACATTTGTTAAAGGTATTTTTTCTCTCTCTCTTCTTTCTTTTTTTTTTTTTAAAAAATACATAGACAAATTAATATATTATATGGTATTTAAATTGGATGATAAGTACCACAACTTTTGAATGCAATCTATTACAATCATAATGTTCAACAAAGCAAAGCAATCAACCTATACTTTCATGAACCAGTTCACCAAAACAAGGTCTTTTGTGAAATCAAAAACCAAAAGAAAGGCAAGGCATTGGCATCATTCTTTGCATCTCATTCTTTCCAACCTAAAGCATTAGCAAATCCAAGTTTAGATAGTTTAAGGTGAGCCTTGACATAATCGGCAAAGAATGCATCCTCATCCAAAAATGTATTTCGCTCAAAAGATTTTGTATATGTTGCATAAAGAGAAATAGTTTTTGAATCACCTAACTACACAAATAGATTTCCATAATGCAATTATGAATGGTGTAAGCCATAATGGCATCTACTACAAATTATAGGTAACAAATACAATTAAGTTTTTTTACACATCACATAAAGGGAAATAGTTTTTAAATCACCTAACCACTCAAATAGATTTCCATAATGGATTATGACTGGTGTAATCCATGTTGGCATTCTATTGTTATTATAAGATCTCTATTTTTTGATTGAGGTGGTGTTGACTATGTAAGGTCATCAACATTTGAGTTAGTAGGTTATGGGTTTATTTTAAAGGCATATGTTTGGTATGTTTTGAGCCTTGCCTTTTGTTAAACACCTTTTATTGTTAGGTTAGGCTTGTAGTTGTAATGGGCTACTAGTTTAGGTGATGTATTTGATAACAAAACCATAGCCTTTTACATGTTTTGTATGGTTAGAAGTCTTTGGAAATGGATAAGCAAGTTTTCCTTAATTTCTTTGCCTAAGTAGGTCGACAATGTTGGGTTCTCATGAATGAGCCCTATCTCTTTCCTTTATAAGGTGATTTTGCCACCATTTCTCATTAAAGATGCCCTTGTAAGAACCTCTAATGGGATTTCCAACTTGAAGGTCCCACTACCAAGGCTAGAGCCATTACAATAAGGCCCTTAGTGATGCAAGAGCAACTATGCCAGCCTACACTAACGGCCCAACCCATATGTTAAATGTCTTAGCAATTAGATGTTTAGGCCATAACGTGATCTAATGGGTCTAAGAAGCCAAACTTGAAGGGCATCGTAGAGATTCTCTAGGAATTTTGATATATTTAGGACTCCTTAACTATTGTTTTAGGGTTTTTAAATTGTCAAGATTTTTATTATCTGAAGTTTCCACACTTGTCAAGATTCTTACTATTTGGAGTTTCCATACCTGTCAAGATTCTAACTATCTTGAGTTTTCATTTATGTTAGGATTCCTATTGTTTTAAGGTCCCTAATTTGTTAGGATTCTATCCCTGATTTGTTTAGGATATTCATTTGATTAGTTTTTATTTTCCTTGATTTTAAGGATCCTAGATCCTACTATACTTAGGTTTAAAGTATTTTAGATCCTTTTAGCATTAGGTTTAGTCATCTATTTAAAGAGATTGTTATTTCAATTGTAAGCAAACTTTTGAGAGAACTTTTGGTAGATGTCATTGAATTTCATTTTTTTTAAGCTTTGACTTTTTAAATTTCATGCTCTTACTTTCCAACCTTTTATATTCCAATTATTTTAATTCTTACACTTAAATTACCATCTTTACATTTTAGTAGTTTATTTTCCAATCTCTACCTTTCTTGCACTTTAGATTTCTGCAATTTCTTGTTGTTATTCCTTACTAGTCTCTCTATAATCCAAAAGCTCACTCCATTTCCCATTACGAAATGCATCACTTAGCTATTAAGAATGAAGTATACTAGCAACAATTGGTATCAAGAAAGGTTGATTGACATATGGAGGTGAAGATAGCTTAAGTGGAGTCATCCGTTTCTCAAATGTCAACGAATGTCAAAGAAATTAAAGATGTGATGGCTTTATTACTGTCCGAGTTTGAAAATATGACTGTAAATGGTGCTAGTTCATCATTTCCTCCAATGATCAAATCAAGTTAATTCTAGAAGGCAATGTTGTGAACCTAAACATGAATGGGTTAGGTCCAATTCTAAACACAAATAGGTTAGGTTAAGATTCAAGTAATGAGTTGAATCAAGTTTCTAATAATGATAAGTCAGGTTTAACACTTAGGTTGGGTACTTGGGTTAGATAACCCGATTCGATTTCTCCATTTCCACAATGATAATGACTTGATTGCCTAGATCTTCATGGCAATGAAATTTTTTGAGTTTCATGAGTTGATGATTAAGAGAAAGTGAAGGTGTGCATATGTAGTATGGTCGGAACAACCATCAAATGGTTGCAAGCTTATCGAGATGATTTGGAAAGTGTTGGTCAAACCTTGACGTAGGACAAACTCAAGGCTAGATTATTGTACGTGTCTAGGTCTACTTGCTCCCATAATTCATACTATAAGTTGATTAAGTTAAAGTAAATAGATACAGTAGAAAAATACTATGAACAGTTTTGAGATAAGCTAGCCATAACTAGACCATTAGTGGCACAACAAGTAGTTGAAACTTTTCTCAATGAGTTGATAATAGGCATTAAGGAGATGTTGAAGCTAAGTGAACTACTACCTTAAACAAAGCCTTGAACTATGCTTTTATATATAAAGAGCAATACTTGAAAATAAGGGACTTAATAGTATACCCACCATTTAGATGAGTTAGGATGGAGCCATTAGCTCAAAGAATAGGAAAAGAACCTCAAATTTTGATAATCAACCACTAGCCCATCATAATAACCCTCCTCCACCTAACTATAATACTCTACCTACCCAAAAATTTACTACTACAAAGCTAGAAAAGTAGAGACAAAAATGGCTCTTTTTTCAATGTAATGACCAATATGCATTAAGCCATTAGTGTAAGAAAAGACTTTTTATTTATGAGGTAATTGATAACTCTATATTTTATAGCATTATTAATAGTATTTTAGATAATGTTTAATATAGTTTTTATTAAATTATATTTATATTTAATCATATTTAATTATATTTAATTATATTTTGTTATTTTATGCATCAAACCCAAAAGAAAAGAAAAAAAAGTAATAAATTATGAAAAATGTTCATCATTTATCACACCATTTACCAATCCTTAATAAAGAAAGAAGGAAAAGAGAGGAAACACGTGGGACCTATGTAGAAGAATTGACGAAGGTGAACGCGAATTATCATGAAAAAATGACAAAGAAAAGTCAAAGAAACAAAGAGGAGGGACCGTGAAAAGGAAAAAAGGAGAATTATCGTGTGGGATCAGGAGGAGGAATTATCTGGCAGAAGTGAAACTAGAGGAGAGAGAGTGGAAAACCGAAGGAGAGTGTTACGGGCCAAATGTAAGCCCACACACAAAGCTAGGCCCAGCCCGTATTATCTTTTTATATTCTGTTGGATGTATTGTATTGGGGAACTTTTGGGATGAATGAAAACTTAACTATGGTGGCGTCTCCCTTAGAGACCAGAGGTCCCGTGTCTCCCTCTGACGAGACCGGAGGTGTTGGTCCCCCTCTGATGAGACCAAAATTGGCTACCAAATCCACTGTTCCGGCAGATCCATATCAGGACTGTAACAAATGGTATTAGAGCAGTTCCGGCCTGGGGAACTGCACATCACCTTGTGGATCTAGCTTGAAGACCGACAACCTCGAAGCCATTCTAGATCGGTTGTCAAAGGTATCCGAACGCTTAGAGTTAGTCGCCACACAATGGAAGTCGATCCGTATCGATTTTCAAGAAGCGGCCCGACAGCAAGCGGAAAAGAAGTTGCCAGAGGTAGAATCGGTATTGGGTCCAGTTGACAAGATTAGGTCGGCGATGAACACCAATCCAGTAGCAGATGCACAGATCCAGGCTCGAAAAATGACACAAGAGCCTCCTAGCTTCGTCCAGGCAAAGGAGGAGTTGACCAAGCCTCTTCCGGAACCAATCAACAAGACTGTTGCCAAAAAGGCGCAGAGGCTGAAATTTAGTCCTCGGTGCAGCTTCACCCGAAAAAAGCAAAAGCCAACATTCCACATTGCACTGAAGACAAGAGGTGAGAGGATGACCGGATCTCACCAAAACGGCAAGATCCTGCGTCGGAAAGGCCGAATATGGCGTCAGAAACAGCATTGGAAGCAGCAGCCAGGCAAAGTGAGATCCAAAAGGCCGGCGACGGTTTTTGGCGCTGAAGGGCCAAATGGGCTTCCATGCGCGGTGGAGCGAGCTTGGTTTTTAGCCAATCTGCCTAACCGGGGGTATATCGGGCAGTCCTCCTTCCACCGGGGGCGACCGCCGGAGCTTCGTCGGCAAAAATTCCTGCCTACTAAGCTTGAAAACAGTAAGTTTTTTGGTATTGAATTTGATTCCTTCCATAGTACTGAAATTCGTGGGTGGAAATTAGGAAATGGAATTTATTGGAATATTTTAGTGAAAAACTTTATTTTGGTTCTTAACGGGTATTATGGGATGATCGAGTGATGGACAACTAGGAGGAGAGAGAAAAGAAACAAAGCAAAGCGAAAAAGGGAGAAGGGAAAAAGGAAAAAAAAGGAAGGAGAAAAGGAAAAGAGGAAATTATGGTGTAAGGGAGAAGAATTGTCGTGGAAAGAGAATCGGAGGAAGAAAAAGAGCAGGACATTCCGGAATTGGCGGGGGAAGATAGTGAGGAGGAGAACGAAAAGAAGGAAAGCAAAGTGGAAAAAAGAGAAAGGAAAAAGAGTCGGCAAAAGAGAAGAAAAAGAAAGAAATGGTCAATGTGGATGCGGATACGCAGCGGAGGTCGTGGTGAGCAAAGTCTTGGTGGGGCAGAAATATCTTAAAGAGAAATTTCCATTGATGAAAAGGAATTTATTTATGGACGGAAGGAAAGTTGAAGAAGTTGACAATCTTGTGTTGTTGCCCTTGTATTGTATTGAAAAGGTCAAAATCTTTTGTATTGTTATCTTTGACAATATAGGTGCTTTGATATCTAGTAGTTTAGTAGTATGGATCCAAGAAGAGGTTTGGTGGGACGATTTGGAAGGTGGGTTTTTGGGTTTAGAGTGTGAGATGCTCGGAGGGAGTTTAGTGGAGAAGTTGTGTAATTTTAGAAATGGAGTTACTAGTGGTGGTGGAGAGAAAAAGGAATTGAGTTAAGAGGTTATGTCTAGTCTTGCAATGATCGGTGTGAAAATTTGTGAAGCCGTGGTTGCTCGGCATTTGAAGGCTTTAATGATCAGTTGCTTGGATCTTTATACTTTTGATGATTTTGATCATATTTATATTAACCTAAGTGAGGGGCTAGTGGTGGGAAGGATGATTCATAAAAATGTTGTGGAAGTTATTTCTAGTAGGATAAGAATTGATAGCAAGGAATTCGGGGTGATTTTTCGATATTCATGGGAAAGGGAAGTTCTTTTTAAGCAGGAAGGGGAGCGCTTGATACTTATGGGGTGGTCTGAAAATTGTTCGGAGCATCACCGAATTGAATTGTCTGAGTTCATTGATGAATCCAACGTGGTGGAAGAAAAGGAGATCGAGGAGTCATCCAACTCCAGGCAATTGAGTGTTAATGGAGCCGCGTCCTTCAGCGTGTGGGGTCCCAAAGAAAAGAACCGTGGAAGATTTCTTGTGGGGACGCTAACTTTTAATCAGAACATCATGTGTTGTGTAACAGCAAGGACAAAGAACAAGAATGGGAGGGAGGATAGAGAAGGAAGGAAACTAAACAAAGGTGAGAGGAGAATTGAGAGGAAAGGTAAAGAGAAAGAGAACAAGAAGTTCGGTGGAAGTGGGAGAAAAATGGGGAATCCATATGATGGGATGGGGCCAAATGGAAAGGTACCACTAATGTCAAATGGATGGGATGATTGGATGGTACTCTTGGGGGCCCAAGTTGGCATCAAACTTCAAAATTTGGGGAAGGCAACGGAGATTGGGCGTTGGGTTGATAATGAAGCCATGGCTAACGCCGTCCCTAGTAATAGGCATGACATGCTTGTCTTGTGCAAGACAGTAGAAAAGGTGGCCCATGCCTCAGAACCAGCGATCATTAAGAAGAGGCAAAGACAAATTCCACTATTTCAAAGGCCGCCACTTTTCCCTTCCACATTGATTTGTCCCAAGTCAGGTTTGGAATGGCAGCAGTTTCAAGAAAATGCACGCAAATGCCACTATTGTGTTTGTAGCTTTTCCTTCATATCCTTAGGCTCTTACTGGACTGTAAATTTGGTATTGGACTTGTTAGCTCCTTCTTGCTTGGTCCTTATTTGAGCTTAAGCTGGGTTTAGGTCTTTTAAAATTTTGGAAAGCTTGAGGACAAGCTTTCTTTAAGGGGATGGATTGTTACGGGCCAAATGTAAGCCCACACACAAAGCTAGGCCCAGCCCGTATTATCTTTTTATATTCTGTTGGATGTATTGTATTGGGGAACTTTTGGGATGAATGAAAACTTAACTATGGTGGCGTCTCCCTTAGAGACCAGAGGTCCCGTGTCTCCCTCTGACGAGACCGGAGGTGTTGGTCCCCCTCTGATGAGACCAAAATTGGCTACCAAATCCACTGTTCCGGCAGATCCATATCAGGACTGTAATAGAGAGAAACCTAAAAAGAAAGAGAAACAGAGGCAAGCGGCTTCTCCTTCGCCGGAAAATCAGAGCCTACGCGCGACAACGCGGGACTATGAGAACGTGCAGCAATTCAGCGAAAGTCGACCGTTCTTGCATTCTTTTCTGGCGAAGGAGAAAGTTTTCCGACGACCCACTTGATTTCGGCAATTTTTGAACATTTTCTGACCAGATCTGAGGAGATTTCAGCAAGGAGGGAATAGATCCAGTGATTAGTAGCAGTTTCGCGGTAATTTCCGGCGACATTCGGCGAAGGCCGTGAGTGGGTGATTTTTGGCGAAATTGTCTTGTTCCTGTGATTTTCCAGCAGATCTACTTGATCTTTCGGTAGATCTACATTTTAGAGCTCAGATCTGACTTTCTGTTAAGGACGGCGCGTGAGGGCGCGTCTCGGCTCGTTTTTCATCCCGTTTTACAGACAGCTTCCTCTCCTCCTCCTGATGTGCAAATTTATGCAATTTGTTTTGTGATTTGAAGACATTTGGTGACAGCTTTAATGTTTCTAAATTGCAGAATATTTTGTTCACATTTTTGCACTAATTTAGTTTATATAAATATGTTGTTTTAGTTTAGTTTGTTAGAGCTACGATGGTACTTAATTATAACATATAAATATGATTATTTAGGCTTTGTGAGATAGTTTATGAATGTGAAGTTGCATGTTCCAAAGCTTAATGTTTTTAAGTGATTAGCTACCACTTAATTGATATGATTTGCATGTTTGAGACCGACAGGAGATAGCATGCAGTTGCTTCATGTAATTTGCAACCATAAAGTAATATGGATAGAGATATATCATATGATTTGTGTGGTTTTAGATGCAAACTAGAATATTCACAAATCTTAATACACTTAGTTCATTTAATTCATATGCAGACTCACAGTGAATTAATAAGTTAAGTAGGTTTGCTATATCTAAACATAGGATAGTGAACAAGTTAGGAAATTTTGTCATCACATAAGTATAATTAATTTCACTAACATGAATGATCTACATTCGTATTTAGTAATTAGGTGAAATCGGACGCTCTAGCATCTTTAGTTATTCAAGTTTAGGTTAAATTTAGTTATTTAGTTCATGTTTTATCACTTTGATTTACTAGATAAACTTTAGGAACTATTTATCGTTAGTAATTAGTTAGTTTAGTAAACATCAGTCTTCATGGGACGATACTCATACTTATCATTATATTATTTGTTCGACATGTACACTTGCATGTAGAATTTCACCGAACAGCAATATAACTTGATGAGTAAGGAGATGAAGTGTTGGAACAGTAGTATGGTGGGGAGGAAGGAATAAATTTTTATAGGAATATCTATTATGGCCCTATATGATATGAGGGCAAGGAAAACCAAAACCATAAAGGTGGAGGGTTAAATGGGTTATTTCAAAAATATATTCAATTGATTCAAGAAGCACCCATAACTTTTTAGATCAAACATTAGGGAGCCAAATTGGGTTAAAAGTTGACGGCTCTACTACTTTTTGGATGTTAGTTGTTAATGGAAAAGGAATTAAAAGTGCTAAAGTTTGTAAAGGTGTTAAGCTATAGGGAGTGGGGATGACATTAGACTTGTTGAAAAATAAGGGTTTTGTTGTGACAAAAATATATTTGTGAATATTCTTGAAATATGTTTTTCATAAGTACAAAAAAAAATCATAAGAAGTAAAATGTGTATAAATTATTATAATATCAATTAATAATATTATAAAGTAATTGGATTCCTACATTCCTTCATAAAACTTCTTCTTAAAGTACTTTTTGATAAATATATTTGTAAATGATGTCAAAAATATATTAAAAAAAATTTTTAAGAAAAATGATACTTGACTTTATGCACTTGTAGGAACATGAGGAGCCTTGATTCTAACTTGATTTTAGTTCAAGCTAAGATATATATTACACCAAAATGTGAACTTACTAAAAGTTCATATTATTGGACCGTGTTTACATTATTGGACTATGTTCATATTGCTAAACTTTGCTGATAGCATTAGACCGTAATTACCTATACTGATTGGACCTTGCTGATGATATCAGAGTGTAATTACATGTTAGACTTTATGCTACTGGACCATTGATTCGTGAAACGGCTCACATTTGATGTAGAAGCCTACCCGTTTCTCACTCTAATCACTTGATGCTACGGTATCGTCTAACTTATCATAGGCACATTTGCTACAGCGTCATCTAACTTATCAGAGGCACACATAAGAAAGGTCTCAATTATATGCCTTAGCCGCTGCCCTTCGAAGATAAACAAGCCTCTGGTGATACCTTTGTTCTCTCTAGCGTCAAATCCTCAACGAGGAGATTTTGGAGGAGACTGGATGTTAGAACAGTCGGGTTAAAGCTCTGAGAAGTGATATGAGGTCGATTTGATAGATGGTTTACTGTTCTTAACAGGAAGAAGGCTATAGCTTAGGTTTGATCTAAAAAGTCATAGATTGTTTTTTATTTAAAGGGGATGTATGCGTGAAGAGATTGATTGATGATCTACAACCATTTGAAGTGTTCTCTTTACAATGAAACAATCTTTTAAGCTTACTCATTACTTGATTCAAGTTCGCTCATCTCTCAATGACTCACAAGGGTTCGATGATATTTGGTTATTCGGCTTATTCTTTGATTATCTAATTGATTATAGCATTGTATAACATTATTTATGTGCTGATTACATTTGAAAATATTCATTGCACATAAATATTGGGAAAAGTCTGAAACCTTAATTTACTGAAATTGGAAATTTCGTGATAGGAGCTTTGAACTTTGTTATCTATACTTGAATAGCTCTTCTAATTAGCAATATCCCTTAGACTACCATATTATTTAGGGATTTGCTTCTGTACATGATCTTTTGATCATAATTTGTATTCGGACTTGAGAATTCCTTTGAAAAAGAATTATTTGGAATAGGGAGAACGTTTTCTCCTAATCTTGTTGAGTAAAGGAGACTTCAATTGATTGGATTGAAAGAGAAGAGGGTGGGTGTAGGACTCAAGGATTGAATGCCGAACCACCGTGATAAATTTGATCTTTGTTTTCTTGCTCCTTATTGATTTGAATATCTCCTAATGTTTGCTGCTTATTATTCTATTAATTATTTGATACTAACTGATTAGCTCATTTGATAAATATATAAGTGTGAAAAGATTCTATATAACTTGTTGTCTAATTTAGAAGTAAAGCACAATTTGGTTGAAATTTTCCTTCCTGTTACTAGTGTTATTTGTGTGACTTGTTTACATAATTGAATTGAATTTTTTACTGGTAACAATAGTATATCATTGTTGGTTTAACAATTCAACCCCCCCTTCTTGTTTAGTCATAAAACCAAACAAGACTTATATGTCTTTCCCTTGGTGGTGATAGATGTTATGTTAGAGTGCAATAGTTAGAAACACTAGGGGATATTGTCTAGAATTGTACAAAGCCTTGCATGGAATTTTTCATGGAGGCCATATGAGTTATTTTGCATGGAAGGTAGCCTAAGGCCACATGGTTAATAGTAGATATAACCTTCTCTAAGGAATTAGCCAAAAAGGAGTAGTTGCTTGTAATACAATTGGTCGATAGTGAGAAGAAGGGCAAAATAATGTTAAAAGGAGTTAAGGGAGCAAAATTTAGGGATATGGAATAGTTGATAGCTGAGTTTAGGGACATATGTCAAGAACTAAAAGGTTTACCATTAAGGTGCAACCATGACCATAAGATCATGTTAAAAGGAGAAGGATAGCTAGTCTTTATTAGGCCCTACATAGCTATGTCCAAAAAGGGGAAATTGCATAATTAGGTAAGGGACTCTTAGAGGAGGGAGTCTTAAGGCCTAGTACAAGTCCTTTCTTTTCACCTATACTCTTTGCCAAGAAATTGGATGGTTCATGGAGACTTTACATTGATTATAGAGAGCTTAACAAATAGATAATGAAGGCTAAATTTCTTATTCCTACAATTGTTGAATTGTTAGATAAGCTAAATAGGGCCTAGTAATTTTGAAACTAGACTTGAGATTTGGATACTATCAAGTGAAGATGATGGAAGAGGATATTGAAAAGAATGCATTCCAAACTTATCATGGCCATTATGAATTATTGGTAATTCCATTTGGAGTAATCAATGATCTATCCACTTTTCAGTCACTAATGAATATGGTCTTTTAAAATTACTTAAGGAAGATAGTTCTTGTGTTGTTTAATGATAAATTAATTTATAGTAAGAGTTGGAGGGAACATATTCACCATGTGTGATTGGTTTTAGAAACTCTAGGAAGAAATTAGCTTTATGTTAAAATGCCAAGGTGTGAATTTTAGGTGCACAGAATTGAAGTTTCTAGGGCACATAGTGAATGCGAGGGAAGTTATAGTGGATCCTAATAAGTTAAGGCCATAACCTAATGGTCCATTTCAAGGTTCACCAAGGTTTTGCAAGTATTTTTGGGAATTGTAAGGTTGTATCGCAAGTTCATTAAAGGGCATGGGAAAATCTAAGAATTGCTCACTAGTTCACAAAAAAAAAAAATATGCTTTTTATGTCAAATGAGGAAACTTAACATGTTTTTAAAAGATTGAAGTAGGCCAAGACTTTCATGCCAATCCTTGGATGACTAAATTTTTCAACACCATTTATCTTGGATTGCAATGCCTTAAGTATAAGTGTAGGGGCAATTTTATCCCAAGGAAGGAAGCCTATTATTCATTTCAGTAAAACATTATATGGTACTCATCTAAAACTATCCACATATAAAAAAGTGATGTTGGCAATCATTATGACAATACCTCCTATAAGGACTAATCATAAAATTCTTGAATTCCTGCAAGATAGAAAAAAATGACCCTAGCATAATGGAAATAGTTGTTAAAGCTTGTGGGATATGATTTTGTAATGAAGTACAAGGTAGGTAAGGATACTTTGGTGGCAGATTGGGTTATCTAGACAAGGAAATAATTGGGGGGACTTTACGGATGGATGGACCAACAAAACTTATGCTGTAATATTTGCCCTTATGCCACAATGGCTAGACTTTATTAAGGTTGAAATTAAGAATAATAAGGACTCTCAAGGGCAAATTACAAGAGTTGGACAAAGAAAGGTCATGGGTCCTTAAAGCTATAAAGATAGGATTATCACATTTAAGGAAAAGGTATATCTTCCTACTAAATCAGCACTTATATTGGTTATTGTGAAAGAAATGCATCTAAGTACTCATAAAGGAATGAAAAAGACATTGAAATGAACCAAGGTAGTTTTTTTTTTTTTTTTTTTGGGGGGGGGGGGAAGAAAATGAAGTCACAAGTGGATCAGATAGTAAGGGAATGTCCAATATGTTAGAAGAATAAAAAGGAAAATGCCAAACTAGTTGAAACATTACAACCTCTATCAATACTGAAACAATTGTGTGAAGACATAGCAATAGGCTTTATGGAAGGGTTAGCCCCATCAACAAGTAAAACAATGATTTTGGTTGTAGTAAATTGATTGTCTAAGTTTGGTTGTTTCATTCCCTTATCACATTTATATATAGCTACTATGGTGGCCTAAGCTTTCTTTGATACCATTTTTAAGCCCTATGGAATGACTTATACCATAGCATGCAACAAAGACCCTATATTTACAAGTAAGTTCTTGAAGGGGATATTCATGTTACAAATTACCTTCAATTTCTCTTCCTTTTACCATTCCTAAACTAATGGGCAAACTAAGGTGCTGAACAAGACACTTGAATGTATTTAAGGTGTTTTACTAAGGAACACTAAAAGAATGGGTTAGGTGGGTTCCTTGAATTCAATATTGTTACAACACTAATTGGCATAATTCTACCCTACACACTCCTTACAAAGTGGTATATAAAAGGAGTCCTCCATCATTTCTCACGTATATAAAGCATTCAGCAACAATAGCATCTGTAGAGTAGATCTTGGATAAGAGAGATAAGGTGAGTGAGAAAGATAAAAACAAACCTATATGGGCCTAAGGAATGAATGAAGAAATTGTATAACTAAAAAAGATAGGAGATGGAGTTCCAAGTAGGTGAATTGGTGTATGCTAAACTACCACAATATAGGTAGATTTTCATTTCTCAGTGTAGGGTTCAAAAGTTTAGGCCTAAATTCAATGGACCTTATCAAGTTATTCAACAAATAGGACTAGTGGTGTACTAATTGAACCTCTTTATAAGGTTGAGGATACACCATATTTTTCTTGTTTCCAAGCTAAAAGGTTTGCAAGAAATCTAAAGACAATGCATGAGGTGGGTCCTAAAGAATTCCATGACACATCATAGGAGCTAAACGATGAATAGAAGCCCTAAGATGTTATCGAGAAGAGGAGCTATAAGAAGAGAACGAAGTTGCTAGTTCTTTGGAAAAGGAAAACCAACAACAAAAGCTACATGGATGGATGAGTAGGAATTCAGAATATGCTTCCTAGATTTCCAATTTTTTTATGTTATCCAACCTTGAGGACAAAGTTGAGGCTATAGGGAGGAAAAATGTTAGAGGATTACGTTAAGGGTATATGCTTAGGTTTATTTTTGGTATGTTTTGGGCTTTGCCTTTTGTTAGGCACCTTTTGTTGATGGGTTAGGCTTATACTTGTAATGGGCTACTAGTTTAAGGAATGTATCTAAGCCTAAAACCATAGCCCCCTATGTGTTTTGTATGGTTAGAAGTCTCTGGAAATGGATTTGCAAGTTTTCCCCAATTTCCCTACATGAGCAAGCCGACAGTGTCATGTTCCCATGAACAAGTCCTATTTTTTCCTTCTTGAGGTGATTTTCCCATCATTCCTCAGTGAAGATGCCCTCGTAAAGATCCCCAATTAGATTTCCAACTCGAAGTCCCACTAACAAGACTAGAATTGCTACAATAAAGGCCTTAGCTATTGAGGAGGAAGCATACTAGCAACATTTTAATCTAGTTAACATGTGTTTGAATTTGTCTTTTGGATTTTGAGATTTTTGGTTTCTTACTTTTGTACCTTAGGGTTTGCAAGCAATGGAATAGATGAAAGAAAAAGCTATGTGTGGGACAAAGGCTTTAATAACATGCTACAAATGCAAGGGCAATAAGTGAATATTGGAAGAAAGACAAAAGTGTACACCCAAAGAGAGAAATTAAAATGGAAAAAAAATTGTAATGTTTATTTAAGGAACCACATTAATTCTATAATCTCTTTAGGCATGGAAATAATATGCCAATATTTAGTGTCACCAAACCTCTAGGATCAATCCCGAGATATTCAAAAATATTTACCAAGATATTCTCATATTAGGAACATTTACATATTAAAGTTTTTCAAAACAAACCACTAAAAGATTGGAATGATAGAGACATAAAGACAAGTGAACCATCTCTTCTTGTATTGCATATACTAATTGTTTTTAATAAATTTTAGTAATAAATTAATCAAAATGTAAGCAACATGCAACTAAACTAAATCAATGTTTTGCAGTACCTTGCATACATTAGTTAGGTTCAAGCGTTCTTTTTTGAAAAGAAAAAAAAAAGAAAAAAAAAGGAAGAAGAAAAAGCTAAATCAATGTTACATTAAGGCTAAATCAATATCCAAATAAATCAATGCACATTCCATAAAATAAGAAAAGAAAAAGAAACATTAGGATAGTGACAAAAACCTTAGATATTACAAGAAGTTAATGAAATGAATCAAACATGAGTGTGTTAAACATTCGAGTTTAATTTATGAATTTGAGCATCTAAAGGCATTAAAAGCTAGCACTTATGCTCTAGCAAGAAATAATTATGGTTTAGAAAGATTAGAATGATAGAGACATAAAGATAAGTGACAATGACAAACTTGGCTTATTATTTCATGGATATACTCCTAGAGAATGATGCCACTATCAAGAAAAATATGTTTTTGCCTTCTAGTCATGGGATGGTTCACTCTATTATGTAGCGGATTATATTATTATCCAAACCTTGTTATGGATTGTTGTATATTAGCTTGTCAAGTTTGTATTTGTAGGGAACCAATTCTTTCATTTGTTACTTGTAACCAATGCACATGTTCTTACATAAATTCAATATAAATTACAACCATACAACAATCTTGTTGAGAAAATGATGTTGTTTAGTTGTATATTGTCATTACCCATTAGCCCAAGGCCACATACATGTATGGCCTTGCCCTAATACCTTAGCCCTCTTGTACTATATTTACTCTTTCTTTCTTACCCTATTTATTCTTATGTATCATGAAACCTAAGTAGACAAGTTTGAATCTTATTCTTCAATCAAGGTTTTATTTCAAGGTTTGTGATGGCTTTTGTCCCTAAAAATGGTATCAAAGTAAAAAATGAAAAAATAGCAAAATATGAGTTTCTACTTCCCTATTTGCATAATTCTCAAGACCTTGTCTTGACCTTTAAGGACCAACCATTGTATCCAACACACCTATGGGTAATGAAGCTTCCCCTTCATCATGCAATCCTTTAGTTTCCATGCCAATTCCACTACCATTAGTCCCCGTCATAGTCATAGAACGTAAGTCCTATGTTGTTACACCCATACCTAATTTAGTCTACCCTTATCCAAATCCATGCATTATTATTTTTTCTTATACAAGTCCAAAGCCCTCATCTCGTCTTATTAATTTTGCATCATCCTCCCTTCACCCAAACCAAACTTATAAACCTTCCATTTAGGTAATTAACTATTTATGTCCTACCATAAACACTACCCTACATTTTCTCCCCTATATCCTATTATATCATTGCCTATCTCCTACACACAACAACTTCATTACCTCCACATTTGTTATTAGTGAGCTTTCCATATTTTAAAAGGCAATACATGATCTTAAATGGCATGATGTCATGGTTAAGGAAATTAAGGCTTTAAAGTTCAACCATACATGAGATCTAGTTTCTTTGTCTACAGGAAAAAGATCCATTAGTTGCAAATGGTTTACAAAATCAAGCATTAAGCTTATGGGAGTATAGAGAGATATATAGAGCATGATTGGTGACAAATGGGTACAGCCAAGAAGAAAGGATCAATTACTTGAAGACCTTTACCCCAATGGGTAAGATGGTTACTATGCACACTTTGGTAACTCTTTCATGCATCCATCACTAGGAACTACGCCAAATGGATGTGCATAACGCATTTCTTTAGAGAAACCTTGACAAAGATTCCTAAAGGAGTCCATTAGAAATAGGGCAAGAAAGTTTGTCGGTTGTGAAAATCTTTATATGGATTAAAACAAGTATCAAGGCAGTGTTTCCATAAGTTTTTAAAGGTTTTCATTAACAACAATTTTCATCAGTCTTACCATTACACCCCCTATTCATTAAACATATCGGTAAAGGAATTCTCATTGTATTTATTTATATTGATGATATTATCATCATAAAGGAAAATAAGCCAACCATTCTCAAGTTTAAAAAGTATCTACAATCCAGATTTCAAATGAAAGATCTTAGTCTAATAAAATATTTCTTTGAAATTAAGTTTACTAGATCAAAATCTAGCATTATCTTAAATCAAAGGAAGTATGTGTTAGAGCTTATCTCAAAATGTGGACTTTCCAATTATAAACTTGCATAGACTCCCATGGAACAAAACCTTGATCATACTTATGAGGATTATGATATGGCCCTTGACAAGACCAAAGAGAATGATGGTCCTTTACTTACAAATGTTACGGGATTGGGAGATTAATATATCTCACCATGATCAGGCCCAACACTAGTTATATTGTACAAATCTTGAGCCAATTTGGGCACGCTCCTAAGCAATCTCAGCAAGAAGTTACTCTTCATGTCATTAATGTTGAATATATTTTGATGTTAACAATATTTGAAAATTAATATATATATATATATATAATTTAAACAACTCTTATGCTAATATTAATTGTGAAACATATGTAGAACAAATAATCAAACTAATGATTATTTTTTGAGATACATAGTTCCCACATACCAAAACTTACTTTATGAAAATCTTTATGATGGGTTCACTCTTAATGTGTGTAGATAATATAATTGATATTAAGTTTGCAAATCATATGTGATTGTGCTTTGGGTACTCTATATCATTTCTTGGGAGAACTACAAGTGCTATAATTTTAAAAAGTAAGATTGCATTTAGTGAAAAAGGAAAAAAAAAAAAAAAGGTCATGAGCTCATTAAGGTAAAATGCACCGTTTCATAAAGGAGGAAGAAATATGAAATATGAACTAATGAGTTGGCAAGTGTATTTGTGGGTGTGTATAAAAGCCATAAAAAAAAAAAAGATAGAGAGAAAATATCACTCTTTGTTGTTGCTTGAGAGATAAAAAAAAAAAAAAAAAAACCATCTCTCACTTTTATGGTTTGGAATGTGTAAATGGGAGGAGATTTTAGGTGAAAGATGTGAACTTTTCAAAAGGGATTCGATCAAACTTGGTAAGAGACCCTTTATCCCCTTTGAAATTTTGTTTTTATTCCGTAAATAAAAACTAAGGTTGTGAAAATCAGGCTTTCTATGCTTTCACTATCACTACCATCTCTGTTTGGTTTGAAAAAAATTAAAGTCCCATATCTTGCTAAAATGGCATTTTTTGTAAGGAAAATAAATGAGGTGAGATGATTTAACGATACAATTTTGTTTACCCGTTGTTATTTTGATGCTTGCCTATTTAAGAGGTATTAGGGTTTTTTTTTTAGTTTCACACATCACTCTTGAAAATCTTCATAGTGAACACTGTCATTAAGCAAAAAGAGTTTGATTACTATTGCATAAAATCCTTTGGTAACATTATTCTAGTCTGAAAATTTTTATTATTGCTAATTGTTTGATTCTTCCAAACATGTTGGAGTGATTTATGAATGAGTGCATTATTTGCTTAAATCTCAATTAAGGTAGTGCATGTTTGATTGAGAAATATGTGTTAATCTAATTGCTCTGTTTTTTCTTAAGAAGTAACATTCACTACTTCATGCTATTGCTAGTTTTACTCTAGTTTTACTCTACATTAAGTTAATGCATCACTTCTTATTATCTTTGAGTGATTGTCTTAATTATTTTTTTGTTAAGTTGGATTCTAAAATCTATTAATGTTTAAAAGGTTGTTCATGCATCACTTTAAATTCCAAGGAAATAAAATTAGACTTGGCTTGGAATTTGTCTTCTTGGGTTTCATGCAACACTTTAAATTCCAAGGATATAGTATTTGTCATGGTTGTTGCCCTTGTTTGCAATTGTGTGTATGCCCCACTTTTGGATTCATTGTGGCTCTTGTATCTTAAAAAATCTCATTATTTTAGGATTCATTATGGCTCTTGTATCTTAAAAATCTCATGTTTTTAATCAATTAAAATGAGAAAAGGACACTAACTAACCTTGATAGGCTAGTAAAGAGACATCAATTGCCATGGATTGGTCATTCTAAAGATGAATCCTTTTAACATTTGTACTCTTGTTCTACTTATTGTTATTTTCCAATAACTGCTCAACTTCTTTTTGTTTAGATGAAAACTTCTAAAGTGCATGATAAAAGTATCTAAAAGGCGCACTTGTGTATCAATTTGGTTGTATATGTTGGGTTAGACATTATAGTAATCCCCTATATTTCATTGATTAATGCAAGAGTTAGTTTCCTAATTAACATGTTGTTTCTCTCATTACTATGCAATCGTAAGATTTGAGAAAATGCATGCTAGTGCAAATAACTCAAGTGGTACTTTCTTAAGAGTTCAAAATATTATAGTTTCAACCATTATATAGATGAAAATTTATTAAGTTTGTGGCACTTTTCTCAGATATTTGACCAATAACTAGAAAAATGGGCTCTATGGACAAAAATGACAAGAACTTGATGTTGGAAGATAAAATGATCAGCAACAAGAGCCACATACACAAAATCAAGAGCATGAGGACATATGTGGTTTGGTATAATAATTCTTGGGTAAACCCCTTTTAGTGGTAACCAAAAGGGGCCCTTAACCTACACTTCTAATAAGTCAAGGTTTTAAAACTCTCCACTTAAGAATCTAACAAGTTAGGGTTCGGTTTTTCCTCCTTATCCTCTTCTTCTTGATTAATCAAAAATACCAAAAGTAATAACATGTAAGAAGGATTAAAATTTCCTCTTACAAATACAATAATTCTTTATGTTTATGGAGTTACAATTTACTCATATTATGGTTTGAAGCTTGAAACTTTTTTTTCCTTTTTCTTAATGATGTGTTCTCACCATTTTTTTTTAACTAAACATGTTTTATAAACTCTAATTGCTTAAATGATAATTATACTCCTATAATCAAAAATTATAATTTTTTCATTATTACTAATTTATACTGCACACTCCAATACTTAGAGATGGCCCATTATTGCCGGTCCTCTTCCATGTCACGGTGCACCTTATGCCACCAACTCTATGGGGGTGTCTCCTTGGCTTAATGGTAAGCTAAGGCCCCTGACCTACAAGTCCACGGGCTTTGATACCCTCTTCCTCCTTCCCCTCTTTTACGTGCGTGCAACTATATAATAATAAAAAAAATAAAATAAAATAAAATAAGATACGCCATTAACCTTATCATTGTGGCCTCCACCAGATGCCAAAAAGTCAGTGTCCAGTACAAGAAGAAAGTAAAAGGAAATGCCACAAACCCTACTATGGCTGCCGCCACCAGCTACCAAATAGTCAGTCTGCGTAGTACAAGATGAAAGCATATTCTATTATTATGCGTCTCATATTTTAAGCCGCCCTCGAGACATTTTTTTCCTTGTCAGTGTCTGTCTCCTAAGACTTAAAGACCCCGAAAGCACTGATACGAAAATATATATTACGAGGATATATGGGAGATTGACTAATGGTTAGTTTATAAATAGACTAAAATAAAGGGGTGTTTTCCAAATTCCCTAAAAATGTTGTCTATAAAGACCTCGGCTGCCCCAGCTTAATGGAAAATCATAATGGCAGAAGAAGTGAAGGTATTTAGGACATGGTCAAGTCCATTTGCTTTGAGGGTCATATGGGCGCTACAGCTCAAGGGCATTCACTATGAGACTATATTCGAAGATCTATCCGATAAAAGCCCTTTACTTCTCCAGTATAATCCTATCCACAAGAAGGTCCCGGTGCTTTTGCATAATGGAAAACCGCTTGCCGAATCCCTTGTTATTCTTGAATATATCGAGGAGACTTGGAAGCAAACTCCCATACTGCCGGAAGATCCTTACGAGCGAGCCACGGCACGCTTTTGGGCCAAATTTGGAGAAGAACAGGTAAGTGAGCTTCTTTCTTTTCTTTTTTCTTTTTTCTTTTTTTTTGTTGGGAGGGGTGGTGGAGGATGGGGGGTTGGTTGGGGGGTGGAGGGTGAGGGATGTTGAAAAGCCTGGCTTAGTTTATTTGGTCAACCTCCGGCAATCACGATTCTAATTAATAGCACGATATATTGTATAGGTTTTGCGTTCAATACGTGATGCTTTCTTCGGGAAGGTGTTAAAAGTCACGCTGTCACTTGTTTGACTTTCTTCCTTATCTTTTGTGTACTACGTGTCAATTTTTTGTCGATAGAGTTCATTCTTTGATCTTTTATTTATCCTTTGTTTTCTATTCTTTTTCTTCTTTTGCATCTACTTGTAAGCATCCTTGTAGAACACTCATAATTGTAGACATAAGCATTCAATCGATCAATAATAGCATGCATCTTATGTCTTCAGATGGTATTAGAGTTTAGGCTTTTATCTTGTCATCTTTATGAAAAAGATTATATCTTAAGTCTATCATAAAGTAATATAATAGTTTAATAATTATTCATCATGATAAGGGAACATGTTACAACCTATATTATTAAGATATAGGTTTATGAAATTACATATAAAATAATGATTTTCTTTTAAGTGACTTCTAAGGTAGATAATGAGTTTTTTAATATTTTTTTTTTTATATTCTTTCAACTATAAACCTAGATTTTTGAAAAAAAAAAATTATCTGAATCTACTTTTCAAGTTCGTATGACTTACTCTTCCAGCAAAGGACCTTTTTAAGGTCGGCCGCCAGCAATCATGTTATATGATAATACAACTATTATATTATGTATTGCTTTAGGTTTTGCCTTCAATATGGAAAGCTTTCATCGGTCAAGGGAAGGAACAAGAGGAAGCTGTGGTCACAATACGGGAGAACTTGAAATGCTTGGAAGAACCACTAAGAGGGAAAAAGTTCTTCTTCGGTGAGACTGTTGGACTGGTAGATCTTGCATTTGGTTGGCTTGCTAACTTGGTCCCTGTGTTCGAGGAGATAAAGGGCATGACCTTGGTAGATCATGAGAACCATCCATTGTTGTTAGCCTGGATACAGAATTTCGCAGACGCTCCAACAATTAAAGAAAACTGGCCACCGCGAGACAAAATGGTCACAAAATTCCGCGATATTCTTGAAGCCCGAATCGCAAAAGAGGGAGCAACGAAATCAAATGGTTAGCCAGGCCTTTTCTCTTAATCTCCAATCTCTAATCATAATAATCATAAAGGCACTGTACACCGTAATGCCGTGCGTTATTTTCTGCATTCTCTACAATGGCAGAGCGATTTTAAATGTTTCACTTGCTTTAGAAGAGTTTCCTTTTCAGTTGAAATATGTTTGCGATTGTCGAATTCTTAATAAAGGACTTATTGTTATCGTTTATTCTCACTGCCCATGTAAGGCCTATAACAAAGGAGATACTGATCATAACCAAATCAAATCGAATCATACTGCATCAGGCCAAGGTGTAATAACTGAGATTTTATGTGCAAATAAATCAAATAATGATATGATGAGATATGATTTGATATGATGTGCAAATAAGGTTTTTTTCCAATAGCAGTAATGGTTTTATTGTGGGTAATAGGGGCTAAGTTACCGTTTGGCAGCCATACTTTGTTCTTTTTCTATGTAATTAATTAAATCAGAAAACTTAAGCAAGTGAGATCAAATACACTATGTGATCAATTGCACTGGTATCAATAATCCAAGATTTAAAGTGGACTAAGGGTTCGTACAAGGTTTAGGAGCAAAAACCTTACTGATGATTTTCAAAATTTTTCGAATTGCTCCGGATTGATTATGCGGACAACTCCTTAGAAAAGAAATACTCATTTTACTGGTTTTGATACTCAAAGAAAACTTTTGATGATCATATATCGCATTTAATATAAGTGAGGAAGTGTCACAAAATCACAAGGGTTCATGAAAATTAACATCCAAATTAAGAGGATGTTTTAGACGTGACATTAACATATGGCCTTAAAAATGGTCTCCATATTAATATATGTATATATATTTTCTTATTTTATATTTATATTATTTTTATTTTTTTTTTCTTATTGCTTTATATGGCTGGAGGATTGAAGAATGATGTGCCTAAAGAGGAACACCCATATGTGCTACGTGTGTGTTCCATGAAAAGTAAGAAAGGAGACCCCCAAGTGTGCTATGTGTAATCTAAGGAGAAAGCCCTGTGGTGCTGTGCAAGGATCAAAACATTGGCATTTCAGAAGCTTCCAAGAAAAAGGAGAAACAGTGTTGTCTGACCATTCGACCAAAAGGAAGCCTATACCACCAACCACGGTCGAAGAAAAAAGGGGAGAAATCGCGAGAAAACTAATGCCCTTTTACATGAAAGTCTCTACCTCATCCAATTGGTTGCCCATCTGCAGACCTGAGCCCCCAGTAAAGAAGGTCTCCTTCAACGTGTCGGATTGAGAAGATTTAAAAGGGTGTAAAACCGAAGGAAAAAAGAAAGTTTTAGCAATCTAAGATACCATTCTCAGAAACTCAAAAAGCTTTCAAGTTCTGTTTGATATTTGTGGTAAATCTGTGTATATTGAGATTGATTAGTCGCATACAGTAATTGATTAGAGAGAAAAATACGATCGAAGTGTCATTGGAAATCTAATGTTTCAATGTTCACATACCCTACAAATATTTGATTTAACTGGGTTATTTGATAAGCTAATTAGTATCACCTGCTCATGCTTATCACAAGCTTAAAAGCATATTCCTTTAAATTGAAAGTTTTGGTTGTAACCAAAACGAAAGGAACATGTACAATCAAGGATGATTCTAATAAGAAAAGGGGACTCTAACTAGTTGGATTGGAGGACAGTGGAAGTAGGTTAAGTTTTGTGAAGCAAACCACTTAAATCCAATGTTAAATGATTGATGTGCCTAATATATTTCCTCAAGCAATTCTTACTGGTTCAAAAGTATATCATGATAAAAAAAAAAAGGAAAAGTATAACATGATAAAAGGTCTAAACTCGTAAACTGAAGCATAACATCATAAGTAGGAAAAGTGCTCATTGATATTATACCTTAAAAGTATGAAAGTTAACCGAATAGTCTTTCCACCGTGTTGCCAACTTCCATTCCTATAATCCATTATCAATCACCTCTACTCTAGTGATCTTATCAATCACCGCTAGTCCAAGTGATCTTTTCCTTCTTTGGCTTTAGTGTACGTCCTGGTTTTTTTAACCTTACTAAGCTTTGCCCTATCTACTGATCTCAGAAGAAAAGAGGGTGGGGGGGCCCGGAAGTAAAAGAAAAGGAGGAAAGAACTCTCAACCGCAGTTTCCATCAGCCCTTAAGGTAGTAACCTGAGAAATATCGATGATCTTCTAGTGAGTGATTCGAATTTTGGGGGCAACTTTCCAATAGATCGTTTGCTTATTTCTTTCTTCAGCAGCGTTTAGTTTGGGTATTTCTCGTTTCAAAGCTCGATCTGCACTTGTTTGCTTTCTTTAGCATTCTCCTTCCAGAGGCTTGTCAATAACAAAATCCAAGATCTCGATCTCGTTGAACAAACTAATGAGTTCCAGACTTGATCTTGATCAGTAACAAAGCAACTAAATTAGACCATGCAAAACAGTAAGAGAACTGGAACATCAGAGAAGGATAGACTTTTGAAGCTTTTACTTATAATTAGATACACGATATATGTTAAGGCACATCTTTTGTTGCCCCCAACCTTATAGGTTCTAAAAGGAGAAAAAGAAGTAACATTGTCTTGTTACAATCGGTACCAGGACTTGGCTGGCGATTACATGAACAAGATGAGTGGTACTTTGCTACATCCCTCTTCCTTTCATGACGTGCCTTTTCAGCCCCGGAATATGGACATTTGTGATATAATCTCTCCAATCTATGCCGCCCACATCAAACCCAAACTTAATCTTCTCCTCTTCCGACATGCTTTCCATCAATCTTTGAGTATTGCTGTTATCAAACCTGTAGCCAAAGTTGGTCAGATACGTAGAGAATCATTAGATTTTCAGAACCACGGATAATCGAAAGTCTCTATCCTTTCCATGGGACGGAAGTCTGAAGAAATAACAGAAAAAACGCCAACTCTCCTAAATATTCATCAAAATTACCTATTTTGACCTCTCAATTTTTACTTAAGATTGCCCCAGTTTTGATGCTAATGGGCCTCTAAATCTTTTTCTCCCCTCTTTTGCAATCATGCGCTCAAGCAAATTGAAGTGGGAAAAAAATTTTGTTGAAAAGCAACGAGATTTAATAATTCCTTTAGAAGATGGGTACTTCATAATTTTCTTGGCAATTCAGCTACCACTAGGCTAGATACAAGTTTAACTACTTACCTTCCACCGTAAAATGTGTAGGGCTCATAAATGTTTGCCAAGTACTTTGCTTGTTCAACTGACTTTCTGCAAATAATTTCGAGTTTCTGGGACAGTTTCTCGTTCGACGAGGCCGCAGCTGTTAACCCACTTCGCTGAATAGCATCTCCCCAGAGGTGAGTGGAAAACTCTTCCATGGATCTAAATAGCTTCATGGATGGAACATGGATTGGCCTACCCTTCGAGTCCATGCACGGAGAGGAGTTGTAGTGTTCATAGAGCAGCCTCGCCAGGTCCTGGAAAACTAGTGGATTTACAACAGAGGAAGCAATCTGGTACACATTGATGTCAGGCTTTTGGACCTCTCCATGCCTTGCCATGGCCGCTAAGGTTGCATTAACAACCATATCTGCAGGGACCTGCAAGCAGTCATGTCAAGAAAGCAATTTATTGTAATGTGAATTGACATTAACAAATGATAATCACATGAATTTAGCATTGAATGCTCGTAAACTTTTTAGACATGGTGTAGCCTCCTCGCCCTGACTGAAATGAACCAGAAAAAACCGAAAACACAACAAATTCATATCCTATAGTTCAGAGATACAGAGTATTTGCTTACTACATCGAGAACTCCATTTGGATCAACTAAGAAACCAGTAAGCTGCCCTTTCCCATAGTACAATACTATAGGGTCCATCATCCTGTCAGAGAGAGTGGAAAGAGGGTGGTTACTTTGGCTTATCACAAAGCCATTGCACCAAGTAAGATGGTTAGTTTTACAGATTCCAAGTAAGACACACCTATTCCCTTCCATCCATCCAGCGAATGGCTCCTTGTAAGTGCTCTCAATAACACTAGGTCGAATAATGACAACTGGTACTTCTCCTCTCATTTTGTCGAGCATCATTTCCCCCATTGCCTTTGTGAAAACATAAGTATCTTGCCATCCATAGAGTTTCGCCCTGATGATGGTAATGGCAATTCAATTCGTGTTTCATTAATGCAATATAAATCGAGCAAGCGAAGCATTCTGGAATAAAAAATAAAAAAAAATTCCACCTTCTTAAAACGAAACATAACAGAGAAGAAACTCATCACCTCTCCAGACCCAACTCTTTCATTCCTTGGGCCTCTTCAGAAGCTTTTCTGAAATCCAAAGCCAACTTTATTTCACTTCGATGTCCAATGCTGGTAGGGAGCTTGATGAAATCTCGAAAATTTCCCTTGCTATACTATCTCCGACACTGAATGGCCTTTCCATTATTCGTCCTTGTCTTTGTCCATTAACGTAAGCTGTATGTGAAAACATGATATATACATATGTCTGAGACAGCAACCAATAAAGCATTGTTTGAGATGTTTCCTTCAAGTGGACAGTTAGAGAGATCATTCCAGTTCTCGTTGTTATTTAACTTTCTAAAAGTGCGCTCCTCACACCACTGCTTTTATCTGTTAAATTTGTTTTTTTAACTTGCCTGTGGAGACTTGCAAGAAGAGCTTTAGTTTCTTGCACTTATTTGCCAAGCTCATAAGGTGGCGAGGTCCTCTTGTGTTTATATCAATAGCAACATCATATCTGCGGTCACATAATTTCAATTTACTTTAGCAATATAAATTGAAGATCCGGGAACTTAGTTAGAAGTTAGTCATAATGGAAAAAAGTCTGACCTTTCATCGAATGTTGTATTAGCGGCAGAATTTACAATCACATCGACTTCTTTCGCAATGAGATTTGCTGAATCTTCATCCAAGCCAAGATCGGACTCGCAGATATTCCCTACTACAGGAACTAGCTTGCTCAACATGAAGGATTGGTAGGATTTTCCATGGATTTGTCGGAGACACTTGAAAAGCTCTGCATTTATTATCTAAGCGCACCCACAAATTATATCTTAGTTCAAGACCAACTCGTGAAAATTTACTAAACGGATATATACATATTTTCAATGTCAGTGAACCTTCAGAGACAGGACATGATAAAGAACATACTTCACTTTTCATTCTTTCCATTGCCGCTTCCTTGTTTTTTGCTTTAATCAAAAGAAATATTTTACCCACGTCCGGCTCTGTCCGTAAAATCTTCTCAATAAGGACTGATTTTTTGTTTTGGAACAGAAAAGATTGTCAAATGAAGAACAATTTAATTTAAAGAAAAAAAAAAAAAAGGAAGAAGAAGAACAGAAGAAGGAAAAAACCAGAGCATAGTGAGAAATCCTAAACATGCCAGAGGAATGAATACCTTTTGCAAGAAACCCAGTAGCACCAGTGATAAGAAATCCCTTCCCCCGAAGAAATTTGACGATTCCAATACCATCATGCAGCTCTATCAAAGAGCTTGACTGATCTCCATATGGCACCAAATCCTTCACTGCAATCTCTGCCTGGCTCTTCCCATTTGGGGACAAGACCAAGCTTCCTGCATCTCTTAAAGCTGCACTATGATCCGTGCTCAGCAATGCTTCTCTCTCAGTCAAAGCCGAAGAAAACCCACCGGACTTGACCACTTTACCACCTCCTTGGCAAAACACTACACTCTTCTTCTTCCTTAAAGAGCACCAGTCACGCTTGTCGGACACTCTCGGGAGTTTAATCGGTGTAACTGAGGAAGAATTTAGGAACAAAGCCCCCATCATTTGCCAAGAAAATAGAGAATATTTTCAGATGGAAAAAGGTTAAGAAACTGGAAGTTTTGTAGTTAAAAATGGTTGGCTTGAAACCTTAGCTAACACTTGCTGAATAAAAAAGAAAAGCTAGTAAACTAACTAAGTTCCATACGGTATGAGATGGGTTTAGTTCGGTTTTAAAGAGAAAGAAAGGTAGGGTGGATTTAAGGGAGAAGGAGATGAGTGTTAGGTAAATTGGAGTCGTCTCCATTGTAGGGGATTTTTCTATAACGGCTCTCTTTTTGCCTTCCCTTCACACTTCCCAGCAACGGCTAAGATGGCGGGAACTTTCATTCTTCCACTTCTTTGATTGGTCTTTGGTGGAATGCAATTTTTTATGAGCTCTAATTTTTGACGTGAAGTGTGGGAGAGAAAGGGTGTGAGAAAGGCATTCATCAGGCCATCCCTCAAATTCGTTCATTAGCCCGCAGATGAGATTTGCGCAATATCCACGGCTCCCTTATTATGGGCTCCATGGGATGAAGATGACTCCCTTGTTCTAGGGCTCCATGACTCTTCATCCCCTCCTTCCTTAACAGACTACCTGCCATCTCATACTACCACCCGAGTTTTTTCTTTTATTTTTAATTTTTTATTTTTAATTTTTTATTTTTTATTTTTTTAAAATAAATAAATAAATAAAGCATGGATATTGCGCAAGTCAATTTAGAGCTTGCCCCTCAAAGTCCCACTTCACTCATGACTGGAAATCCTACCATATTTTCCTCTGAAAGAAGACACTAGAATATTGAAAATCAAATTAAGCAGCGCGAACGCGTTTGTGGTCCGGTCCGATGGTTTGATGGAGCACAATGCATTTTTGAACTTACAACTTTAGACCACAAAAAGAATGGACCTCAACAACTAGACTGGGCAAATGCCGGACCGCCCAAACCTCCCTACCTATGATACAAAACATTAAATTCTTTTTTATGTTTACTCAGAAGATCTTCATATCTTTCTCAGAAGAACTCACCAAGTCCTGTTGTTGTCTTGCAGCTGTGTAACATAGTTAGTTTGATGACAGATCGCACTGTTTTCGGAAACCACCATGCCTTTACTTTGGCCCTACATGTTCGCACTCATTTGAAGGCCTGGATTTAGAACCAATGTCACCATATTTCAAGGCGCCATTTAACAAGTCTTGTACAAAGTTACGTACTCAACAAGAAACTTCAAACCCCCACCCAACAACTCCTTACTCCCTTTTCTCATTAGCTGTCCACGCTACCACTGTTGCGATTACTCACTCCCTTCTCTCGGGAGAGGGAAGCAATACAGGTTACAGGTTTTAGGTTTTAGGTTTTAGCCTTTACTGAAAAAGAAAAGGTAGTGGTGCAGTAAGTTAATATAGGTGCTTCCAGTGTTTATTCAAAGAATGAGGGCACAACTAGAAGACACGCCTCTAACTCATAGAAAAGGTATACTCTCGGATAGTGCCATATAATATTATTCAATTGAAAATGAATCACTAATCACCAGAAAGACACCGAAGACAATTGCACTGAAAACCATATCCCTGTGACAGGATTTTCTGCCGAGCATCACGGTCCATACTTGCATCTATATAGCATATCCGAAGCTCTTCACCTGCAAAATGCCCAACAAAATTTGCATGCATTATGCTAAAGCCCTATTTAAGAATTCGCAAATCCAAGTTCACCAACGGAACGTACAGACCAGCTTGAATCTGGCCTTGCTAACAGAGGTGCAGTCCTTAGTAATTTTCAACGACATTGTCCCCTTACCAAGAAATGGACTACATGGTAGCAGAACCGACACAAGAAGTGGCCCCAGATAGAAGTTTTTAAGAGAAAGAAACAATAATATACATGGTCAGATAGTGTTGCAAATTATTCCCTTGTTCTTTTTCTCTCTTTTGCAGTTTTGAGCCTCAAGTCATCTAATAAAGGACGTCTGGATCCTGTTAATCCTCATCTCATGCATCTCATTCATTACTCGGAATAGCACGTGATAATTATGACTGTCTCAACTAACAGCCTTTCCAAACTTAAATAGATCATAATTGAAATGTTGCCATACAGCCATGACGGCACATGTATTATTTAACAGAAACTAGTAACCTTAGTTTGTGACATTAACGCAGTCTGTGATCTCATTTAACAAAAAACATAAGTAATTTCTCTTCTTTTCTGTCATATGATAAAGCAGTCTAGTAAAATGGTTATCAGAAATTTGTCAACCTCGCTAGCAGTGCAAAGGAATGATGGTTCTCAATGTTCAACCGGCATAGCATTCCATATGCACCCATATTTCCAGCACATTTCAGGTCTCCTGTTCCCTAATAGCAAGTCATCCCCCTTCCACCCTCTCAAAAACAACACAACAAACAAACAAACAAACAAATAAAGCAAAACAAACAAGAACAAGAAAAAAAGAGCACAATATTGGAAGGAGGAAATAGGACCAAAAGCAACGAAATATTTCAGAAACTATGGCACGTGAGACATACCTGCCTCAATATCACGAAGGGCCTTCAATCTGGCATCTGCATTCCCTATCCACAAAATGTGAGCATTCGGATCTGTAGAAATATAACAGCGCCTTCAGTTTTTCTGGCTAAACCAGCATTATCTCTGTTGCAAAGGTGTTTTAGGGCGGACAAATAGCTGGTTACTCTCCCTTGCAAGTTGCACAAGGGTGCAACAATTTGTAATGTATTGATAACTTCCCTCTTCTAGTAAGAATAAATATCATTTTCAATCTCTTATCATCTAGTTAAATTTAGTTAGATTTAGTTGTTCAACAAATGACCTCATAATTCTCAAGAGCCCCTGCTGAAAAAGTACTAAAAAAAAAATCGTGGCAACCATGATATTGGGGTTGGAAATGAACTCTTTTATAAGTATTTGATCTACCTCAATGAAGAGAAAGAGCATAAGCTGAACAACATGCTAAAAAGATAAAGCCAAAATGGGTGTATTTCATTATGGCAGACAAAAGTGTTTTTACCATTTACTTTTATCTTTGGTATGTTTCGTTTTTACCTTAAAAAGATTCCAAAGTGAGAACCCACTAAGTGGTAGCCCCTCTACTTTTGAAAATGTGTCTCCACTTATGAAAAGGGAGTCCTCACTTTGGCAAAAGTTAGGTATTAGAGCCATGGTAGCTACATTCCTTGGAAAGACTCTTGCTTCACTACCCCTAAGGAGATCATACTCCAAGTATGCTTTATGGTTGCAACAATTGAGTGGATCCTTCACATTAGAAAGGAGTCTCCAATTATGCTCTGTGATTGCCACCTATGATTGGGTCTTCCACATTAGAAAGGATATGATTTTCCAAACTAGTGGAAATCATATTAAACATCTGTGTAGAGCTTTGAAGGATAGTAAAAAGCCTAAGAGGACCTTGAGATTTTGAGGCCAGAAGAGTTGTTGTTTATGTCAATCAATATTGGCTTGATTTGTATGTATTAGTCTAATGAGATGTATTATATCATTTATGGATTATGTGACATATGATATAGGAGTAAGATTTCCTTGGTAAAGGAATAGAATACTAAAAACCCAAGAACCATGAGATCATTCAAAGCCTTGAGACGGAGTTTCCCCAACAACAGGCATCCCTCTTCTTTGCATAAAAACTCCTTGTCTTCCAACTCTTCTTTAGACCACTTGTATGAATTAGAATCCAACTCCAGTGAAGATTTAGTTCTTTAAACCCAAGATCCCCTCACGCAAACTCCTACCACATTTTCAAAACATAACTACACCTATGCTGTTATTGAATACCTCTTTGGGCACTCTCAACCCAAAGACCAAAAAGCTTGTCTAATCTTCCTCTTTCCAAATAAACTACTTGGCTTCCATTGAGGCTGAGCAGCTTATCCAAGTAGAAATCCCATTAGAGATTCTGAGAAGATATCAACTTTAAGGATATGATTTACCATCGCTAGTAGGAAAGGTCTTCCAATAGCAACGACAATAGCCTTACTAGACTCCAGGTTCTTTATATGCAGTGATGCCTATATAGCAACCCTGCAAACTACTCTAAATGTGGAAACGGTAGCTTTCATGTTTATCCAACCCCAAAGCTTGGATATACCACAATGCTCACCCTTGACCATCAAATGGCATATCAATTACAAAACCATGCCTTTGATATGGCAAATTCCCACAATGCAAATGATGAAGCTCTCATAGTGCAATATGACCCCACCCAAGTCTCAAATCATATGTTCATCCCAAGGCAGATCCCAAGAGAAGAACTCCTAAAGTTACTGCCATAGTCTTGGGTTTCCAACTAAGAAAGAACCATGCAAGCATCACAGCTTTAGCTTAACAAAAGCCATCCTTTCAAAGAGCAATACATTGATGTTCTAATCACCTTTCCAAGAAACCAAGGAGAATCCTCTGCCACTCCTTCAAAAAATTTCCTACAGCCTATGCATCAGCAACACAAATCCTCCCAACATGTAATTTGACAAGAAAGGACATGCAATCTATGCGGTCAAGACAAAAATGGCCAGAACTTCTCTGACGTTTGTACCTATAAAGCATGTCTTGCATACGACTCAAAGGAAGAACAAGAAAAGAAAACCAAAAGGCCGTACGAAAGGAGAATAAGAAAAAGATCAAAGAGTGGGTTAGTCAATGGAAAAGATACAATCAACCAAAGCTTATAAAACTAGATGAATCAAGTATAGATGGCATGAACATCTGAAGAGGTAACAAAATCCCTTCAATATTCTATGGAAATGAAGAGATTATGGTGCTTCAAGCCAGAGCTAACTACAATCTAAAAGAACATGAAAATATAGAAGAGATTTTGGACAATTGGAGACAATTATATATGGATCCTAATCTTTTTGCTGAAGAAAGAAATGATATCATAGATAGAATAAGAACAAGTTATCCTGAATATGAAGATCTTTCAACTTATTTTGGTTTGAAAATACTTTATTACTTTCCAATGAAGAAGATAATCAACCTTTTAATTTTGAGCACACAGTAAATGTGGCTAGAGAAGACAAGGACAGTGAATTTGAGTTTGAAAAAGAAGAAAAAGCTTCTTCTAGAAAAAGAAACAGAAAATCCACTAGATCTAGAAGAATTTGTTGATTATGGAGATAGTAAAGCTAAAGTAGAAGAACTTTTTCTTTCAGGTAGGTTGTACCTTAGCATTATTGGGATTTGAACATATTTTACTCTAATAGCTTCTTGGTCAAAGCTACTGCTTTCACCTTCTCCTTTATTCTTAATTAAGTTCTTTTGAAATACTAAAACTTTTTCTACCAAATTTTTTCCCAAATTTCTTCTTGGTAAGGGAAAGTTGGTTTCCATTTCTCAGATGTTGTGTTTGTAAAACAAATTTCTGCCTGAAGCTTGTATAACAACCTGAATAGGTTCTGAACACTGGTTCAATGATACTGGTTATAAGCCATTGTTTTGGCACTTCTAAATCTTTCCAGTCAATTAGTTTTGGACTAATTTCTTTGTCAAAAGGTCCTGGTTTAAAAATTTCTACAAGATTTTTGTCTAGAGATTCCATAGTAGTTTGAGACAATTTTCTTTATTCATGCATAGTTTTCCTGTGAATTGAAAGGTCATGAGAACTGAGTTTCATGTTTTTTTAATGCTAATACTTATAGTTTCATCTAAATTAGGATCATTAATTGAAATAAAGTAAATTGGCTTCATGTTAAAAAAAACTACACCATTAACAAGATTAGTTTGAATGCTACCTATAACAACTTCAACTGGGTCATTGAATCTTTTATCCAAGACAACTACTAGGATGAATTGTATTCATCCCTTGTGTAAATAAAGCTGTAATTTCTATTAGAATTAACTTATATGAATATATCTAATTTCATATGAGCAAGATCAACTAGGTCTTGCTACATTTAGACTGCCTTAATCTTTTGTAAGTTGGTCACCCTAGTGTTGCATTAAGGTTCGAGCAAAGTAGGTTTAGGGTCAGGGTTTTGCCTATGCTTTTGTAAAGGGAGGACCTTTGTTTTGGGTTCGGGTTTTCATATTCTTTTTTAAGGGTTAGGTTTCCATTGTCCTACTCGATGTAGCCCCACCAAGAATGGTTGTTACGTCCAGCTTGGCTTTTATTAGTACAACCTTGTTTCTTTTTCTTTTTCTTTTTTTTATTTTGTTGTGCCTTTCTTATTTCCTTTAATTGTTTTCTAGTGAACCTTACTTCTTCTCCTAAAACACCATTTAGTTTAAGACTTTCTATTCCTTGTTCTAGTAGAAAATTCTGATTTTTGAGCAGAAAGTCTTCTTATTCTATTTGATAAGACCAGTAAAATTAGAGATCAAGAAGAAAAACCTTTATGATCACCAATTGGAGAAGATTATTTTTTACTTATTTAAACAAAGATTACTCCCAGACTCCAAAACAAATCTTTGAAGTAAAAGCACTAGTCGAGAAATTGCAACAAGAAAAGATCTTGATCTACTAAAAGACTTAGCTTTTTTAGCTGAAGAATAGCAGCAACACAACAGCTCGAAGACAACCAAAACACAAAGGCCCCTATAGCTAAAGAACATGAAGAGTACGACTGGCAGCTAAAACAGCTAATAGACTAAAATTTGATGTGCTGTCAAGAAGCATGGTGGGTCCAAACACTTATAATAAAAAGTGATAGGTTTCACAATTCATCTGTAAGTAATTAGAGCATCTTGTGTCTTCAATGTAAGTTGTTTACATGTAAAAAGAAAAGAAGGCTTCTACAAGCAAAGAAGAATCAAGAAGCATTCAACACGTAAAACCAAAGAAGACTTCTACAAGCAAAGGAAGACAAAAATAGACTAAAGAACTATTCTTAATTTTTAGGTGTCCATAAGATTTTTGTATAATTCCTTCAAAGATCATTGAGTTTTCTCTTGTTTTCTTCAACCTTGTAGCTTTCCATTGTAAATTTTCGTTCAAACATTTTTGTCTAGTTTTAGCTGAAATTGGTATCAAAGTATAGAAGCTTTAAATCATGTAATTAAGATACATCTATAATATATTAAAGTTTTGGTTAATATTATAATGGCTTCTTTCAAGAAATTGATTGAACTTGACTAATTCAACTTTTTGTTGAATTTTTCTATAAATTCTCCATGAAATAACCCTTTTGCTTTTTCAGAAAGGTCTATCTTCTTATTTTGTCTAACTCCAGATCTTTTTCTGGCTTATCAAGAATATCTTTGAAGGTGAGAAAACAATTAGCACTTTCAAAGTTCTTCACTCTCAATCTATTATTACTTTACATTATTTCATTTCTAACTATTGTGAAACTCATATATCTATGCTTCTCTAAAGCATATATTTTCTTGTTAGCCTTTAACTATTGCGAAATCTATATATCTATGTTTCTCTAAAGCATATATTTTCTTGTTAGCCTTTAAGTATGCGTGTGGCATGTTTGGCATTTAGGAAACTTTGGTTTTAGGCACCAAGAAGCACATAGAAGGTTTAGGTACCAATTACAGCTACAAGTAGACACAAGCGTTTGAAGGAAAATTTACAGCGGAATGTTAAAAGGTTGAAGAAAACAAGAGAAAACTCAATGCTACAAAGGTTCCTCATTTATACAAAAAAACCTTACTATTCAATATGGACACCTAGAAAGTAAGAATAGTTCTTGAGTCTTCTTTTGTCTTCCTTGTAGAAAAGACCAACAACTAGATCTCCTGCTTCATACATGTTCTTGAGTTCTCATTGCTTATATCCTTTCTCCCTAAGTGGTTAGGACATCACCTTTCTGCCCTCTATAAAAGGATGCCTTTCAGGAGGCTACTAGCTGTGATGCTTTATGATTTTTTCATCGTTGGTAATCCAAAACTCTGGCAGTAACTTTAGGAATTCTTCTTTTGGAATCTGTCTTAGGATAAAGACATGATTTGGGACCTGGACAGCATTATACCACATTATGAAGCTTCATTATTAGAATTGTAGGGGTTTGTCGTATCAAATGTATTGTTCTGTAATTGGTAAGTCATTTATTGGTGGAAGGTGAGCATGGTGGTATTTACAATATGTGGGGCTCCAATAATTTTAACCTGGGCCTTCAGATGAGCATCTGATAGGGAAATATAGTAGTTTGTGTAAAAAGCTAATTGTTTCCATATTTAGAATGGTTTCTTGAGTTGCTACACAAGCATCACTATATTAAAGGTACCTGGAGCTAGCAGTGCTATTTTGGTTGCGATGGGAAGACATTTCTGACCAGGGAGGGTAAGGTATATCTTGATAGCTCCTTAAATGAAGGTGGGTCTATCCCTCAAGTTGATGTCTTCTTGAGATCTGTAATGAGATTTCTGCCTAGCCAAGCTTCTCAAATTTAGCGGAAGCTAACTTGTTTGTTTGGAAAGAGGAAGATTGGACAAGCTCTTTTTTCTTTTTTGATTGAGATTGTTCAAAGAAATGTTTAATGACAGCAAAGTTGCAGTTAGTTTTGAAGATATGGTAAGGGTTTGTGATGAGAGAATCTTGGGTCTGAGAAACTAGATCTTCACAAGGGATGTATTCTACTTCATACAACTGGTCCAAAAAAGAGGTGGAAGACAAGAAGTTTCTATAACTGTTGGGGGAACCAGGTATCAAATCTCTAGATGATCTCATGGTTGTTGAATTCTTAGAATTCCATTCCATTACCCAAAAAAGTCTTCAAACTTAACTCCTATATCATAAATCACATAACCTATGTCATTCATCTCCTTAGTCTAATCTAGATAGCTCAAGCTAATTTGACAAAGATAAACAATGGCACTTCTGTCCTCAAAATCTTAAGTACTCTTAGGCTTTTCATTAACCTTTGAAGACTTGGCAAGATATTTTATAGATTCATGCTAGTCTTGAAGATCATATTCCTTCCGATGTGGAGGATCCACTCAAAGGTGGCAACCATAGAGCATACGTGGAAACTCCTTTTGATATCAAGGATCCACTCAAAGGTGACAACCACAGAGGTTACTTGAAGAATAATCTCCCGAAGGGGAGTGAAGCAAGTCTTTACAAGGAATGCAGTGGAACTCAAAGAAAGGGTGTTTAAGCTACCATGGCTCTAATGCAATATAATACCTAACCCACTTTCAAACACTGTGATTCTCAGTAATGCGCGCAATCAAAGAAAAATATGCGCATGAGTCTTTCAAACACTCCAGGTGTGAGGTAAGGTGAAGAGAAGGAGAGCTTACCACAATCATGATTGTAGAATGATGGAAGCATATAAATGGCATTACCAACAGCAGCTTCGGCTTCTATAGATGCAGCAGCTGATGAAAGAAGATCTTCATACAATCCTCCAGTCAACTCAACACGAAATGCATTAATACGAATACGTGCCAGAACATTAGTGTACCACATCTTGGTCAGAACTTGTAATGTCAAAGACACATATTATTCGAAAAATGATGAGTACTGAACTAGTAACATAGAAGAAAGAATGGAAGCTAAAAGCCAAAAGCTAAATTTCTGCCATGTGATGACAAGGAAATAGTGCACAAGCTGAGGTTTTAGCTCTACTAGAAAGTCAGAAACTATGTCATCAAAAAGGTTTGAATATAACAGATATTAAAACTGATTCTCAATTCATGGTTCAATACATTAAAGGAAACTTTTCAGTCCCTTAGCATTTAGAATATGAAATATGTCAGTGCTCAGCTTATCTACCTTCGAATGTGAAGATCTCTCACATCTTTCATGAAGCCAATTTCCTTACAGATGAATTAGCAAACTTTGGTCACTCGATTATACGGATACAAGTCTTATCAACATTGGGATCACTACCAACGCATTGTAGAAAAATAGTTGGGAAGATCAATTAAGCCTAGAACATTATAGGCCTCCTTAAGGTTATCAATTTTTGGATCCTTTTTTTTGTTCTATTTTATTATTTCAGTGCACGGTTCTCTTAGGAATGTTAATGTTTTATTTGGCTTTTATTACTACCCGAAACTCAGGATGATGTATTAAGGGATTAAGGGTTCAATGCCCTATCCTATGTAATTCTTACATAGGTTTTGAGTCTTTGCTCACCCCATAATAATAATATCAATGACAAGAATTTCATAAAATAAAAATAAAAAATAAAGGATACAAGTTATATCTTCATCCATGATATTTGCCTTTGTGAATGTTCTCCTTAGTAAGCCAAAACCCTCTTCCATCTAGAAAATGAAAGTATAACGCCACCATTACAATGATTAATATTAGCTATTTGTCAATGAACTCTCTATTCATTTATTGATCTCATACACTCTAATTCTCATGAATAATAATCTTCTTAAGGGCACTAGCAACAATATCTGAATGACCCAATAGTAGTATCAAAAAGTAAATAAAAGAAGCTTCAGTAAAACAACTAAATGAAGCTTACATGCATATAATGAGATTGTTTCAGCAAGAAACTGCAACCCAGTAATCATGAATTAAATTATGGGGGACATATAAATGATGAAAAGTATCATTCAACCTGCTGTAAGGCTAAAATAAAGGCACAGGTATTCTTCCCCCTCCTTTAACAGGTCATTTGGATAAAAAAAAAAAAAAAACTCTCCACTCGTAACCAAAAGAGAAGCAAAAATAATAATTGTTCCATAATTTCAAGTTTTCACCAAAAAAAAAAAGGAAGGAAGAAAAAGAAGAATGAGAAGGATACAAAATGTGTCATCAGACTACTTCCATAAATAATCTTTACCCCCAATGTTGACTTGCATGAAAAACTTGAGAAATTTATTTTCTCACCTCTGAAATCATTGGTAGAGATAAATTAGCAGGTTGAAGTATGTCAAGACTGTCAGCTGCTGCAACTCCTGATATGACCATACAAGCTAACCGTTTCACCAGAAGCGGGTACTTCAAACCTTGTGTCCTATTGACAGAGATGATAAAATGTAAGAAATCTAGATAATTGAAAGTACTACAAAACTCATCAGTGATTGAAGTGTTGACAACTGTGAAACCAACAAAAAGTAATTTTTAAAACATGAAATAAAACATTTCCCTTTGGGAGTTTGCTGAAATGCAATATTAGGTAAACTAATAAATTCACGTCTCAAGAGTGTCCTTCTGATACATAAAGAGCGAAAGATATATGTACCTCTAGTACAATGTATAAAAGACCTGATTGTGTTTTTGGTGTTTTTTATCATTCTAATCAATGGTGTAAATGAGAGCCATATTAATTATTGCATGAAAAGAAGCGAGGTGAAGCTTTTAACAGCTTTCTTATAATCTCAAATGATTGTTTAGTGTATGTCAGAAATTTTCAATGCAGAAATCAAAAATGTGCACATATTTTTACGTAACATTAATGTAATGGCTCTGTGTACCACCGTCACTTAAGTAAATGATATATGCACATGTACGAGCATATTGTATTCCATGATACATGTGACTTTCCCTATCATAAGACAGTAACAAGAATGACTAGATGAAAAAGTTGGAGAATACTAAGCTTCAACTGAGAGGAAGATCTTTTTCTCACTTTCAACTCATACCTAACCTTGTCATCCTGAAAACAAAAGCAAGACTACTGGTACAACATTAAAGATTATCATTGTGCTATATGTTCACGTATATAAGACCTACTTCCAACTTCCGATGCAAAAGAAAACATAAACCTGCACTTGAAACCATGGCATAGAATATCAATAGATCAGGCAGAAGTGTTTTTGAGGAGCTCCCTACTGGCAATAATCATTGTAGGCTGACCAATCCGCTCTCTTCTCAACATTGTAAAAAACCTGAAATCCATGAAAGTTTAACTCCCATTGCAATTTTGAAACACTAAATTGATGAATGAAAGAATTGAAAAATAATTTTCCCAATAATATATTGCAAACAAACAACACCTAGACAAAAAAGAAGTCCTCCAGAAGATGAAAGGTATCCCTTATAATCTCAGTTGCTTTTCTACTTAATATTATCCCTTTGTGGAGTTCCCATAGAATACTAGGCAGGGTTCTCCTATTATGCTTAGAAACTTCTAGGCTGTAAGCTTCCACAATTCTGATCTCCCTTATTAACATTTAGCCACCCCTTATAACCAGAGAAACACATTATGGTAGTGTACAGCAAATCTTATAGACAGATAATAAGTCTATTCACTGTTACATGGTCCCCAAATCTCTTCAAGATTACAATCATTAGACAACACTTTAGGATACAACCACAAAAACTCAATTGGACCTCACTGAAATATAAGATAGAGCCAATAGAGCAGATAGGCACTTGTGCACTCACACATACAAATTTTAATGTCTACGTACTAAATTGATATACTTAAACTATTAAGAAACCCCAATTTTGCCTGCTAATATTTGTGTCCCCGCAAAGTGAAAATTCACAGCAAGAACCAGCCGAAATTGTGTTTCCTCGTAATTAAAGAAAACAAGAGGAAACAAGATACTGTAAAGGAACCAGCCCAGCCTCTTAAATAGAGCTTACTTGGTAGGTGCTGCCTATTCACACAGACAATGCTCTACGCGCTAGGATTGGAATACCCCTACCCTCCAAACCAGACATGAAGGTCTCCCCTCATCTGGCTCTATCCAGCGGAATGTCCACTCACTGCTGCCCCTAACATCCTCCCTTTACCATTGGCAGATTTTTCAATCTTAACCATGGTACAAGTAAGCCTAGAAAAGCTAGGTAAAGCGGGTGGTCAGGCAGAACCATAATTCGAGGTCCTGTAATGAGTCCCACGGCGATCGCTTAAGGAGTTATAAACCACACATGAACTATCCTTTCTTTCGGCAGCAGAAAATGACATTACAGAGAGTTGCATCAGAACCAGGTCGCGGAAAAGTACATTAGTCAGTCTACCGAAATGGATTGCGTAAAAAATGTTATAAATCATCAAAGCATTTCTCAACCTTAGTAGAATCCATGTGAAGTCATCATTTTCTCATACAAACATATGTTTAACTAACGAAACGCTCGCCAGAAATCTATTCCGTTAGACCCATTCACAAGCTTCAATAAGGCATTGTCACAGTGAAAGAATAACACTGCATTACACCACAGATATTCACTCTTAACAACACAACCTCAAACATATGGTGGGTATTTGTTTAAACATATAACCTTAGATTGCTCCTCGCACTCTTTGCTACAGAACTGCACAACTTGTGTTTGAGAAGTGGTTTTTAGCTTCCGAAGGCAGAAGTAACAAACGCTGTGGATCGTAGAATGAGAAGGGTGAGCAACGAACGGCTGCGCGGTGTGGAGGAGATCCCCGACTCGGATTCTCCGGGTGGCGAACACGCCTCTCCCAGCCGACTCGGTAAGCAAGACCTGGATAGGAGGCGGCGCTGGTCGACCCGGATCCCCATCCTTATCGGCCGTTCTGGTGGTTGTGTAGGAGGAGGATGCGAGAAATAGGTTCGTGCGGGAATGAAATGCTTTGAACCGCGAAACCAAACGGCTACTATGCCCCACCGCCAACATTTTCACCTAAGAAGCTACCGTTCGAACACTAACCCCATACGCGACTATACATGTAAGTTGTATTCGGAAACCTCTTGCTATCTTACAATAAAGTATCAACCGGGTTGAAGTGGGGAAACCTAATTAATTTTAAAGTTGGTGTTATCTTACATTAGAAGCAAGATAATGGACATATAATTTTATAAGTGATAAAAATTTTTTACTTACTATCTTATGATTTTAAGATGAAATCTCACACTTTAATAATTAAAAATTCTATCTTAACCAACAAAAGAAAAGAACAAGTTGCTGCCTCCTTTTATTATTCTCACCACACAAAGCAAAAACAATATAGTGATAGACAATTTTAATTGGAGGAGGTGCATTTAAGTGTTGTATATAAGCCATTACATAAAAACTATGAATATCTGAGGATGAATTGCGTCCACGGGAGGATCTATGTACACAAAAAAGTAAAGGGTCAAATTAGCACCGTTCGATCAAAAACCATGATCACCGATCCAACGGTGACCTCCAAGAAAGATCCTCCTTTGAACAACCCCTTTGTACTTCTTTAGGAGGAATAAAGCAATCCATAGAGAGACCGGGAACGTTGAATGCAAGGTCATCAATGGCCCACGTCTCCTCCATCCTTGTGATCCCCTGGCCCGTCTTCAAGTTCTCCCCGAAGCGTGTGATTATCACACTTGAGTGGCCAGCGTGAGCGATCATCACACCCTCCGCCGTCCGATAGTCCTCGATTCTTGTTGACATTGAGGTTTCCCAGTACATGGGGTGCGCACCAGGGGACTGAATCCTGTTCAAGTACGAGTCCTCCAGGTACACCAGGAGCCCACTCCTTTGGCTGAAGTAGCCAAACATAACATGCTTTATCATCTCGGCCGTTATGTCGCCACGTTCAGCTAAGTCCGTTTGATCGGCAGACAATTTCAACACAAAACAATCAACGCCTGTAATTCGCTTTTCTCCCAAGTACTGGGCCGGGGAAAATACAGCTGCTATGGCCAAAGGATCTAGTCCCTGCAAATGTGTTAATGAAACTATCCTCTAAACGAATACATACTTCTCTAAAAAGTATCTACAAATGAACAGAATCCTACACAACTGTTAACGGGATTTGCTTTTGAACATAAGATACCGCCAGGTCATGACATGATGGTTTGATTAACTAAGTTACAGAATTCAACGTCAATTGCGACATCTTAGACAATTGTTGACAAAACGTCACCAACGGTAGTGATTTAGCCACAAGATTGTCGGAAGCGTACGAGGAAGGTCATTGAAAAGTAAAACACAATCAATACCTGATGTGGTCGTAGGTTCCTTGGGACTAAATTTTCCTTCTGTAATGTTTTTCAGAAAGACATCTCTTTTTTCTTTTTCTTTGTCTTTTTTTTTTCTTTTTTTCTACGTTTTATCCAAAAATAAATAAAAAAATAAAAATAAAGAGAGAGATTTAGGGTATCACTTAAGCCTCAAGTATAGTACATTCGTAACAGTTACCTGAAGGGCTCGCCGGAGGGGACGAACACCACCCTTGGCAGCATGCGCGCCGAGCCACGGAGTGTGACGCCAAGCCACACTGCCATCACTACCGGCTACAACCTTGTGGCCACCCACAACGAGCTCAATCAGCCACTTGTTGGGGACCATCTGCCACATCACAAAGCACCCCTTCTGAAACTCTCCGGTGGCTCCGGCAGCCGAGCTGCTGGATCCTAGCTCATCCACCATGGCCATGGATACCTTTCCGGTGACGAAAATGTTCTTCACCTGCCCCTCTAGTTTACGGCATCCAGTCGCCGCGGTGAAGTGTTGGATTATATATTGGGCTGAGGAGGAGACCTGCCGTAGGACCAAAATATTTTGGAATTCTATTTAGTCGTGCATTTTGTTGTGGTTAAACACAGCGGTCGTCCTTTTTTGCTTTTCCTTTTATGAAAATCTGCAATTTGTGTACTGCATATACGGTTTCAATGCAGTCGAGAAAGTAAACTAGACCCAAAGAGTGTTGGCTTAGACCTTTTAAGGACTCCAAAACAGGCGCTTGGGAATTCCAACTTAATTGCGGTGCCCATCTTACTATTTTCTAACTACAAACTTTTATTAAGTAACTGGCAGAAGAAAACTTAAACGAGCCGTTTACAACATGTTTAGCAATATAGAATGCTTAACCAAATGGGCCTAAGAGAAGTTGAAAAGAAAAGGCAAAAATGAGTACATTTTCCGTTAATCGGAGAGAATGAGAACACCACCGCTGAAATGGGTTTAGAAGAAAGAAAATTCGAAAAGGAATATGAAAGATAGTAGAGATAGATGGTCTACCTCGCTGATAGTGGGCTGTTTGAGATGGAGAGGGATGGGAAAGAGAGGACAACCCAGAACGCTGAGGAGGATTCTGAGGTCGGATTTCTTGTTGAAGACGAGGGAGAGGTGGGTCTTGATCCAGTTCCGCCACGTCAGACCTCGTCCTTTCTTCGAGCCATTTCTGCTGTCGTCTTCTATATCAATGGGCTCCTCTGATAGCGGTGCAAGTCGACTCATCTGCGTTTCTGAGAGATTCAGAAGAGAGAAACACGGAGAGCTTTAAGAAGCAAGACCAGAGGGATTAAAATGTGAGTGGAACGCTGCCAAAGGGAACCACTCCCCTCCTTCCTCTCTCTCTCTCTCTCTCTCTCTCTCTCTCTTGTAATGCACTTTGTGCAGATGCAGCGTGAGCGCGTGCGGCACGTGTGACTTCTTGATTCCTTTTATTTCCTGCTTCTTTTATTTTTTTTCTTTCTTCAATTAGAATAAGTATTGTTTACAACTTTTTAATTTCATGTTCAATACCAAATGCCTGTATGGATGTGTATAATAAATATATAAAAAAAGAAAGAATATTTATAACTTAAAACCTGTTTAGACTTTATGAGTTTGTGACGATATTATGACCAAGTTTTTGTAATGTCCGTATTATGACCAATTACATATCTTATATTGTTTCCTATGTTCAACAAATTATTTTTTGAAAAATTTTCATCAAAATTGTAGTTAAATGTTACCAAAAAAAAAAAGAGTAATGACCCACCACTTTTCTGTGGGGTAAGTATGCGCGTGGGGCATAAGGAACTGCACTTGCACTCTTTTGCTTTTTCCTTTTTCCTATTTACTTTTTCTAAAAAAGTTGACCTTTATGGTCTCGTTTGCAAATCACTGGTTTACATCTTCTAAGAGGCAAAAAGGTACAATAGCAATGTTGGCAACTTGGTGGGTTAACAGCTTTTTACCTATCGCCTGAAAAGTTAATTCAGGAGATTCTGGATGAAGTAATAAACTAGCTCTAGGAAACGGTCAGTCACATGCATCCTACGCTGGCCCCCCACCGGAAATTAGATCAAGAACCACATCGTTAGACTTTGATCTCTAGATCTACCAAAGATACATACTTGATTAGGTTTACATGTTTGTTGGTTCACAGCCTGTATAAGGAGTAAGCAGTTGAAATTTGAATTCTTCTTTGCTGTTTCAGCTCCTCTACTTGATTACCCTACACGGATATTACCAGAATCCACTTTGCTTGAACAGATCTCTCTCATCTTCTCAAAAATAAAAAAATAAAAGATGGGTGTTGTACCATCACCTTCGATGGTTGTTTGTAACAATCCTGTAATATAAAAATGGAACTAACTCTACTAGATTGCAAGGGGATTTGGGTGCTCATGTTATGTATTAAAAATCAAGACCATGTATGAAATCTTCAAGTTGCTAAGAATATTATGTTAGAGTTAGAAATACAATTTTTTTATTTAATTTTTATTATTAGGGATTCATATTCAATGTGAAATTTTTATTTTACATATATAACTCTGCATAGCAAGTAACATTGAATTTATAAGATTATATGAGTAAAACATATATAACCTAAATTTTAAATGTTATATTGAAATGCCCAAATAATCAATTCAAAAGTTAATAAATTTTATTGTTTAAATTTTACTATAAATAATCATATAAATAAACTTATAAATTCAATGTTACTTGGTACGCAGAGTTACATATGTAAAATAAACTTGTTTGAACCCTACCCCACGAATGCAGGGAATGTAAATAACGAGTGAACATTTACAGGAGCACGGCGCGTGGGACATTGTTGCTCTGCAATGTACATGAGCTTTTAAGGGAGGCAAAGGATGTATCGCAAAAGAGGGTGACGCGTCCACATCCCATCCTACCTAAAATTATGGCTTTTCTGGTAGTTCGGTAGCGCAAAATTGGAAGAAACCCATGAAAACTGGTTCTGTTGAGAGACTTCTGACAGGGACATGAATGTATAAATTGACTTTGGTTCAAGTTTCAGATGAGAGACACAAATGTGATTGTTGCATCTCCGATGGCGTAACTGACATCATAATCAATAATCTTACCAGATCTCCCCATGTGGCACGTTTTGGTTGGGGCTCTGCACCGCTCCCATTAAATTTTTTCAACATGAGGATAGTGTTCTTTAGACTAATGCTTGTAATCGTACACAACCACTAAGTTAAGAGTTACTTATTGAATTACACGCATTTGCTTTTCTCGGTTACTCACCGGGCCTCGATGCCATCTTCTTTGTTCTATGGAAATCAGGATTAGGAGCTTAAGGAGTACTTTTATCCTACACTGATTATCTATCTCTATCAACTAGACTCAGAAAGGATATTGCTTGCCTTCTTTCATTTCATCTTCTAAACTTTAAAATGAATAAAACTGTTAAGAAATTTAATTCTTTCTTAATTAAAAATTTAATTTTTGAAGAGGGAATACATTTTTCTTTTAACAAAAAGATCACATGAAATTTAAGGTGAAAAAACAAAAAAAGACAACTTATATTATTCTTAATAAGTCTTATTCTACCCAACACTACACGTTGTCAAGAAAGTAATATATTTCATCACAAATCATTTTAGATTATAACGGTTTTGTGCATAACAGATGTTATTAAAATTAAGTTTTGAATCCAATTATGAAATTTATTTCATCTTTAGAACCAATTTATAAATAATAAGCATACTTTTCATTTGGAAGAGGATTCCACACATGATTTAGACAATATGAATAACTCGTTTTCTATTAACAAAAAACACAAAAGGTAATACTTTCAAACCCCTAAAAATATTAACCAGCATTCTTGATAGAATGTAACCGGTAAACCCTTTTTCTACTTATAACCCTCCCTGTCTTTTGCAATGAACAAATCTCTGTGATTTCCGTCTTCTTTTCCCATTGATTTGTCATGAAAATATCTGAAAAAGCTCCAAGGCAATCAGGCGGAGCAGACGAGGGTGTATTGTCTACCATAGCTGTGCTTACTAATGCTCGGCACCTACCCAAGTCCGCGCCGTAATATTAGCATTATAATGCATGTCGAGCCCCACTTTTGCATTACAACCCATTCTTTCACCTCCAACGTTCATCTCAACAAATCTCCCTGAAAAAAAAATTCATTCATTGAAAAGTGGACTTTTAAGTTAGATAATAAATTTTTTAATATAATATCAAAGATAAAATTCTTTTTAACATATTTATGGACTTCTATTGATTTGTGTTAAAGATGTATGTCCCACATCAATAACATAAAGATAGCTATGATTCTTATAGGTAATGAGATTTTTTCACCAATTGTCTTAAGATTTTGGGATACCATCATACTTTATAATGATATTAAAGTTTAGGATGAGCCTTGATTGCATTAATTCCACGCAAATCCAAGTTGTGGGATTGTCCATTAACGTGCAATGCTTGTATCATAAAGGAAAGTATTAGGGATGTATGTCTCATATTCATAACATAAGGATGGACTCTTGGACTTATAAGTAATAAGATCTTCTTATCAATTGCCTTAAGGTTTTGGACGGGCCTCACATTCTAAGAATCTACATTTACACAATTGCTCACATAATGTAATACCACAATGGTCAAATAATTGACCAATTCTAATGAAAGAACACATTAATATGTAAATCATAAGTTTTACATTATTAAGAAATATATTAAAAGTAATGTTTAGATGATAATAAATTCTACAAACTTTTACATTGACTTTTGAATTCAATTGTTAAAGAAGTCTAGTGTCATTTGCCCTAACGCATGTGATAAACATGTGCTATCCACGTTAGCTACTAGGACCCAATTGTGCAACCCAACTCAAAATCCACACAAAGGTGACCCACATTCAATCCGCAATCAATCCAATGTGACCCTGACTTCTTTGCAAACCCTAGGTGTCGCCGACTAACAATATTGATCGAAATCCTCATCAAATTAGGATTGTAAGTAATGTAATTTCACTGTGATTTTGTTACCAAATCAATCTATGTATAGTTCTATAAATTAACCCTAAAATATCAAATATAATTAAATAAAGAATTCATCAATTCAATTGAATTTTAGTTTCATCCGTGTCTTCAAGCTTTTTGACAAAATTAGGGTTCTGGCAACATCTCTCTCTCTTTCTACAATTCTCTTTCCGTTCATGGTATTTGAAGCCATAAGATTATGTCATTGATCTTGCAATCACTTAATTCATGTTTTTTTCATTCACTTCTTCTGTTAGACTTCATAAATGGCTTCCTCCTTTTCTTCTCCCTCTAATGACTCTCTTATTTTGACCACCTCACTTGCCCCACCAATTCCTCCCCTCAGCTTTCTCAAGCACTTCAACAGCTCTAATTATGTCATCTGGAAAACCAGATTAACATCATTTCTCCTCTTCTACAGCCTCTTCCCCATCCTCAACAGTATCAAGCCATCACCAACCACCACACTCACCCTTCTCAATAAATCAACCACCCCTAACCCTGCTTATGCCGCATGGCTCGTTCACAACCAAGTCATGCTCAATTGGCTCATGGCAACATCCACCTACATCGTCCAATTGATCACCCGCTCCTCTACCTTGTGTATGGAGTTACAAACCCTCACTTGTGACAACTAGTTAGTGAATGAATTTCTCAATAAGGTGAAGATGATTCTTAACTAGCTTATTGCAATTGGCAAATGCCTGCCAAAATTTGAGTACCAATCTCAAGTTCTACATGGTCTTGGCAATTATTTTGATGATTTAGCGACCTTCATCTCTACCATCCAAACTCAGACTAGTTTCTTGAGTTGGGAAGCCTTTCATGGTCTTCTACTCGCCCATGAGGATCACAAACGTCAACATTAGCTAGTGTCCTCTTTTGCTATTGTTTTTACAGCTTATGTGGATTAGACTTTTATGGGCACCACCCCAACTTGACTCAATCCTAACCTAACTCGTACAAGCCACAACCCATGCGCACTTGCTCTCATAAGTCAACCCACACATGAAGGCTTGTTACCCAGCTTGTAGCAACCTCCTTGGTCTAGCTTGCCCCAACAATCCTAGCCCAACTGCAATTCAAGACGTGGGTTGCTACGTAATAGGCCTTATTGCCACCTACGCCACAAACCATGCCACCACGTCGCCAACTATCATAAGTGTTTCAACCTCACCTTTAACCATCCACTAATCAAGCCCATTAGGCCTGTTTAACTCCCCACGCCCACTATGCCTACCCCACACCATCCTACCACCCTTAAGCCTAATACAACCACCTTCATCCCCCATTTAATTCTTACAATCCTCTTCCCCTATCACCTTCCTCCATTAACTTTGCCTCTTGGCATCCTAACTTTGGGCTTCCCACCACATAACTGAGTCCACTGCCTCTCTCTATCTAATGTCACCCCTTATATTGGCACCAACATCTTACCATCAACAATGGTGTGTCTTTTCCCATCACCCACACAAGTAATCTCCACTCTCCCTCTTTCTATCTTTCCAATACCCTTGTCATTCCGTTAATCACTAAAAATTTGTGATCCGTGTCTAAATTTTCTTCTGACAATGATTGTTTCTTTTTATTTTAACACATCATTTTGAGGTCATCTCTTGTCGTACAAGTCAAACCATCCTCCACGAAATCCTTGATTGTAGTCTTTATCACATCTCTACATCAAGTACTCCTCCGCCTCCTCATGCTCTAACCATTGTCTATTCTAGCTCTCTTTTGTGGCACCATCAACTCGATTATCCTTCTTCCGATGTGCTTGCTCATTTGTTGAAGTCATCTAATATTAAAGTCCCCTTTGTTGTGTGTCCCCTTTATCTGGCATGTGCTACTAATAAAAGTTATCACCTTCCCCACCCCTCTACTGCATCTAAGTCTTCGGCCCCTCTCTAGTTAGTCCATTTTGATGTTTACGGTTGAGCCATTGAATGGAAATAAATATTATATTTGTTTTATTGATGACTTCACCTACTTTACTTGGCTATATACTTTCTCTTCTCGCTTTCAATTTTTGGATATTTTTATTACATTTTGCACTTTTATGAAAATGTAGCCTTAGTGTAGGTTACAATCCATTCAATGTGAATTGCTCTAGAATTTGTCTCTAAACATCACTACCTCCAACAACATGGCATTCACCAGTAGCTCTCCTATCCCTATGCCCATTTCCAAAATGGTGTCACAAAATGTAAACATCACCACATCATGGAAACTAGCCTTGCCCTCCTACATCAAGCTGTCATCCCTTCTGATTTTTGGGATTTTGACTTTGAGATAGCTATGTACTTTATTAATCATCTCTCCACCACTATAAATGACCATTGTTTCCCTTAATAACTCTTCTTTTATCAACCCATTCCTTTTTCCCACTTGCATGTTCTTAGGTGTGTTGTTTTTCCATACCTTCAGCCTTATGCCCCTTACAAACTTGCTTTACACTCCTGAGCATGTGTCTTCTTAGGTTACCCACCCACTTATCATGGGTATCGGTGTTATTGTCTTAAAACTAGTCATTTTTTCATTGTGGTTGATGTTGTGTTTCATAAGGATATCTTCCTTTATCATTCCTGTCCTTCCTAACCTAGTTCACTCCCTGACATTATTCCTGCTCTAGTTCCTATCCCTTTTCTTGTTCCTTCCATCCCCTTGGAACCCTTACCATCACCCATGCCAAAACCTCACTCTCTATCTCCACCCCACTTTCTTCTCCTCTCTTATAAGCACCTACATCCCTTCTTTCTCAATCTCCACCCTCACCTCCTCCCCCACCTTATCCTGTTACTCGCTTACAAGATAGCACCATTGACCATTGCACTATTACCCACCAACACACCTATGTCCTCACTGCCCATGCTTACCCATATCATGAACCCATTTGCTTCACTCAAGCAATTGTGACCCTTATTGGTGTGAGGCCATGGATGCTGAGTATATTGCCCTTATCCGCAATGGTACTTGGACTCTAGTTCTACCACCTTATGTTGCTCAATTGGATGCAATAGGATCTTTAAAGTCAAGCTTTGTGTCAATGGCTCTTTGGAATGCTATATGGCTCATCTTATTGCAAAAAGTTTTCATTAGCAAGAAGGCATTGATTTTACTAAGATGTTTAGCCCTATGGCCAAACCAATGACTATTCGAACCATCATTTCTCTTACCTACTCCTATAGCTGGGTCATTTGTCAACTTAATGTCTCGAATGCATTCTTTCATGGCTACCTCTTTGAAGTTGTATATATGGTACAACCTCTAAGGTTCATGGACTCGACATGCCCTTCTCATGTTTGTCATCTACATCATTCCCTCTATGATCTCAAGTAAGTCCCTCGTACTTAGTATAATTGTCTTAGCACCTTCCACATTACTTAGCTTTCGCGTCTTTACCATTGACACCTTCCTATTTACCCTCCACACTCCTCGGTACAACATTCTTTCCTGGTTTATGTGGATGACATCCTCACTGGCTTCTCCTAAGGCTCCACTCTCTAGATTGCTTCAAACCTTTCAACAGAAATTTGTCATCAAGGATCTTGCCCTTATTCATTACTTCCTTGGCATTGAAGTTCAACCAACTCCCTGTGGACTTATTTTTCACCAGGCTAAGTTCACCCTTAACATCCTTGCATGTGCTAAGATGATTGACGCCAATGCTATGGCTACTCCATGCACTACTGATGAGCCTTTTTCCTAGTGACATGGTGAACCTTTTGCAAATCTTAGTCTCTATTGCAGTATTGTCGAGGTTCTCTAGTATCTTACACTTACTTAGTCATGCATTGCTTATGCTATCAACATTGTGTGCTAGTTCTTTCATTACTCGACCTCTGGTCATTGGTAAGCCATGAAGTGTATCCTTCGATACCTTGCTGACACTCCCGGCTTGGTCTTTTCCTCACTCATAACCCCTTAACCCTTATTCATGCTTTCTTTAATGTCGGCTAGGCAAGCGATCGTGACGACTGTAGGTTGATAGGTGGATTTTGCATCTTCCTTGGCAATAATCTCATCTCTTAGAGCTTGTAGAAACAACGTACAGTTGCTTAGTCTAGTACCAAAGCCGAATACAAGCCTCTTGCTGACACCACTACTAAAATTATATGGATTGAATATCTTCTTTAGGATCTCCATGCAATTCCTCCACAACCCCCGATGCTTTGGTCTGACAACTTGTCAACCCTATATCTCATTGTCAATCATGTTTTTTATGATCGCACGAAGCACATTAAAATTGATTTTCACTTCATCTGAGAACGTCCTGCTCATGGTCAACTTCATATCCAATTTATATCCTTCATTGATCAATTGATTAATATCTTCACCAAGGGCCTTTCCTTCACATTTCCACATTCTTTGATCCAAGCTAACAATGCATTCTACCCCTTCAGCTTATGGGGGCATGTTAAAGAAGTCTAATGTCATGCGCCCTGATGCACATGATAAACATGTGCTCTCCACATCAACCGCTGGGACCCGATTGTGCAACTCAACTCATAATCCACCAAAAGGTGACATGTGTTCAACCTGCAATCGATCTGACAAGACCCTAGCTTCTTACTAACCCTAGGTGCCGCCAATTAACAATATTGGCCAAAATCCTCATCGAATCAGGATTATAACTAATGTAATTTCAATATGATTTTGTTACCAAATCAATCTGTGTATAGTTCTATAAGTTAACTCTAATGTATCAAATGTAATTAAGTGGAGAATTCATCAATTCAATTGAATTTTATTTTCATATGTATCTTCAAACTTTCTAATGAAATTAGGGTTCCAACAACATCTCTTTCTCTGCAATTCTCTTTTCGTTCATAAATAATAGATTTCTTACAAAGTTACACCTAGAAAAAGTATAGTAATTGACAAAGCTTTCAATTTAAAAACCTTACTTCGGAACCTATGTATGATCAACATCTTCGTACATTTGTTTTCTTTCCTTCTTTTGGCCTAAAGTAAGGTCGTGGTAGGGTGCATTAAATTGAGAAGAGCCAGAGGCTTGCATTTAGCTGCACAACATGTGGAATGACTTGAAATGACTACCTACTCAAAGGCGTAAACCAAAAACGTGAAAAACACAGGTCGGCTGTAGAGACACTGGTGACCTATAGCATGGTTCGGATGCACAAGAAAGATCGCGTAACGAGGTTTTGTATGTTTTCAATTGTAAAAACAAATTTATTTTTAGTCGAGTCAAGGCAAAAATTCCAAACCACAAATCCAACCAATAAAAAGAAAGGAAAAAAAAAACTTGTCCTTCGTTTTAGTCACAAATCCCACACACAAAAGAAGAAATATGACCCTGTACTCCATACGAGTGTCTATGTAGTTGTCCCTTGAGCCCCCTCCTCCCTCTTTAGATTTAGGGAAACGACGCACTGCCGTTAAAGGGCGAATGCATTTTCTGTCAGTTGCGGGTACGACATGCACGGGACCATGCACTACAATGCACACGCGCACCTGGGGCGCATGTATTTGGAACAAGTATTTGGCGCATGTATTTGGCGATTTTCACTTTCCTTCCCTTTCGTCATTTTATTATTATTACTGATATTTTCTCTTTTTGTATGGTCCATACACCTCCACCGTTGCCCCATGTGCCTCTTCCCATTTACCTTCTTTAGCAATCACCTTTTGATGCTCCCCTTCAACGCTACACGCGCTACACGCACAGACTCTTATTCTTTTTCTTGTAAGAGAACTGTTGACCTCTCCGTACATTCTCTCGCCTTTGTCCGCCTTCTCTTCTACGTCTCCATACCCAGCTATGGTACCCTCTAAGCACCAAGCATATCTCCTTTGTTGAATATTCATCTCTAAGACCTTTATTTTTAGATTTTCTTTTTTTTAATATCTTTTATTACCGTTTTTGACTACTACTTTCTTCGTTTTCCTGTCAAAAGAATATCCATTAGAGTCAGAGCATTTAGCTGGTGCTATTGTTTTCAATGTTTACTCGGTAAATTCTCGCTGAAAAGCAGGGACAGAGGGGTATACTTAAGATGCGCCACTGTTCAGGGTGTACTTGGGGCTTGAGTGCCTTCTGGGCGCAAATTCTCCCAAACAGGCTCATACAACTGAAATTTTAAATTCTGGGCCTTACATGCATTGCCCCACACAGTCTGACATGTTTTGCCATGTCCATTTCCTTTGACCCCTTTTTAATTCGAGGACTTTCAGGGTGGTCTTCTTCTACTTACCAGCTTTACTTGCTTATTATATATATATATATATATATATATTTGCGAGCGTCAAAGTTCCAAATGAAAAATAAAAATAGCAGGATTGGTATGTAATAGAACTGGCGAGGTTCATAAGCGATGGAAGGCAGAGGCTGTTTGTCTTTTTCATTTTGTCAATGGACATCTCCAATAAAGCGATTAAGTTGAGATGGAAGGACATTATTTTGCGCAACCAGACGTCGATCCTAGAACTTTTGCGCATGTAAAGATGGGGCGAAACTCTTCTGTTATCTTCCTACATAGCTTTTCTTTGACCCAAAACCAAACATATCCGTACCCCCCATAAAACGCCGTGTTCACTTCATTGGTCGGTGCTGCCCTCGAAACCACCTACATCCTCGCTTTTTTAAACACATCGTTAGTTAATCCGGTCGATGACGACGGTCCATTTTATTTAGACACGGCACCTGAATAAATTAGCATTTTGACTAGGTATTAGTCTAACGAGTTTTTAATCTCCATTATAAGGAGAAGAGTAAGATAAGAGAAAGTCTTGTATATTTCAGAACACGATCAGATCAGATGATGAAAGGTAAGAGGAGGAGGAAGAAGAGGGGAATAAGATGCAGACTTTGTTTCTTTAATCCTAACAACGAAAAACATCAAAGAAGATTTCAGGTACTCTAACGTTGAGGCAAACTCAGGCAAGGAATGTCCAAAAACAAAAACGACGTACAATACAGAACTCATACAGTTCGTCTTTTCACCTCTTCTTATGATTTGTGGGTTCATTCATGTCGTTCTTCTTATGATTTGTGGGTTCATTCATATTGTTCTAACATATCATCGTCTCTCTCTCTATAATGATAATGTCATTAACATAAATTAATATTATAAAAATGCCTTTACCAATTTGTTTAATAAATAAGAAGGTGTCATAATAAGATTGATAAAAATCAATATCCATAAAGACTTCAAAGAACTTGTAGAACCATTGTCTCGATACTTATTTTAAATCATATAAAAATTTTCTCAAATGACAAACTTTCTTACCTCTTATGTTATAAATACCCTTAGGAATCATCATGTAAACTTCTTAATCTAAGTTTTTTTTAAGAAAGTATTATGGACATTAATTGGATATAGTTCCCAATAACAAATGCAAACAAGGGTTATCAAAACACGCACTATGATCACCTTGTCCACTGAGATAAAAGTTTCCAAATAATCGATTCTCTCTTTACTGTTATATTTTTTTACAATTAATTGTATTTTATATCTTTTTATTCAATTCTTTATTTTTGGTTATATCTTTTCACCACTAATTGTATTTTATATTTTTTATATTTTTATCCACTCGATGTTTGATTTTGTAAACTCATTTGTAATTAATGGATCATCTCCCTGTTCACAAAATAACTAGATCTTATGTATGGGTAAATTCTAAAACCATATATATATATATATACACAATAAAAGAACAAAGAGGAAAGTTGTGCAAAATATATATATATATATATAAATAAAATAATAGCTCCATGGTTCTTATGGATTGTCATCATCGTTGTTATCGATCACAGTTCAGAAAGGCGGTCCCACCCCTCCTTCAGATTTTTATCGGGAAAACACGGGAGATATTAATCCTCTCTCTGACTGACTCATCGGGGGTCTATCCGCTTCACGAACAACTTGGCCCCACTCGGTATCAATCTATCTCCCTTATCCGGTGCCCGCCCAACACTCTTAAAACCGCCAGTCAAACCCCCTCCCCACTTTGTTGAGGAGTGAGAGCTTCCCAAGCCAACCGAGTCTGTGTGTGGCGCGTGGCAGCCGCCGATTGATGCCTTTATTTGCAGTCTGAAGCCATTCTCCGTTACCTTCTCTTTCTGTAAATGTTCAGTACAGATTCCCCCGCGAAGCTCCATCTCAATTTCTTTCTAGATTATCTTTCAAATTCCGAACCTAGATGAGTGACTTCAAGGAGTTGATTCCTGGTTTACCCGAAGAGCTCGGAATGGAGTGCTTGGCTCGTTCGCACTACTCCACTCACCGGGTCGCGGATAGAGTTTGTTGTCGTTGGCGAGATCTTCTGCATAGCAGAGGCTTTTACTACCACAGAAAGCAAACCGGGCATACACGTAGAGTGGCTTGCCTGGTTCAGTCGCTACCGCTACGGCCTGGTTGTGATGGGTCCAAACCGGCTGGACCATCGGGTTATGGGGTGTCCTTATTTGACCCTGTGAGTGGGGACTGGGACCGGATCGAACAGATTCCCAAGTACCCAGACGGACTTCCGTTGTTCTGCCAGGTGACGAGCTCGGAGGGCAAGCTCGTGGTCATGGGAGGATGGGACCCGACAAGTTACAACCCGGTGAAGGACGTGTTCGTTTACGAATTCACGACTCGGCGGTGGAGGAGAGGCAAGGACATGCCGGAGAACCCATCGTTCTTCGCGGCGGGTGATTTGGGTGGGCGAGTTATTATAGCAGGCGGGCACGACGAGAGCAAGAATGCGTTGCGTACGGCCTGGGTTTACGATGTGAGGAGGGACGAGTGGACCGAGTTAACCCCCATGAATCAGGAGCGAGACGAGTGCGAAGGGATGGTGATTGGATCCGAGTTCTGGGTGGTGAGTGGCTACAAGACGGAGAGCCAGGGGAGATTCGAGAGTAGCATCGAGTCGTATGATTTCGGGAAGGGCAAGTGGAGGCGAGTGGAGGAGGAGTGGAGGGCTAGTCAGTGTCCAAAGTCGTGTGTAGGGATGGGAGAAGATGGGAAGCTGTTCTGTTGGGCTGAGTCTGACTCGGAAGTCCGAGTTGGGGCGCGTGCAGTCGAATTGGCGCGGATGACCTTTCTGTCCGGGTCACCTTACCAAGGCGGGCAACCGGGTTTCTTTCTGGCGGAGGGGCAAAATGGGAAACTGAAGAGGATAGAAGTGCCCGAGGAGTTCGTCGGCTTCGTACAATCAGGATGTTGCGTGGAGATCTAACCATTTGATCATTCGCTGCTGTTTTTTTGTCCCAAATCAGACACCTCACCTCCCAAGTGCCCCTCCCTCCCGAGTGTTAATATGTTTGTATGTTATAAGGGAATCAACCTGTTGTTAACATTGTGTTTTTTCCGGGATATCTACTACTTGTTATTGAGTACTCACTAAGGTTGTAATGTTAATGTAAATTGTTACTAATTATTATGAAGTTTTTTTTTTTTTTTGTGTCTACTAGTATTAGCTTGTGCTTCTTTAGATATTTATCAGTTGTGGTTCGCAAATGGATGAGCTTGCCCCTCAGAATGGAAGGACATCCAGTTCAAAATATGACCAGAGAGCAGCTTGCTTTCAAAGCGTCAACGCGCCGATCGATAGTTTAACTTCTCACGCTCACACACACACACACACACACACACACACACACACACACACACACAGACCGAACACCCGAATGTCGCAGCTAGCAATGAAAGGTAACCCAATGGAAAAGCAAATTCAAGTACACATCATACGGACCCACAGAGCCAACAGCACATGATTTGATTTCTGTAGTCTGTAGTTAATAGTCCACATAGTCTATATAGTCTATAGTCTACACCACACCCTTCCTAGTTACCATCTCTAGATGCTCGCTCCTGTCAAATTTATTATTAAGACATAAAAAAAACTAAGCTACTTCCAAACTCTATCAGACACTGAATCATACACCTGTATTAACCAGTCTCACCTAGAGTAGTCTAGGCTTCCACTGCGGCTCCTGCTAAAGCTCCGGCTGCGACTCCTTGAGCCATAAGGTGACCCCGAGTATGATCTTTCCCTGTACCTTCTTCCATCTCTGGATGAAACCGACCTGTGGTTTAAATAAAGCAGCAGAGATCTCTCAGACCATTGCTCCCAACCCCAACACGATTTTAATTGAAAGGGAATAGAAAGTAGCTACAAACCTTGAATACCGACTCCGTCGAGGGGAAGGGGAATAATAATCTGGACTCCGTGAGTAAGCTCGCCCATACCGCGGTGACCGAGAATACCGAGATGGAGACAGCCTGCGGTCATATGCTCGACCCCTATCAAATAACATCATACACCAATCAGAAACCCCAAAGAGAAGGTAGAGCTTTCACACTTTGTGATCTCTGAAACATCGCAACACAGCCTTAGAACACAATTTCAAAACAGAAAATGAAAGAATGTAGGCACCCAAAATCATTTCCCAAAAAAAGAGGGGGGGGGGAGGAGGAATAAAAAGGTGAGCTTCATTCCTCTCATTGTAAAAGGTACAACGCCCGATAATGCATTAATTGAAAAGCAGACATCTTCTAAACTTTAAATCAATGGCAAAATCATTACTATTGAAGACACAGAATCTTACCTAAACCGTTCTCTGGCCCTCATTTCTGAAGGCTTCTTCCTGCTTTCCTCAGCAAAAACAACAGTCAATTCACGGCCAAGAAGAATCTGGCCATCCATGTGATATTTGGCATCTGCAGCATCAGCAGGGTCTACATACTGGACAAACCCAAACCCTCGTGGTTCCCTGCGCAACAATGGTTGTTAAGCATAAAAAAAGAAAGTGTATACATTCACATTCACGTGTCCAAAGATGCATGTTGAGTGTGAACATCGACCAATTCCAATAATATGTAAATCACGCAATTTTCAAATGATTCATACAATTGAACTGAAAGCACCAAGTTGCTGCTAACCTTGTGGAATTTCCAAAGATAAAATTGAGATGAAATTCTTCAACACTTGAACTTCCCCTCAATGTACTCAAACCAAACTTCCTTCAAATCTTCTTGTACACTAAGATCATCTTGAACAGTACTTATACTTACTTGATTGGTGTCCTCAACACAACACCATTACTACTTCATAGTTGTCTTCAACAAGTACTCTTTATTACTTCATTGTGTCTTCAACACTTCCAATAAGAACAACCAAACACCCATGAACCAATTGCATATAAACAATTAGAGAAAGGAAGGGTATAAGATCCCATCATCATATTCAAGACAGTATTAAGACTAACAACTGGAGAGGTTTTAAAAGACAAATTCACTAAAACCAAACAGAATAGGTAATGAAGAACAACACAAGTTGGTTGTTCATGATTAAGAAAACCATATCAGACAAGATAGTGCATTCTTACCCGGTATGATAATCTCGAGGCAAGTAAATGTCCTTGAGGGGTCCAAACCTCCCAAATGGGCCCCGTAAATCCTCCGGCCTACAAATAATAACCAGATGACAAGTTTTGGCCACATAAATTTTCATTTAAGTAGGACTAGAAAATAAAATTGAACTTCTTGATCACCTCCTAACCCAACCTCCATAACAGTAAAGAAGTAACTTGTCATCCTTCAAGAAACGAAAACCAATAAGTTTACAAGCTTTTTGAAGGCATGCTAGTATAATTAGTTACAAGACGATCACCAGAGGCTCTCTGCTATTTGATAAATAATATAATTCCCTTCAAACCTCTTTGTACATGCAGCTAACTGCTACAATAAACATGGGACTATCGCACATGTGAATGACCTTTGCCCTTCTTACAAATAAGGGTCCACGTTTCTAATTTTGACTATAAAAAGTCTGCATTTTAACCTCATTATAAATGGAGTTAATATTCTAATTTTGTATCACTCTCTTGATGAAGAGCCTGCTACCACTCAGTATACCAATGTCAAACCCAAAAAAATGCAATCCATCATTAGAGAATGTGTCACTTATACCCATTCCTAACAAAGTAATGAATCTCTATCACAATGACACAATGAACAACTTACAACACACCATCACTGCTTGTTCTGAAAGTTTGAAAGAAAGAAAAAAGGTGTGGAGAACAACCCCATGCCATCCTCCACTCTTTCAGAGGGAGGCTAAGGTTGGTTCCACGATAAAGCAATGGGGATGGCTCCACCCCACCTACTTGAGGCTGTTCCTTACCCCATCACTACCTCCACCCCGCACATTTTGCGGGAAATGGGGAGGGGAGGAAAGGGAAAGGGTGCGTGGTGATTGTCAACAACCCTGCCCCTCAATGGGGTGATTCCACCCTCACACACCTACATAATGGCGGAATCTCTATGACGATGGATCCCCATCACCAATTAAGGTGAACCTTCGATGTATGTGGACAGGGGCAAAGGGTTGTTACCCACTGTCCCCTTTCTAGACAAAAGCAAGCAGCATGGTCTTGCCACATGCCATTTCTTTTTCCTTCTTTTATTTGGTTTAATGTGTGTAAAGTAACAGCTGCAAGGTCCTTCATCTAAAGATTGATGAAAAATAAACCAGTAGTCTTATTTATTGCAAGAAGAAAATTTAAACTTTTCTTTGTCGAAACTAAAAATTCAAACCAACATATGTCACAAAGATAAAATCCTTAAGGACGAATTTTCCTATTACTAACTGATATTATTGATTCATGCATTTATTGTAGTAGCATATTGAATAGCACACAAGTAGTCAAAATACAAACGGAGATTTTGAATATTTGTTTCTCAAGTTTACATTTCGAATAGACTTCATAACTCTACACTCAGCCTTAGTCTTTAATATAATTATTGGATCCTCAATTGATTTGGGCTTTCAATATAAAGCAAAACCCCTCCATGGTTTGGATCTCTAATTCAAATCTTAGAATTGATATTCCACACAAAATTAGCAGGTTGGAACACCAAAACAACATATTTTGTGACAATTGACAGAAATCATTTTTAGATTTGAGTATGAAGATCCCAATTTCTTATAAGAAAATACAACAAGAAATTCTAGGGCTTATGGAGTCCCAGCGTAGTACACTCATTTTCTTCATTACTTCCAGAGAAAAAAATAAAAAAATAAAAAATTACTTCACCCCATTAATGCCTTACCCCTTTTTATTTTTCTTCTACATCTAAGCAAGCCATACTCTTTAAAAGAAAGAAACGACCTCAAATTTCCAAAAGGAATATTCATCATCTAAAAAGAAGCATTATAATAGCCTCCCACAAAAGAACCCAAACGTTAACAACATGTCTTTTATAATTGGGCTTCCTGGTCAACTAAGAAGATAAGAATTTGGCATCAATTCTGGCATAGGGCATCTATTCATCAACTCCCCCTTTCCTCAAAAAGCAAGGTAAAGGATGGGAAAAGTTGTTTCTGAAGTTCTGCCGAGTACAAAAGAAACTACTTAATGTGTCAGCCAGAAAATTATCTAATTTGCATTCTAGTGATAAATTGCAGAAGAATTTTCATCAACATCATTTCAGTAATGGAGAAGCATAGGATGGGGAAAAGGCATAAATGTGGGCATCAGTTAATAAGTATCCAAAACAAAACCAATTTAATAGAGCAGGCATCTCACTCAACTTATTTAAACAATAGGGAATATGGCAATAGGGTTAATAGTAAAATGAGAACATAAGCAATAAAAATTACATCACAAGCATTGTTGGAATATGAAGTCTGAAAAAGAATATAGAAGAATTACCATATCAGAGTTGCATTTTGATTGGTTTGGACTTAAAAAGAGTTTCAAATAAATTCCAGACCAATCCAAACAACTAGAGTAATAACTCTGTGAACTCATAAATCCATGAGATTCTGTGCCATGGAATTGTAATACCAAATCAATGCAAACTTCAGTCAGCCAAATGAAGCACAAGAGACAGTAATCATTGACAGAAATGAAACCGATAACAATGAAATATTCCATCTCCAAATAACCTTTTCACAGCACATTCCATAAATTAGAGGCAAATTGAACAAGATTCAAGACAACAGACCTGCAGTCATGACGGAGGTTGCGAACCAAAAGACTTGTCGGAAGATCTCTACCATGACTTCCGTACCGGCCCCTTGGGCTAGGGCTATGGCGTCTTCTACCATAACTCCTTGGTGGTGAAGGACTGTAGCTGTAACTTATGCCCCTCATTTCAATTTTCTGTGGCACCAAAAGTAAATAAAGAATAACCATCATAATCACAGTGTATTCATGTCATAGAAATGGATAATAAAAAAGAAATTAGGATAACAAAAGTGCTTCAGGGTACAAAGAAATTCATAAATGGCCTACCACTTCAATTGCTCATTAAAGGGTGGAAATAAACTCCGAGCAGATACATGTTAAGAACTCAAATACATAGATAATTATTGTAGGATAATTATTGTAGAACAAGCACAAATATAACACATGAGTCCATACAATTAACAGCAAATCCAAGCATAAAAACAGTAAGTACAAATATAAATGCTTCTCATTGCACTACGAAAAGTTCTGAAAAGCCGACAAACGTAAACTCTACCGCTATTTCACGTGGATCAATTTGAAAAGCGCACGATAAAATTATGCCACTTTTGATCAAATTCCCAGGGAATTTAGTTTGCCCACTGAAATTGCAAGCAAAAGCTGACCATATTGACGAAAAATAAGGAAAAAAAAAAAACAATAGTTAACGCTAGCAAGCAAGGTCAAGCGCATTTGGAAGGAAACAATGGGAACTGCCGGGTTAAAGAAATAGAAGAAATTATTTCAAACTTATTTCCACCAAAACACTGGATCTGTAAAAGGAATTTCCCATTTCTCTATCCAAAAATAGAGCTAAAAAATCCCAACCATACATCTCAAACAGAACACACATTGTTCCTTTTAACATTTTTTTTTTTATTTTTTTATGACGGCGTTCTCGTGATCGAGAGCTTAATACAGAGTACAATATACGCAAACCAGAAACCATAATAAAATATAAAAATAAGAAGAAGAAAAAAAAATACCAAGACCCGCAAAAGACGAAGTAAGACAATGAAATTGTGATGACAAGAGCGAAAGACAGGATCAAGTCCGATCCATCAATTGATTACCCAGTATCTTTTAAGGGTTTGGAAAAGAAAAAAGTAAAGTAACAATATATACAATCCAAGTTTAATAACCCTATGAAAAATGGAACCAAGTACACTTATAACTGAAGATATAGGATGTGACTGATCAACTTCAATTAGTAGATGAGAGAGGAAGAGAGACCTGAGAAGCAACGAAGAACTCTCTCTGAGTAGCTCTCTTCCACGGACAGCGCGAAGGAACTTGAGAGTCTGCTGTGCTCCTGAGGCTAAATTGTTTCTTTGTCCCTGAGGATCCCGGGGTTAACAAGCACCAAAAGCCTCAATATTTCAGTTCGAGAAGCTTCTCCGAGGAGTAGGTTGATACTCTACGGTGCGAGGCTATGGTTCCTCGTGAGGTTCTCTAAGGCAGGGCCTCGGGAACACACGTGTTATGTGTTTGTAGAGCTTTATTTTAGCAAAGTTGTTTTCTTTTCAGGGCTGTTGTGAACCTTGTTGTACATGATAAGGATCTCCCCAAACGGCTAAAGGTTCATCATTGTGGAAGGCCGGTCGGCCCATCGGCCCATAGGCCCATAGGCCCAAGTCTTTTCTCTCCGATTCTTTTTCATGCTTAACTTTTTTTAATATTATAATACATATATTCAATTCATGCACATAAAATGTTATGTATTACATAATGATGCGTAAAATAAAAATAATTATCATACACTTCTAAAAGAATATGTATTTTATATGATATATCAGCATTTTATGAAAATAACAAATGGGTTATACCTTTAAGTTAAAATATCAATTAAATATGTAATTTAATAGTAATTACAAAAAATATTTTCCTTCGAGTAATTTATTATTATTTTAGATATTTAGCTTTGAATTTAATCAAATGATTATGACAATGATGAGAACACTAATAACTTAGTTATAAATACAACAATGTCCGTTGTCATGGTTTTAACTGCTCATAACTCACAAGGAAAAGAAAAATCTGCAACATCATATTTATAATATTAAATACGAAGTTTATGGAGGGTAAAATAAGGAATAATAAGTTTTCAAACTTTTGCAATCTAAGTAAATCTACCATTGTATTGTACTGCAAAAAATGATGTAACGGCATTTTTTTTGTTTTTTTGGCTTTCAAATGATAAATTTTTTTCCTTCATATATATATATATATATATCCGTTAGAACAGTGTTTGGTGGACCTCTTTTTGGTTGCAATTAAAGTATTTGTCCTTTGTTATTGAGTGATTTTATAAAGATGAAAATAAAACATATATAATCAATTTTTTCTTTTCACTTGGTTATCTATTTATTTTTTAATTTTTCATTACACTAAATTCCACGTTGAAAAACACCCAATTATAAAAAATCTCTTACTATGGAGAATTAGTCTTAACACCAAGAATTAGATAGTTTGGCAATATAATTCACAATTATAGTTTTTTAACGGGAGAAAGTGCTAAGATGAAGTATATGAATCTTATTCTATGTGAAAAAATTGTCTTCCCTGTCAACTTTGGTAAACGAGAGAATTGTACCATGAGTCCATGAATGTTGCATTTTTTATAGCAAAAAGTTACATTTGTTAATTTGCTTTCTTTTGTTAAACTAGAAAAGTAAATATTTTTAGTTTTGGTTTGTCACCCAAATGTAGAACCTTTCTACCCATTTTTATCCATTGCATTTTTTTTGTCAAATTTGGCCATAAGTTGTCCACTAAGAAAAATATTTAGTATCTTTTACTTTTCTTCCAAAATTTGGCACTTGAGAAAATCATTTGTCATGTTTTACTTGTACTTTTTATCAACACAAAATTATATGTCAACATTTACTCCAAATTTTCATTATCAAGGGTAGCAAGCAATTTATTGAAATAAAATGGTAATCAATTTGTTAGCAATATATCCCATAGCACTACTTGAGAATTTCGTATTGCTTGAAAATCATATTCTCTTTTTTTTTCATTTTTCCTTAGTACTTCTCCCATTTTCTATATAGTTTCATATGGATTTTGTATTTTTTTACCTTTGCAGGATGAGCGATATTCTAAGTATATATAGGTATGATGGCAATTGTGACTATGACATCTGACCATGCTGCAATTATAGTCCAAGAGCATAGTTGGGTACAGCAGCTCAATAATGGATAAATAAATAGAAGCCTCAAGGCATCAAATTTATAAATCTTTCCATTGTTTTGGCATTTCTAAATATTTCCAATCAATTATCCTAAGGATAATTTCCATATCAAAAGGTCTTGGTTCAAAGATTTCCACAATATTTTTATCTAAAGATCTTATAGAAGTCTAGGAAAAAATTGTCAATTCATGGATGGTTTTCCATTGAACTAAAAGATCATAAGAGCTGGCTCTCATATCTATACATTTAGTTTTTATTCTCGTTCAAATGGTGTCTTCTAAATTATGATCATTAATTGAAATGAAATAATTTAGTCTAATGTTAAACCAAACTCTTCCATTCACAAGATTAGATTGTATCCCTCCTATGATAGTCTTTGTTGGGTCTTTGAACCCTTTATCCAAGACCACTACTAAAATATGTGTATCAATGCCTTGTCTAAATAAAGTAGTTATTTCTATTTAAATTAGACCTATATGAATATATTTAATTTCTAGTTATTTCTTCTTCCATCTTATAACTTTTTTTTTTATCAAACAAAATAATAACTGTTTTACTTTTAGTAAATAAGTTTGCCGTAGTGTTTCCACAAAATTATTCAAACATTCTAGCACAAAAAAAAATAAATTTTGAAAATTTATATATTTCTTCTTTCTTAATGTCTTGCATTTTTATTATTTCTTCTAACTATTCTTCAATGAAGCAAATTTCATCTCCTATAACATCTTTTAATTTTAGAGTTTCCAACTCTTGTTGAGGGATCTCTATTAGATCACTTTGAATTTGTTTTTCACTCATCATGAAGATAAATTCTTCATCAAAAGAACTTTCTTCATCACTAGAAACCTCATAAAGGATGTTTTCTTGGTCTGTGATTTCTTCTCCAAAGAGAATTTCAAATTCTTGTTCTCCAAGAAGTTTGATCATTTTCTTACTACTCTTTCATTTTTTAAGACATTATGGTGCATAATGGCCTTATTCATTGCAAATAAAACATATGTAAGTTTTTCTTTTTCCATCATATCTATTTTTCCTAATATATTTTCTTTTTGGTGGGAAAGTCTTTTTTGACTTTTTCCATATTCTCCATTTGAATTTTTTATTTCTATTTGATTTTTTAAGTATCACATCCTATTTTCCAAGTTTCACTAAAGACTTTTTCACAACATTTTTTGCCATAACTAGATCTAGAAAGCTGGTTTCTTGCCTACTTTTTTAGCTTTAGCCATTAAACAATGATTTGTTATTACCCTTATGACAAAGTTTATTATAGATCATACAGTGTCTTTCTTGTTGATCTTGATTAGAAAATTTGGATAACCTACAATTTCATCTCAAGGACTAGGTAATTTATTGAAGAATTATTTTAATCAATATTCATTTCTTGGTAGTTCAACTAAATAGTAATATTTTTTAAAGATTTAAACATATTCTTTAAACCTACATATATCATATAATTCTAGCTTGGATAGCACAAAATTAGCATCTTCTTGAAGTTATGGTTCACCAGAATATTCATAAAGTTGTTCTTTAAAGATTTTTGCAAATTCTCCTAATATATCATCAAAGCTTAAAAAGTTTGACAATGAAGTAGTTTTTTATGCTTTCTTACTTCGGTCTTTCCCCATTGTTTTAGCCATTGCAAGGTGTTTCCTTGAAGTGTAGAAGCAATATAGTGTAGAATTTTTTTTTTGTCCTTGTGTTTTTGTAGTTGATTACTACTATTGAAAGTGATTGAGCTCAATCATCTATAACCTTAAATGTGTCATTAAAAGGAACATTAGTAAAATCTAAATGTGTCCCATTTTAGGCTATATTTTTCTTGTTCATATCATCTATCATAGAATATGTGGGATAAGGTGTTTCCTCTTTTACTCCATTACTAGAAGCAACAATTTTGATGTTTTCTACATACACATCACAATTATCTTCATTTAGTCCATAATTTCCAAAAGTTTTTGGATCTAAGGGGTTTTCCATTTTTTGTTTTTCTATAAGAAGTTTTTTCTTCTTTTTCATACTTGAATTGTTTATCCTCATCTTCACCAAATACTTTAACTTCTTCCTTAAAATCATAAGATTGGTTATCTTCTTCATCAAAAAGTAGTAAGGTGTTTTCAAACTTAAAATAAGTTAAGAGATCTTCATATTCAAGATAAGTTGTTCTTATCATGTCTATGATTTCATTTTTTTATTGAACACAAAGATTAAGATCTTTATATAATTGTCTATAATGGTCCAAGATTTCTTTTGTATTTTCATATTCCTTTTGATTACAGGTGACATATGGTTAGAGCACCATAATTTCATAATTTTCATAGAAAAGCCAAAGGATTTTGTTATCCCTTGGGCTATACATGTCATCTATAGGGATTATGTCTAGTTTGTTTACTAGTCACTTAAGAGTTTCTTTGGTCTCTTGTTTGAGATCCAAAGCGGTTATATCAAGATTACCTATATTATTTTTTATTTTACTAACGGTGATATTCATAGACTCTAAAGTAGACTCTAAAGTAGTCTCAATATAGTTTTGGTTAACTTGTTGATTATTTTCTAACTTCCTAAACCAAAAGTGAATGACTATTAGTAATTCTATTTAGACCAATATTGATGATTCCTAAATCATTTTGGGTTTTTTCATTTATATATAATACATGCTTATAATTATTGCGACTAAACAAAGTTCCTACATAATTTATTTTTTCATTACTAAGGGATGCCATTCTAGATTATTAATGATACCTAAAATTGTCCATGTGCTTTTGTGGTGCCAAGAACCAAAGTTTCCTTAACAACCAAACATGCTACATACAAGGCTTACGAGGCTTAGTAGGAAGATATAAACTTTCAAGCAACAAAGATATATGGCCTTTTCAATAGCTAGAAATGAAATAGTATAGAATAACTACAAATAGATGTAAAGAGCTTTAAAAGTAATGATATAACATAAGCATACCTTAACTTATAGGTTGGGATCAAAGCTCCACACAAGGGCTTTAATACCACCTACAACATTAGGTTAATATTATATAGTGGAATAGAACACAGTAGCTTTTAATAAGTGATGAATATTACAATAAAGTAACAGAAGTAGCAGTAGTCATGGGTGCAAGGGAAGTAGAGAAGTGGACATAAGCGAGTAGAGAGAATTGTGTGAATTGGCTGTGTGTTCCCAACGGGGAGATGCCTTTTATTTATATACAAAAAAGAATAGTACATCATTTATGACTCATTTTTATAATTGTGACACCTATGTACTTTATGAACACCTTTACACAATTACAATTATGTTAATATGACACCTTTACATTCATAAATACATCATCATAAATGGCTTGTAACAAGTGTCATTGTTTGTGCTTATTCCTTGTCCACCACGCTTTGCTATGCTATGTCGATCTTCATCCATAGGCTATTCCATTGCCGTTCTTTGTTCTTCTTGAAACAAATGCTTTAGTTCTCGATCATATGCATCCAATTCTTCCTTTGTGGGTTCATCGGAATACTAGCTATTGGTGATTAGTCTTATGGCAACAATATCTTTTGCAAGATTAAGCATATTTTTTGGGAAATCAAGATTTATTATAGACCAAAGAAACTTTTAAATGTCTAGTAAACAAACTAGACATAATCCCTGTATACGCCCAGGGTATAACAAAATCCCTAAGCTTTTCTATGGAAATAATGAAATTATGGTGCTTTAACCAAAAGTCACCTATGATCAAGAGGAATATGAAAATACGGAAAAAAATCTTAGATTACTAGAGACAATTATATAAAGATCCTATTCTCTTCAAGAAATAAATGAATTATAGATAAGATGAAAACAACTTATTTTGAAAATAAATATTTTTTAGTTTATTTTAATTTTGAAAATACTTTAATACTTTCTAGTAGAGAAGATAATCAATCTTCTAATTATGATAAAGAAGATAATCAATCTTTTGATTCTAAAAAAAAGTTAAAATATGATAAATACGAGGATAAACAATTTGACTTTGAAGAAGAATAAAAAACTTCTTCTAAAAAATGAAAAATGAAAGACCCATTAGACCCATAAACTTTGTAAATTATGGGCTAAATGAAGATAATTAAAAGTACTTAATTTTTAAATATACTTATTAATTTTTAATAACCTAAAAGTTTTATAAAATTTTATTTGATAACTTAAATTAACAGTAATGGTTGGTGTAATAAAAAAAACTCAGTTATTTAAGAATTTTAACTTAGGCGAAATGTATAAAAATGAAATTGTAATATGTTATTGATATGCTTTCTCTAAAAAGAAAAAAACTCTTAACTCAAAAGAAAAAAGGAAAGTACCTGCCCTAATCGAATAAAACTCTTTAACTCAAAAGATAAGAAAATCCTAAACCTCCACAAAACCCTAACGGCGAGTCTGCCGACCTCTTCTCGTTCTCGAACCAAAACCCCCCGCCCAGAGAACACAACCAGACACTCCATAGAAAACCTGGAACAGCGGGCTATTCACAATTATTGATTTCGACGGGCATTTGCTGGAAGATGGCAGCGAAGAAGAAATCTAGTGACCGCCAGAGTAAGAAGAAGAAGGATAAGTCTATTAAGGATGGGCCCACGTTCAGCAAAGCTTCCAAGCGACCGTTCAAAGCGGCTAAGGGTTTGAAAGACGCCAGTGTGAAGCCCGAAGTACTATCGTTGCAGCTCGAGGACGAAGTTCCTGACTTTCCCAGAGGTCTTAATTCTATAAATTTTAACTTTTCGTTTGGTCGCGAAGAAAATTTTGCTGTAACGGAGTTAGGCTTGCTTTGTCACTGTTATTGTGTACGAATCGATGAAATAATTTTCTTTTCCTGGTCGTCTTGGCTTGATATGTCGATGTTATTTCGGCTCTGAATTATGTGTGCTCTCTCTTTTTTAAATGAATTTTCTCTAATGTGCAGGTGGAGGAAGTTCTCTGAGCCGACACGAACGTGATGAAATCCATGCTGAAGTTGATGCGGATTTCGAGGCAGAGCAGTGGGATCAAAAGAAGAAGAGGAAAAAGATGCAGAAGAAGACTCGAGCAACGCAGGATGACTTCGGTTCACTCTTTGGTGAAGGCATCAGTGGGAGATTACCGAGATATGCAAATAAGATTACTATGAGGGTAATGAACTGAAAATACACTTCATTCATGCACCTAAATACCCGGCTAATTTGAATCTGCTTTTACGCACAAAGTGTCGCTTTGTTTTGAAAAATAAAAGAAAGTACCAAGTTGCCTGGCGCAACTGGAAACCAATTCATTAAAGGGGTCCGGGCACTTCCGATTTTGCCACTGAATATTTGGTATGGAGCATGCGTGATAAGTTCTTGGCCTTTTGGTTTGTTATTGTTCAATTAGAGGTTGATGGTCCTTCTACCAATTGATTGCAAGTTAAGATGAATGTTTTTATTCCAGTCATCTAGATGACCTAGTATCTATTTGCTGTTTCCAATCCGTTTGATAAAAAATTGTTTGTAGATCTTAGTTGGGTTTGTCACATGGGAATGTTTTGTCTACATTTGGATGTTATAACTTGTTTTAGTACCATTTTACATGGTCAGTTCTTTCTTTGATACCACTTGTTTGGCATTTACTTGCAACTCAGCCTGTATACAAATCAGTTAACATTCCTTGTAGCAATAGCATTCATGCATGTGACCCGAGGACAGTGAGCAACAAGTAAGAAAGCTTACCAGATGCAGAAATGAGGGCGAGAAATCCATTTGTGTGACAAGTGGATATCAATATCAGCGCCATGTTTGGCCCACCTACACGATTTTTCCCCTGGAGAACTCAAAAGTTTTGTAGATTCTTAAGAGAGATGCATGCTCTTTTGTACAATCATGTTGACCCGATAAATCCATGCAGGTATTCCTCCTGAGAGGATGCTGATATGTTATTAACAGGAAAATAATTTACTAGATTATGAACAAGAGAAAATACCACACTTCTCATGGCTTTGCACAGTGTTGGGAAAATTATATACCAATTGAAGAAATATCATGACTGATATCTGCATATTATATAGTTATATGCTAAATGCCACAGATCAGCAGAGAGACATTGAGTATGAGCAACATACTATTGGGTTGGGCATGACATTGACTTTGTAGTGGTTGAAGAATGTGGCTCGCCTTGTGATTATTAGTGGTCATGTTTACATATTATCATTTAGTTGAACTTTTCTGTCTGCGCTTCCACAGTTTTATTTCACATTTGCAGAAGTTCTACTTTTAGTGCCATTATAATGAGATGATCTCCTACTTTTTCTGGAGGGTATATGTCCATTTGTTTCTCTTAAGGGCTCCATGAAAATTTGTTTCCCCTTTTGGTACTTTTCATTTGTATCTGTGCATCTTTGATCTCATTGATAGCTGTTTCATTAACTATTTTCCTCATTGTCTTTAATGTTTAAACTCTGAGAACCCATTTCTTGTTGTCAGTTGAATCCTGTAAATTTATTTGGTTAGGTTTTATGACATTTATCTTTAGATCAGAATCTATAGTAGCTAGTCTTACTATGTTGAATTTATTGTTCCTTTGTTCCCCTCTGGCTGCTATGGAACTTTCTACCCTTGGGTCCTTGGTCATGTTTCCTCAAAAAATGGTGATGTGGCATCTCTGGTTTCTAGAATTTATTTTCAATAATAAAAAACTACAACTGCTTTCGCCTTCTTCACTTGTCATATCCTATGGGCAGTGTTCTGTCTTTTGAGATTGCAAGTGAACTCAGACTTGCTGTTCCTGTGTATTTTCAGAATATATCTCCTGGAATGAAGCTTTGGGGAGTCATATCTGAAGTAAATGAGAAGGACCTTGTAATTAGTCTGCCTGGGGGTCTCCGTGGGCTGGTTCGCATGGCTGATGCTCTAGATCCTGATGTGAAGAGTGAACTTACGGTAGTATCCCATTTTCCTTTTTCCTTTACCGCAAGTACTGTCCAAATTGCTATCATTTTGTTAGTTTTTTCTGTGCTTAGTATTCTGTAGATAACTTTTCTTGTCCATTTAAACAAACTTATCATATTTTCTCTTACCAGGAGATGGAGAATAATATCCTTCCTAGCAGATTTCATGTTGGGCAGCTTGTTTCCTGTGTTGTGTTGAAGCTGGATGATGATAAAAAAGAGATAGGGAAATGCAAGATCTGGCTTTCTTTGCGTCTTTCTTTATTGCACAAAGGTTTCACATTGGATGCGGTTCAAGAAGGGATGGTATGTCTTCTTTCCAGATGTGTACAAAAAATTGAATGTGATCAGATACCCATATTTCTTTTTCCTGGTTTCATGGAGCATTACTTTATTGTGGAGTGAGGAAAGGCTAATTGTTTGTTTATTCTCTCCCTCTCCTTCCCCCCTGTTCATTGATGTGCAACTTTAGCCATTTGTCATACAATTGTAGCTGAAATCTATACTATGCTGGATAGAAGAATCCAGAAGGACCTTACACTTAAAAAATTGTGTTTCGTTTGTATATGCACTATTTGTATATGATGTGCTTATCTATGTGTAGCCATATTTTTTTGTTTTCTTTGTCATTTGACTTCTCAATTAGATGACCACTTCAGGTTGTCGTGTAAGGGTTTTATATAAGGTGTTGTACTCTCTTGGTGTTTCAAGTATGTGCATGAGCTAATCTAGTGGGATTTTGCCCTACATTTTCCATTAAATGTCTTATGACAAGAATTTTGTGTGTGTGAACTTTATGTTTTGTATAAATAAGAGAAGATTTTAAATGTATTTCAATTTCATTGAAGTTGTAACTCAATGTACAAGCATGCCCTATACCTCATCTTTGTGTGGTGTACCATAACTACAACTGAAGTCACTGTTGAGAGCTACTTAGCAGTACTTGCAGGTGATGCAAGATACTTGAAAGGAAGTTCTACATCTGTAAATTATGGTTTACAAGAAGACAGTGTCATCTTGTATGGTTGATATGTGTCGTTGTTGTTGCCTGATCCTATTACTATATGGTTTGTGATAATTTGTCTTCTGTTTTATGCAATGACCATTTTTTCAGCTTTCTTTTGTTATGGGACTTACGTATCAGTTTTCTAGATGATTTTTGATATGATTTAGCAACCTTAGAATTTCTTTTGGATGGTATAACCACAGGTCTTAACTGCATACGTTAAAAGTATTCAAGATTATGGATACATTCTTCATTTTGGATTGCCTTCATTCACGGGATTCTTGTTAAAGAACGATCAAGTTGGTAAGTGAAATGTAAGTTTCTTGTTAGTTTCACTTGGTGCAAATTAATCTTTAACTTCTTCTTTCGTAATTGAAGCAACAATAAACTCTCTTTTTTGTTTTGTTTGGTTATTTTCTTTAAATAAATTTTTTGGCCCTTAAGTCTGGTGAAGGCTGGCAAACTAGAAGTTTAGAAAGTGTTTCATATAGAAGTCCTTGATACCCCATATCATGCATAATCGTCAACTGACTGATTCTATATGTTTCAGGCATGGTCTACATTTCAAAGACGATGGACCAGACATGATTTGTGTGATTATTTGGTGCCTGTTTACTGTTTGAAAAATTCAGTTGTCAGCTTTTCAATGTTTTTCTGCTTCCAGTTCTTCTGTTGATTATCTGGGGAATGAATATTTGGAGATTCATTGATGACCATTTTCATGCCATGTACACCTCTCTGTTGGTGGTTGGTCTTGGGAGTTCTCTTTGTTGGATGATAGATTATTTAATAGCTCAAGTAGTTATGTGTGCTTGAAATTTGATATTTAGATCATTCTGTGGTTTGCGCGATGTTCATATGCTACATTATTTACATAGAAGATTCCTTTGTGCAACTTACATCCAATTGCCATTGGACATGGGCGCTAAAATCCTCTATTGATGTAGTCTTTAATTCTGTGCTAGAATTTAGTAAGGCACTCTGTTTCTTCATCTTGGCCTGCCTCATTTGTTGTCTTTTCAGTAAGTGGGGACACTGAAGTGAAGATTGGACAACTTCTGCAAGGGATTGTTGGAAGAATGGACAAAGTTCGTCAAGTTGTTTATCTTAATTGCGATCCAGATGCAGTGTCTAAATGTGTGGTATGACTTTACCGTGGATGAGATTTTGATTTTGATTTGCCCTTCTCTTCCACTGTCCTCTTTCTAATAAACGTTTTTGTATGACGGTGTCTACAGACAAAGGATCCCAAGGGAATTTCGATTGACCTTCTTGTTCCAGGCATGATGGTCAATGCTCGTGTAAAGTCAGTTCTCGAAAATGGGGTTATGTTATCATTTCTTACATACTTTACTGGAACTGTAAGCTTGCTAGCTCTCTTCATTCTTTTCTTGTGATATTGGTGGAATCATTAGTTCAAGTTATTTATTGTATTCTTTTATATTCTATTTTTCAGGTTGATATCTTTCATTTGCAAAATTCTTACCCAACTACAAATTGGAAGGACGATTACATTCAAAATAAGAAGGTAACTTACCTGAACATACTCTGAGATCTTGGTACTCTTCCACTGCATTCATCATAAAGATTTTGTGCTGAATGCTCCTGGTTGTGGATATCCAGTGGCAAGTCGGACCCATAAGTCTTGAAAGCACTTCTTTTATGTTGCTTAGAATTCGTTGCAAATTGAAACTAGGTGGTATATTGACATCTAGTCATTACATTTGGGAGGTGTAATGATTAAAGTCATTTGCTCTCTGCAAAAAATTTGGCACGAAGTTCTCTTATCTCTGTTTTTGTCTCTTTTCTTTCTTTGGGCGAAATAGCTTGTGGTATGCCTTGGTTTCAGGTCGTTGGTTATATTTTGCAATCTTAGTTGCTTGCAGAATCTGTTCACATAGTGATTAGATAGGATTAGTTTCTGTGTAAGTTAGTGCATATGTTTTTCACAAACATGATACAAGGCGGGCCTTCTCTTGCTGACATTCTCTATCTAGCTCGGCATATATGTATGTAGATAGGTCTATTATTCTGCATCTTTGAGTTCTTGTTTCTGTGCTTCACTAAATTTGATATTTGTTTTGGTTTAGGTTAATGCTCGGATATTATTTATCGATCCCTCAACTAGAGCTATTGGATTGACCCTGAATGCACATCTTGTTCATAACAAGGCTATTCCTTCAGTAAGTTTTTTATACATTTGTAAGACTCCTAAGTTTGCTGAGTAGAGATATTATGAGATGGACTCTTTGGTCCTGTACTCCTTTTAACTTTCTTTGGAGTTGATTGTGCTTTGTGTAGTTTAGAGTGGCTAGAACATTAGCTGAACCTGACAACAATTTCATGGGATTGAGGCAGGGGGAATGTGTTGGGTTTTTGGTTTGGTTCGTGGGCTGGATAGGTATGAGTAGGGGTTTCAAAAAAAAATCTGTTTATGGGTTTGCTTTGCTGCATGTTTGTTTTGCAGTTGAAGTCTTGTTCTCAAACTGATCTAGTGTATTTTAGTAATGGTTTCAAGAGTTGTTGACAAAAAACTGTGCCTCTGGTCATCTGATTTATATCTTGAGTAGTAATATGATACCCCAGATTTTACTGCTGCTTTATACAGTCCAACTTCTGTAATAGTTTGCATGTCATGTAATAGCCTAACTAGCCTTACCCTATGTTAGAGAGCGGACTTGGCATTTCTTGCAGGTTCTTGTCTAAGCCCTCTTCCTTTGTCCCTCTTGCTTCCCCTTCTATTTGCAAAGTGATTTTGCTTTCTCATTCTCTCGTGAAGCCCTGTTGTTTGCTCCCTCTTGTAAAGTGACACAAGTTTTCTGTTGGGGCACCTTTTACTTCTGATTAAGGGGCATTGTGTTAGAGTAACATTCTTTTTCTTTGATATGCAGCATGTTAAGGTTGGAGATATTTATGATGACTCAAAAGTAGTTAGGGTTGATAAAGGATTTGGCCTTCTACTTGAAATACCATCTACTCCAGTGTCAACTCCGGCATATGTTAGTGTAAGTGAATTCATCAATTTTTTGGTGCGATTACTATGGATAGTTTCACTATAAATTTCAGGCTCTTGAACCTATTTTTCAATTATGTTGGCTACAGATATCTGATGTGGCAGATGAGGAAGTCGGAAAACTTGAAAAAAAGTTTAAGGAAGGAAGTCATGTTCGTCTTCGAGTGCTAGGGTTTAGGCACTTGGAAGGGATTGCTACAGGGATTTTGAAGGTTGTCCTACTTTTAGCTCTCTCTCTCTCTCTCTCTCTCTCTCTCTTCTCTTCTTCTTCTTCGTCGTCTTCTTCTTATATTTTTCTATTATATATACATATCTATATCTATATATATATATTTAAATGTTGGATGAATATAATTCTATGATCATATCAGGCTGATAGTTGGACTGTGAGTGAGTTTGAGTAGGTTTTGAGTCTCATCTCTGATAATGCTTGTCTTGTCTGCATACTTTTCACTCAAGCAATCTCTAGCATGATGTCCAGGTGCTATTGACTGACATCATATTTCAGTGAAGTTCTCTTTTCTCATATACATTGATCTCTCAAACTTAGAACTTAAAAATAAAATTAGAAAATTCTTAAGGTTGTCAAAGGGAAAAAAATAGTCTCAAATCTTGATTTATTCTCTTCTGACTTATTGTGAACTGAGCCTTGTTACTTTTGAACTTGACTTGACCATTACGAAGATCAAACTTCTTTAATAATGAACCAGCTCTGTACAGGCAGTAGAATATTTGGCCTTTCTTAGAAAACAATTCTGCTTGATGACTGTAGTACTCTGATTGTTCAAGTCTTTATGCATAAAAAAATTAGATACTCTAGTCACTTTTCCTTTATGAAGTTGCTTGCCAATTCCTAATTGTTCCAAGAAATGTTTTCTTTCTTCCTAAATGTTCTGTAGAGGAACATTTGTGATGGTGGTAAATACTGCTCATACTCTTGTTTATTTCCCTGTGTTATCTTAGTCTTTTTTTATGGGAAAGCTCCCCAAGAGTAATAACCTGGCCTTTTAGGATTTCAACTAATGAAAGACATTTGTATGAGTTCTTTACCATGGTAAATATAGTTATTTATATTTTGTGAAACTATTACATGGTGTAATTGCCTATGTCACATGGCAGAAACTATTACTGTTTATGCCAGTAGCCATGCATATATTAGATTTAATACCATGGCTTCCCAGCCGCTGAATCTCCCTACCACTTTACTGAACCGCAATCTATGAGTACTTGGTCAGAATAAGTGCTACACGTGTCCCATAAAGGAGTAATTGTTGTGAACTTACAAACAAACATTATTATTCTCTAAACCTCTCTTTGAAGGCATGGTAGAGGGGCACAAACACTTATATGGGTGATAAGGTTAGCACATTAATAATTAGATTCATGGTCTTCTATTAGTTTAATTTGAGAAAAACTATAAGTTAAGATGTTAGTTTTTGAATTTGAAACTTGATTTTATAGCTTACTCACATTAGCTGCACATGTTAATACTCTCTTGTTGAGTAGAACTTTGTACTTACTCAAGAGAGTGAACACATTATTTCCTATTAGATTAAATTCTTAGAGTAAGTTGGAAACAGTAGTAGGAGTAACTGGTATAGCAATTGCATTCATATTTGTTTCACCATGAGAATCCTCATTTATTGTAACATAGACATGACTGTTGAGGCTCTCGAGATTTAAAAGGCTTATGTGCGAGGTCTTTTCTTTCTTTATACTAAACAAATCAAATTGCTGATAATTTTGAAAGTGAATAATTATCAGTTGCCTACTGAATATGCCAAGAGTTGTGTGATTTTAGATGTCATTTGATATACCTTTTGCTTAATGTGAGAGCTTAAGCTCGTTATTCTCCCCCTAGCAATTAATACCTAGTTGTACCTGGCAATATGTATGTTCAATTGTCCTCAGTTTCACCGTCCATGCGTATTATGAGGGTTTAAATATTTTTATTTTTGCATTTATGTTTATGTTTGATATCCTATGGGTTTATTACTGTTCAGTTAATCTTTGCACGAAATGATGAATTGCTGCAATGATGTGGGAGTACTTTTTACTAGGTCTTAACTTTTGTGATATCGTTTTCATTTTAAGCAGGCTAGAGCTTTTGAAGACCCTATATTCACCCATGAGGATGTCAAGCCTGGGATGGTTGTGAGAGCCAAAATTATAACTGTTGACAGCTTTGGTGCGATTGTGCAATTTTCTGGTGGTGTGAAGGCCCTTTGTCCTGTCCAGCATATGTCTGAATTTGAAGTTGTGAAGCCTGGAAAAAAATTTAAGGTCAATGCCCTAGCAGCATTTGCATTTTGCTCTAGTTCAGTTTCCGGTTCATGTTTCCTGCATATTTTGAGACTGATAGCACGAGAATGATTCATCCTTTCCTACATACATATACATATATACATATACATATATGTATATATATGTATATGTATATATTAAATTTCTTCTATGAAACTGATTGATTTTGTGCTATTGGCTACATTTGCATGAATGACTTGACAGGTTGGGGCAGAGCTGGTGTTCCGCGTACTTGGCTGCAAGTCAAAGAGAATAACTGTTACAAACAAGAAAACACTTGTATGTTCTTTCTTCTGAATCTCCCATCCATGGTATTTTTTTTTTATTATGTCAAAACGGACAGGCAGACACGTACATGCACATATCAAAAGAGAGATATCTTTTTGTTTATTAATCTCTTTCTTTGTGATGTTTATAAATTGCTCTTGGTGGTATTACTGATTTAATTGTCCTAGATTTCAATGATGTCTTATTGCTGCATAGGAGAATGTTTCTATATGCATTTCTCTGGCTGAAATTTATAGATTTGAACTTACGAATGTGCTTGACTTATTAATCAAAATGCTACACAGCTACTGGTGCTGTACATTTAGAACAATTCTGGATCTTCTTTTTCTTCCTTCCCCCACCCCACCCCACCCTGCCCACAAACCATGTGGAAGGGTTGTGGTAACTTGTTTCAACCTTGTTTGGCATTTGTGGTGATGATAAAGTTGTTCGTATGTATCTTGGTTGCTTGGAAAGGTAGCTTTAATGAGGACTGGTAGAGCAAAGATGAAAAGCCCCCCCTTTAGATTACATGTGGTATTTTTGCATTGGTAGAGTGCAAGGAAGTTCAAAGAAATCAAATTCTTTGCAATGAAGTCGAAGATGCTGTATCTGAGGCTGTTGTTTGATTGCTTACAGCAAATGTTAGCTGTCTTCTTTTAGGACTTTTGTACCTTTGTCATTTTAGATATTGAGTTTTGATTTCCGCTCTATACTCCTTGTGTACTGAGATGAAGCCTTTGTCAAAACTTGGAACAGAAAGGTTAGAGAGCCATACATCCACTCTTGGTGCTTGTAGGTCCAACAGAATCTGCCCATTTACTTCTTATTGTATTTCCACTTTTAAGGTTAGGTTTTGTAGGGTTTGTAAAAAGGTGTTTACTATGAGTAGGAAAGTGAAGTGATAACAATATATTTGCAGAAAGGACCCTGTGGAAGATATTCATATTAAATGGTGGTGTGCATGCTGATTTCTGCTTACTGCATCATTCCTTATAAGTATACTTTTTGCTTTTTGCTCTCCACATGGGCATGTAGGGCAAAGACCAGTGTATACAAAAGTCTGTTGGACTGGTGTTCCTTCCCTACTTGTTGGGTTCTTGGCATATGAAAGGAGTTTGATTTAACACGGATCTTTTATATAAGCCAATCATTTCCCTGTTTTGTCTAGCTTTTGATTATTTTGAAGTTCTAAAGTTCCAGGCTTTCTACATCAATTGTGCTGGTGTAACAAGGTTTCTTATGTTTGGCACTTTAAAATGGAAACGGTTCCCTTTTCTTTTGGCCCCTTGGGAGGTTGGGGAAGATGTGCTCAGCAACAAAATAAAACAGGAAGAGAATAATTTAGGGACTGGTTCTTAAATGTTCTTAATCATTCTACATTTAACCAGAAAAGAGACCGACACAAATGATTGGGGATATTTTGAGTACTGAAAGCTTTGTTCTTTCAGCTTTCTGATATTAACTTCTGGATCAACTTGTGTGCCAGAGTGGCTGTGTCGCTGGGAAAGTATGAGAAGAATTCTTTAGAGATGTTTGAGCATCCCTTTATGTTGTAGATATTCAAAAGAGTTGCATAGATGACTTACTTGTGATCGTGATAATGATCATTTTATAGTGGTTGAGATTAGGGATAAGTAATCTCTATGATCCCAGATTCTGCATTTGCACTCTTAATACATAATGCTTATAATTATTTATAATTTTGTTTAACAAAGTCTGTCATAAGTTCTACAATTTGAAAGTAGGTTCCACATTCTTTGATTTAGCAATAATTTTGTAGTTTCATTAAGCTTTATCACGTGGACTTGTTTGTTATTACAATCTCCTCTAGTATGATTGTGGTGTGAATTCTCATTTTGGGATTCTAAATGAAGTAGTAATTCTTTCCCACATCTTTAAAGAATATATTTAGCTTATTTTCTGGTTCAGAAATTGCTTGACTGATGCTTATACAGGTGAAATCAAAACTTGGCATTCTCAGTTCGTACGCAGATACTACTGCTGGTTTTGTAACACATGGATGGATCACAAAGATAGAGACGCATGGATGCTTTGTACGTTTTTATAATGGAGTCCAAGGATTTGCTCCCAGGCAAGGGTTCTGATTATCTAGAATTCAGCTTTTAGTTGACATGCCTTCACTTCATCTTTTTTAGTTCTACGTAATTATTTATTGATGAAATATCAGTCTCTCTCTTTGGTGGTTCTCTGTTGTAATCTATATATGTATTTTTTGTGCTCTCTTACTTTTTTTGATCACCTATATGTTTATTTTTTGCACAAAATTTTACTTATTATCCATGGTGGATATTTCTTCCAGTAAAATAGCATTGTTGACTAACCCATTGGAATTACTGCACACAGTTTCATAAAATTTAGGTTTTAGAGTATGTTGTATGAATGCAGAAATTGTCCACCCACTGCCCGCACAAAAATGAAAGAAAGAAAGAAAGAAAGAAAGAAAGAAAGAAAGGGAAAGAATATGAGAGACATTATGTTAACAGATTAGGGGGAGAAAGGGCAATATTCCAGAAACCTATGAAGATATTAGTAAAGACTCAAATGCGACCATTAATCAGGAAATGGCCAAGGTGGCCATTTCTGGTGTCTATGATGAATTACAAATCATAGCTGGAAAATACATAAGAATGACCATTTCCAGCATCTAGGGTCATTAAATTGGGCCATTAGCCTAAAGATAGTCGATTGGATCGGTTATCCACTTCAGTTGGCCATAGCTGAATGCTGTAGGGGTGTGCATTGGAGTTAGCATGAGTTCATGTCAGAAATAGTATTTTTTGGTGGGAGGAGTGCTGATTTTGGCCTGGACTTTTAAAATGTTTGGGGGACTTTAGAGTTTGCTTTCTTTGATATTCTTTTTTGTCTTTCTGTTTAGAAGGGAAAGGGGACCTCTAAGAGTATTGATGTGATTAAAGATATTTGCGACTGAACAGTGACTAGCATAAGCACCAGGGAGAATCGAGTCTTTAGTTAGGGAGTCAGTTAAGATAATTTGCATATGTGCACTAGAGATTACTTAATTGTGTGAGTGAGAGAGTAATTAAATTCAGTTGAAGAATTGAAAAAAGGTAGCGAGATGTTAAATAACATAGGTAGGTATATTATCAAGACTATCATAACGTTATATGATATTAGATATTTAGGATATTGAAAACATGATACATGTATCATACCCTTATTTGTTGAAAATATATTTGGAAAGCTGCTACAGATTTAATTGAGATTGAGATTCATTTGAATTGAGATTTTCCCCCTCGTTAAAATTAGCTTAAAATTACTGATGCTAGGCGTTGGTTTGAAGGGGTGCCTCGAATTGAACCTAGACTTGCGATCTGTTTGTAATTTGGAGGAAAAATCCAGTGATGCTTTTTGGCAATGGGTTTTTAGGTCTCCTGTGAGAATCAGTTTTGAAAATTAGGTGGCATTTTGTTTACTAGAGAGTGATTGGTCCCTGTCAAAGTTTTCTATCTTTTTTCTGTATCCTTGTCATTGATTGCTGCAGATCCGAACTTGGATTAGAACCGGGATGTGACCCAAGTACAATGTACCACGTTGGACAAGTTGTCAAGTGTCGAATAACAAGTTCGGTCCCTGCTTCGAGGAGGATCAACCTTAGTTTCATAATGAAGCCTACAAGGTTTGCTTCCAGACACATGAACTTCTCTGTGAAAAATAAATTCGAAAATGATTTTCCATGCCTGGAATGGTTTAGCCATAGCGAAGTTTGAAATATTATTTTATCAAGATATGGTAGCACAGTTCTTATCTGTACTGCAAGAAGAAAGGGTTATCATAGGTTTCTTTCATAATTTGTTCTATATAACTTGATGATTCAGATGATTCAAATGACAGGGTTTCCGAAGAGGATATCATAAAGTTAGGTAGCCTTGTTTCTGGAGTTGTTGATAGAGTTACCAACGATGGTGTTGTGGTCTTTGTAAATGCAAAAAGTTACTTGGAGGGTACCATTTCTACTGAACATTTGGCAGATCATCATGGTATAGTAATTTATTGTGCTTGATAGGGATTTTGTCCGTTCACTTTTTCATTCTTGGAATTTCCTGACTTGGAGTCTCTTTTTATGCAGGGCATGCTACCGCGATGAAGTCAGTCTTGAAGGCTGGATATAAGTTTGATCAACTGCTGGTACTAGGTATCTCCAGTCTTTTGCCACGATCTGTGTGTGTGTGTGTGTGTGTGTTATTTTCTATTATTTTACCAATCTTTTCTGTGTGATTTTTATTTGCTAATTCTCTGGTTTAGAAGAGAAAGAGAGAGTGAACACCATTTTGGGAACTAATGTGGGGGACATAAAATGAGTCTACCGAAAGTATTACTAAGTTGTTGGTGTCCTTCTCTTCCTCTCTGATTACCTTCAGCACTTTCTTCTTTAGCAACTCCCTTTGGTGACTTTCTTGCCCTTAATTTATTGCTAACATCTTTCATTTCATTTTTGTTTCTGACAGTTTGATATACACCATGGATAGGGAGATGGTACCTAGTGAAAAGTTTGTGAAGGATAAAATTATCTCATAAAAAAACTTGTTCTTTGTTGACCAGTTTTGTCATCCATCATTTCTGCCTTTCTATATACTCCCTGTAGATCAGGGGCTTGACACAATTAGGTTTTCCTTTCGTATCTTTAAGGCAATTGCCAAGCATGTAAGTGGAAGGAATTTGAGGGCATAAAGCTGTAGTTTGAGACATTCTTGTGGGCTTTTGTGTAAGTGTTGCTGATGCTCTCATTTTCTCTTCGTAGAAGCTGAGAAGCTGTATCTAATGTTGTAAATTGGATATAGAACGCCTTTGGACCAAAAAATAGAAAACTAAAGAGTAATCTAAAATGAAAGGGAACAAGTTTCACAACCAAAAGTAACCAATCTCTTAAAATACTTCCTCAGTTGCTGATTCATTTGAGCATTGTGAACTGAAACCTTCTCTTGGATCCCATTTTGTTGATGGCTTATCCTCAAGAGTATTTGTATTCTTTTCACTTCAAAAGGTCAGCGTCAATGCAAAAGAATCAAATTCTTATGGTCCTTTCTGTTGGACCAATCGTTAGCATTGATGGTGAAGGGGGAAGCCAGCCTATCTTGTGCTTCTTGGGCTTACATGCCATGGTTATGGTGTCATACTTTTCTTAAGTTGCTGATATAATGAGGCCCACCTTGCCATTGCCATTTGTTACCTCTCATTTTATGTTGAAATTGAATTGTCCTCATGGTTATTGTGGAAATGTTTGTTGACACGTATGGTGCTTCCATACTCTTTGATGTTTGCTCTGTGTCCTTTTCCCCAAGTGAACGCTTTTTGATTCTTTCTCTTAGTGCTACATTAAACTTACTCTTTCATCTTTATAGATATTGATGGCAACAATTTGGTACTCTCTGCAAAATATTCTCTTATCAATTCAGCTCATCAGCTTCCTTTGAATCTCAGTCAGATCCAGCCTAACTCAGTAGTCCATGTGAGTAGTTAGTTCTCTATATCAGATGTTCTATTACACTTTTGTTTGTGGAAATCACGTTTTCAATTTGCATTTATAATGCTCTCAAAGTGGTGATTATTATTTGTCTGCATGAACCAGGGGTATATTTGTAATTTAATAGAAACAGGTTGCTTTGTTCGCTTTCTTGGCCGTTTGACTGCATTTTCCCCCAGAAACAAGGTTTTAATTTTCCTCTCTCTTTCGACAGAGTCCTGGTGTATTTGGTTCCAATGTGATTTATACAAGCTTTGTCCAATAAAATTTTGTTTTCTCCTTTGTAGGCAACAGGTGATCCAAGAGTTGAACCTTCAGAGTCCTTTTACGTTGGACAATCTGTTCGGAGCAATATTCTCGATGTTGGTGACCTAGTTGTGATTGAGCTCCTACAAGTTTGATGTTGAAATACTTTGATAATTTGGTTCGTTACTTTCCTCCTTTTCTCTTCCAGGTCAATAATGAAACAGGTAGAATGACAGTCTCCTTGAGGCAGTCATCTTGCCATTCAACAGATGCATCTTTCATTCAAGAGTATTTTCTTTTGGAGGAGAAGGTGAACGTTATTGTCACTGTTTGAAATTTGACTTTTTTGACCATCTGTCGATCTTTGTTCTTTGTTGTGCTAATGTACCAAATGTGTATTGAAGCTGCCTGATGAAATCTCATTTGTTATATGTTTCTTCATTCCCCGTCTCATTCCTCACTTTATCATTATTTGGTAAGTGAATTATATGTGGTGCTGAGGGGTATGGAATTAAAATTTATTCGTTTTGTGTGAGAATGTCGTAACTGGAAAATGATATAAGCTAACCTGGATGCTGAATTTTAGCTTTCAGCCTGTATTAGACCAAACTGGTGCAACAGGGTAACAGTTTGTTTAATTATTCAAAGTTGGAAGTTTGGCCCGCTTTTCTGTAATTTTTTCCATTACATTTGTAGATCTTTTTTTCTTCGTGTTAGGATGTCCGGGAGGATACTGTAAAGCTATGCAGTCGGACCCAGATCCATTTTTGATGTTAATATTGCAACACCGCAGTCATATTTCTTAATTAAGCTGATTGCTTGAGGTGCATGGTGTTGCAAGAATGTTTGGAAGCCAATAAGTGTTGATGAGTTAACACCCAAATCATGGGAGAATATGGAAGTAAACACAGCTATTAAGTACTAGGCGTTGACTCCCTTTTTTTCCCTTACCTCATCAACCCCCAAGTCCCATTAGAATGTGAAAGTAAAATTTTGTATTTAGACTTAATTTACATAGCTTCCCCTTCCCCTCCTACGTGAATTTTTTCATGTGGTAATTAGGTGGTGGTATTATTTTTTTGAGGTAATTTTTCCTCAACTTTCTTAGCTTTCTAAGATGTAGGAGGGTAATTATTATAAAATTGTAATGCCAAAGTTTTCCTCATGGCATTGCAACTTTGACAAATTCACAATTTGGGATTCGCAGAGTACAACAAATGAGTCTTTCACCTTTTGTCTTATCTGTGTTGAATCTGTAGCTGTGTTTATTTTCAAGATTCTAGACCAATGTTCTTTCATTATTTCAATTTGGTTTAGTTTTAGGCACTCATATTTCCATCGTTAGATTTTTTTCACTAGTTGCTTTTGTGTTATATACCATATTATAGGGGTTTATGATTTAAGTAGTTTTTCGGATCATATTACACTATAATTTCATGTAATCATGTTTATGCTATTGGCTATTGTCTTAGGAAGATCTGCTAGATTTTCAAATATTTTCTAAACCTGGCAATCTTCTCTCTAACAGATTGCTAAGTTGCAGTCCTTGGTGTCAGGAGGATCTGAGTTACAGTGGGTTGAAGGATTTAGCACTGGCAATGTCGTTGAGGGAAAAATTGAGGAGGTAAAGGATGTTGGAGTTGTTGTCAGCTTAGAGAAGTATCCTGATGTTTTTGGTTTTATTACTCAGCATCAGTGTAAGTTCTTGACCTTCGTTTTGGTTATTGGACAACTTATTGCTATTCTCTAGCTTTCTGTTACCCTGCAATGGAATTTTTGCAGTAGGTGGAACCATTGTGGAAACAGGCTCCCTTGTTCGAGCTGTAGTTCTTGATGTTGCCATATCAGAACGTCTTGTTGATTTTTCTCTAAGGCCAGAGTTTTTTGATGAATCCAGAGGAGAAAGTTTAAAACATCAGTCTCATAAGAAGGTTAAGTTCTGTGCTCTTAATCTAGGTGCATAATTGCCTGGCCTTTGTGGCATCGAAGGTTGTACTTCCTTTTAGGATGCAGAGATTTGTGTTATATTCTCTCTGTTGTTACCTCCTTTTGGCCTAATTTTACCATTATGGTTACAGAAACGCAAAAGAGAAACATCCAAAGGCATGGAAGTGCATCAAACAGTTAATGCTGTTGTGGAAATTGTTAAGGAAAATTATTTGGCAAGTTTCGATGTTACTTTTTCTGTTAATACTTTCAAGTAATAGTACATATGCACTCTCAAGCCTCCATTTTTCTAAATATTTTGTTCCTGACGATGCAGGTCCTTTCAGTGCCAGAATGTGACTATGCTATAGGGTATGCGTCAATATCTGACTATAACACTCAAAAGTTTCCCCAGAAACTGTTTGTGGATGGACAAAGGTGAACACAAGTCTTGATAGTGAATCCTTTAAAGTATATTTTGGGTTAGCATCCCTAAGGGTGGTCGCCAATTGTTTAGTCTCTTTCAAAATTTTTTGCAGTCAACACTATCCTCTGTGTTAATTATCTTCCTTTGGAATTTTATTCCTGTCTGTGTTAATGTCTTGATAGTGAAGCCTTTGAACTTTTGTGTATGGTTTCTTTTCCAACTTTAAAAATGTATCCTTCCTTTGTGAGTAACTACAGGTAAAATTGCTGATTATTACTCATGAAGAATTAAAAGCATATACTTCTCCAAATGCTGATAATTGTCACACTACAACTTATGCACTTGAAATGGTTCACTTGATGCAGTGTCGTTGCCACTGTCATGGCTCTACCAAGCCCTTCAACATCTGGGAGGCTGTTGTTGCTTCTTAATTCAATGGGTGAAGCCAATGATGCATCCGGCTCCAAAAGAGCCAAAAAGAAGTCTAGCTATAAATTGGGATCTTTGGTTCAGGCGGAGGTAGATAATTTAGAGGACTTATTGCTGTTCTGATCATGTCTGGATATTAGAGCTTTGTAACTGGGTAGAACTATGAGGGGCTTCGACTTTATTTTGTGTTTGAGTGTTGTTTCGTATAGAAGCAATCACTTGTTTGTGCATTGTTTACGCTACTTTTTCCTTACTTTATTTCTTCTTATTGTGTTTCAGATTACTGAAATTAAGCCTCTAGAACTGAAATTGAAATTTGGAATTGGTTTTCGTGGAAGAGTTCATATAACAGAGGTATTGTTTCCAATAATTTAGGGATATGTGCTTTTTTTAGTTTCTCTAATTGGTTTATCATACAAATTTAATTTATTCTGTGGACAGGTGAACGATGTTAATGGTTTAGAAGATCCATTTGGTAACTTCAGGATTGGGCAAGTAGTGACTGCCAGAATTGTTGCAAAAGCTAAGCAAGTTGACAAAAACTCCTTCCAATGGGAACTGTCATTGAAACCTAACATGGTTATGGGTAAATAGCGTATACCTAAGTTCCCTTTGGTGGTCTGTTTTAAAGCTATTAGTATCTTGGGTTTTGTTTATTTTGGTGTAGGACTTTTTGGAAACCATTCTTCACATTTTCTAGAGTTTGGTGTTGCTTGAAAGATGCATATTAATGGAAAGTATTTTCCGATTCACAAGGGAAATAAGCCTTAGAAGTGGAGAAATGGTTTCCTTTTGCAAATGAAAAAACATTTTTTCCTATGTTACTGTTATGAATAATCATAAAGAAAAAAAGGGGGAAAAATGAGGCTTTCATACACTTTCCTCTATGTCCCGGCCAATCATTTTTACTCCTCTCTCACAGTGGCTGTTGCATTTGGTCTGTGATTTCTCATCTTATAACGTCCGTGTTTTGGGTGATCGAGAGTGGATTTGCAATGAGTGTTGCATCCTAATTGACAGTGATGTGGTCTTTTCAGACATTTGGTGGTTCAAATGGTGATGCTCAGGCTGCTGGGTGTTTTATTGTTCTCTGCCCATGTGGTGGAGGTGTGATTGTCTGTCTGTTTGTTTGTGGGTTGTGTTGGTGGAATCCCTCACCATTACTTAAGCTAAGGACAGTAGTCTTTAGGCAATGTTTGGAATGGACTATGATGGTTTAGGGGCATTAGGTTTCGGACTGCTGGTCTCAAGGGAATGTATTTGTGGTCTGAGTTGATGGTTTTTGTGATTGGGTCATCTGTTTGTGGTGGCTTGCAATTTCAGGTTTTGGTGGTGGGTGAAAGTTTGGTGTTATCTATATTTTTTGTTACTGAGATGGAATCAACTTCTAGTTTTGTTTTGGATGCTATGGTGGGAAATGGTTTACCATATTAGCAAAACATCTGTGATTTCCCTAGAAAATACTTGCACTGATTTGTTTCCGTAAGAAGTTTGTTAAGCCAGAAGAAAGTGCGGTCTTGGTTACATTAAGTCTTGTGAACTTCACGTAACTTCCAGTTAACCACAAATGTTATGATTGTCGCATAGCTACGTCTGTAGCATCAGGAGCACAAATCACTTTTATTTGTGCCAACTTTGCGTAGTTTCCTTCTAATACCTGGAATATAGACATTTTACTCTTCTTTTAACATTCAAGTTCATTATAAAGATTCGCCTTGGCCCAAAAGCATTATCAGCTCTAAAAGCTATTGAGCTTGATTCTAACTCAGTAAAAGCTTTTCTTCTACATTTTTCCCTGTTTGGAAACTACTGAATGTACAAATGCCCTCCCTCTAGGGAAATGCCTTTGACATATTAACCTGACATCTTATAGCTTATTAGCTTCATGCGAAGATTCTTGCTTCAATAAGTTATGTATCATACATTCAGATTAATCTTCAGAACTGTTCCTCTTTTTCTTGCTTGTTTGTCAATTAATTTCCTTGAATCGCCCTTTTTATTCAATTGGATGCACAAAACGTTTTACCCTTGCCTCCATGTTCATTAAGTTTTATCACCTATGAGATCTAAGTCGCAATTTGAATACAGGTCCCATGGAAATACAAGACAAGCCTATGACAAATGATGTAGATTTTTCAACTGGACAACGTGTCACAGGTTTTGTGTATAAAGTAGACTCTGACTGGGTCTGGTTGACAATATCTCGATTTGTTAGAGCTCAGCTATTTATTCTTGACACTTCATGCGAGCCTAGTGAACTAGGGGAATTTCAAAAGCGCTTTCATGTAGGAAAGATTGTTTCTGGTCACATTTTAAGCATTAACAAAGAGAAAAAACTGTTACGGTTGGTCCTACACCCATTCACTGTCTCTAATGAAGATACTGGAGGCAAAGATTTGAAGATGGATCATCATTTTAATGAGATTGCTGCTCATATACATGAAGGAGATAGAGTGGTTGGGAGGATATCCAAAATACTTCCAGGTGTTGGTGGTTTGCATGTGCAAATTGATCCTCAAATATATGGTAGGGTTCATTTTATGGAACTTGCAGACTTGTGGGTGCCTGACCCATTAAATGGATATCATGAGGGGCAATTTGTCGGATGCAAGGTGCTTGAAGTCAGCCGCACTGTCAAAGGCACGATTCATGTTGATTTGTCATTGCGATTTTCTTCACATGGCAAGACTAGTCAGTCTTCTGCAGAAATCTACGGGTATGTGGTTATCATTAAACTTGCTTCTTATTATAGCAACCCCTTTGTATGGTTAATTAACCTCCTGGGACAGAAAGTTTAGGGGCTGCTCGTAATGTCTCTTAAAAAATGCTTTTAAGTTTGTCTGCGTGCCATATGCAATTACATCATAGTAATGGAGAAGCACAAGCCTCATAAACATGCATGAAAATTATTGTTATGTGGGGTATTTGACGTCATGATCATTGCCTTCTAGTAGTTATCTATTTCTAATTATGAAAGTGTCTGTACAGTACTCTGGTTAGGATGGATATAACATTCGATATAGAACAGCTCATAAGAGAAATGACGCCATGTTTCTAGAATATGGACACATCACACACTCCACCCCTTTGAGCATATATTTACATGCTATTTATTTGAAGGCTCACTATGAAGTTGGAGCATATATGTTATAACCTAAGAGAGGAGGTTGCCAAACTGTGCTCTCAGTGATTGTTCTAGAACCCACAATGTTTTTTTGAACTTATATACACAATTCTGATATTCTGCTTGAGACAACACTAGACAGTCACGCCACAGAAACTTCCTCAAGCAAAATCAGCTTGGAGGATTGCACTCTCTCGAACTGAAAAAAGGGCCAGTCATGATTGACAAAGATCATAAGATGTAAAGAAGGGTCCCTGCAATGTGAGAGATTCTTGTATCATAATTAATCCCGTGAGTCTGTATAGGCTTTAGCAACCAATAAACTTCTACTCTGTTCATAGAGCTTAGGGTTAAATTTTAAACAAAAGACCCGATTGTGGCAACATTATGTTTACCAGGAAGCAGGGGCAAGATTCCTATGTTCCATTTGGACGTAGAGTCTCTATTAGTCATTCAAATAGACCAACTAAAATACTACTCTGTTTGAGTTGGTCCAGTCTGACATATGACAAATAAATGGATCCAGAACTTCTAACTTGAGCTAGAGGACCATTAAGACGAAGATATGGATTAACTGCACATATATAGGCTTACTAAACTGATAAGTTCCATACTCAAAATAAGAGATATTGTTAGGACCAAGAAGTTGATGCTTCAAAAGAGAATAGAAGGCTGTCAAAGTATGCAATTCCATTGGTCCCTACCAATGGCAGGAGATGGTTATGGCATCCAGAGACAGCCGACTGCATGCACCACCAATCAAGTGAGATCTTGAATGATATCTAATGAAGAGTAAACTATAAGTGATCACGCTGATTGACAACAAACGAACAAGAAAATGAGGGAGGCATGCAAGACGAATGAATGATTCCTGAGCCCTTGGTTATGGTAACACTTTGAAGGGATAGAAGGTGATGACAGTCAGACAAGTGATTTGAAGCATTAGTTATATGTTTTGTTGCAGTAGAACTGATGACTCACAGATTGAAAATGGAAGATGAGAGACACTGAGATACAATATCTGACTCAACAGCTGCAGGGGTGAAAATGTTAGAGATCCTTTTGGGGGCTGAAAATTAAGCATACTAATCTCTTAAAATAGATATAATTTCAGAGCCAGCAGCTAGAGAAAGCTTAGTAGATGGTCTAGACATTTGAGTGAGATTATTCTGAGAAAAGACTTGACCAACAGATCCAGCTGGATGGCGGACAAAGATCTAACTGATAAATGCCTATACAGAGTGTAGTACTGTTTAGCTTTAGAGACATGCTCCGATTATCATCCTGATCTCAAAAACTATAGGAGTCTCTGATTTTTCACCTTTTTGATATGTGGTAGTCAAATAGTTAATTACACTGTTAGTGATCTGGCCCAGTAATGTAATTCATCCCATTGAACTTAAGCACAGTCATGGGAATATTGGGGAAGAAACAAGATAAGATTTAGTTGCCAAAGTACTCACTGAGGCTGACCAATTAATTGTAGGTGCACCGAAATAGTCACATAAATGACAGAAAGATTGCTGAACCAGTCAAAAAATGTACTAAATCTGCCGAGAACACATTGAATCAGTTGAAAGTCATAGAACTGTTGGATCCGACCATGGCCTACAAAGGGATAAATATAAGTTGGAAGAAGATTAAAGAAGTTATGGATTATCCTTGTCCTAAATAGGACTGTGATGCCCCTGCAACCAAACAACAATCTCCGTGTACAGTGTTTTCAGACCATGGCCTACAAAGGGATAGACATAATTTGGAAGAAGATTGAAGAAGTTATGGGTTATCTTTGTCCTAAACAGGACTGTGATGCCTCTGCAACCAAACAACAATCTCCATGTGCAGTGTTTTCAGACCATGGCCTACAAAAGGATAAGCAAGTTGGAAGAAGATTAAGGAAGTTATGGGTTGTCTTTGTCCTAAATAGGACTGCGATGCCCCTGCAACAAAACAGCATTCTTCGTGTACATTGTTGTTGCAACTTGATTCAACCACAACGCCTAGATATCGGTTGAGTCTTTAGCAACCAAAAACATTTTACACTACCCTAAATAGCTTTGATTACTTAGAAACACAATGCATAGACTTCCCGTAAATGTTTATAACTACTAGCTGTCTTTCACAGTAGGTACCAAATTAATTGACATCACCATTGATGATTTGTTGGTGACTCATGACAATGGCAACCACAGTAAGGTTGATGGCATCTATCATATTTGCCAGTATAATAATGATGAATAGGGAAA